>OZ030010.1:70390258-70870258 GCA_964023405.1 Apodemus agrarius | reverse complement strand
ATATCATCTTTTACACTGTACCATATTTAATAACGAATAAGCTTTTTATGTTAGTAACTAGTTTGGAATTAATTACTAGGCATGAAACTTGCCCCTTCGGTCTCATAGCAACTGTTGCTTTGCTATTCATTGACTAGAACATTGCTGATTTGTCTGAGATTCTGGTCTATTGTGATGCTTTGATGTCTGAGTTTTATTGTCTCCATGGAGTTATTTTCTGGCTTAGTTTCCATATGCGATTTTTTTTACATCTACCTCTACTTCTATTTTAAGAGTTATTTTTATTAAATACTATAATAAATTTACCTTCTACTCTAAATATGAAGGACACCTTCATATTTCATACTGTTTGCATATATATATGTGTATATATATACATATATATATGCTTAATTGGTATCTGCTTTTAGCCGCTTACTGCTGATGAGATGATATATCAATGTCTTTGAGATAATTCAATTTCTGTGTTTGACCTTTAAATTGAGTACCTTATTAAATAAACTGACTTTATACTCATAGACAGATATAGTTAATATCATACTCATCTATGTCAATAAATATTCTGATACTTATTTACCAAGACTATTAGTTGTTTTTTTTTTTAAGTAATACTTAAGGGGAGAACATGGCCACTGCACACGTTTTGTATTGTCTGACAGCCAACATGATCATTCTGTGAATTTTATTTTTTAAGATACAGAGTTATTTCTAATCTCACTTTTTTGTGTATTTCCGAGTAACTATTATATCAGGTTTTTTTTATTGCTCTGATTAAACATCATAGCCAAAAACAAATACAAGAGGAAAGGGCATCTTTCATCTTATAGCTCCTAGGTTATAATTCATTACTAAAGTACTTAAAGCAAGATCCTGGAGGCAGGAACTGAAGCAGAATTCATAGGGAATACTGCTTACTTAGACTTATTCTCTACTGTTTGCTCAAGTTGCCTGCCTAGTGGATATCTCTAGGATTGATAGCAGAATACATGTTGATGGGGTTATTGATCATCATGTTATGGGTTGACCTCTCTTCATAGTGGGCTGGGCCCTCCCACATCAATGCATAAGAAAATGCCCTCCAGTATTATCTAAAGACTAAGCTAATGGAGACATTATCCCAATTGTGATTCCTTCTTCCCACATGACTCTAGGTTATGTTCAATTGACAAAAAGCTTTCTAGCACAACTATTTATGTCTAATCATTTACATCCTCTTAAAAATTTGGTCATACTTGCTGTTTTGTGTTTCCTTTTGTTAAAATGTACAAGATATGACTATTTCAAATTATTGCTTCAGGAATAATTTGACATCTACAGAAGACAAAGTCACTAAACTGAAGGTGACTATGGTGGCTTGGGATCGGTATGATACCACTGTTATTACTGCAGTGAACAATTTTCTTTTGAAAGTGTGGAATTCTGTCACTGGGCAGCTTCTTCATACTTTATCTGTAAGTATTCTACTTTTTTAATAGTAGAAGAAACTATTTAAGCCTAGTTCAGTGGTGTATCATATGTCTGTCACTTGTGGTGAGGTATGAAGATTACTTGGACCTAGGAGTTTAAGTCAAGTCTGGGCAATATAATGAGACACTGTCTCAAAAAAAAAAGAATGAAAAAGTAATTCTTCTAGGAGAAAGATATTTAAGTTTTATTTTCTTTTCTATGATGTATTAGCCTTTAGAGAATATTTGGGAGTCTTTTGTTATATTTACCTGATAAGAATAATAAATGATACACTACTGAAAGCATGAATAGTTTTTTAAAGGTTATTTCTAAGCCTAGTATTTATGGAGATCTTAATGTTAGTATTTCTTCAAGTATACAGTAATTTGTCTTTACTGAGGGTTAGGACTATTTTATTTTTCTTGCACAGATATCCTACATTTCTATCTTTAGTAAGAAATAGAGGAAACAGGAAGAAGTAGTTGAAATGATAGTGTTTTTTTATTTTATATGCTTCTTATAGTAGAAGAATGCTACATCTCTAGGATTGATAGCAGAATATATGTTGGTGGGGTTGTTGATCATTGTGTTATGGGTTGACCTCTCTTTTCTCCTCTCCAGTTATCAATTTATAAGCATTTTACTGATGCAAATCTAAGTGATTGTCATGATTTCAGTGTAGTATTAAATGGCAGGGTTTAGACTAGAAACTCAACTTACTTTCTGACTGCTTTACCTTGCTTTCATATCTATCCAGCTAACTGGTTATTTTCATTTTTGTCTGTAATAATAGTAGATAGGATGCTGAGGTGGAGGAGTGTCACAAGTTGGAGTCCAGCCTGAGCTACATATTGAATACCAGGCTAGCCTATGCTACACAGGAAAATCATGTCTCAACACCACTCAACTAGTCAATAAACAAAAACAAACAAATAGAAAAACCTATATTCTCCCTTTGATTCTTTAGTTGGTAATATTGGTTTGGATCAATACTCTAAACAATAAATAAGTGCTATACATAATAAAATGCCAGGGTTTTTTTAGCAGCCACAATTAACAGTCTATAATTTCACTAACATACTTAATATATCCAGGATACATCATTTCAAAATGGATTTACTAATGAAACATTCACTTTTCATCCAAAGTCTTCATACAAAACATCTCAATTTGTACTACCCATATTTCAAATGCTTAATAGCCACAGATAGCTAGTATCTACTGAGCTAGACATGGCATATCCATATCTCTAAATTCATAGTTTTAAGAGTTGTACATGTTAGCCAGGCAGTGGTGCCGCACGCCTGTAATCCCAGCACTCGGGAGGCAGAGGCAGGTGGATTTCTGAGTTCGAGGCTAGCCTGGTCTACAGAATGAGTTCCAGGACAGCCAGGGCTACACAAAGAAACCCTCTTTCGAAAAACAGAAAACAACAAAAAAATCCAAAAAATCAAACAAACAAAAAAAAAAGAGTTGTACCTGTTAATTTAATAGATCCATGTAAGTTTCATCTTCGTAGTTGTTTCAGTCTTGTTTAGTGACACTCTTATGGCTGACTTATAGATATGTTTTAACTGAATTTTATTGACAAAATTAGACTTTGTAACAGACAGAGCTACTTAATTTTCTTTTCCAGTCTTTATTTCATTCATTTGTTCACTCATTCATTTTTTGAAAATTAAGATGAGTTTCATGTAGCCAAGGCTAGCCTTACACTTTCTTTCTTTGTTTGTTTGTTTCTTTTTTTTATATATCACTCCTGGGCATATACCCAGAGGATTCCCCGGCATTCAACAAGGACACATGCTCCACTATGTTCATAGCAGCCTTATTTGTAATGGCCTTCACTTTCAATTTAGCCAGTAATCACCTTGAATTTTCTGTTCGTCCTAGATCCATCTCCCAAGTGCTGAGATTATAAGCATGTGCCACCATATGGTTTTCTGCAAGGCATATGGTGCTAGTGAAGAACTCTACCAATTGGTCTAAATTCTAAGCCCTTTGTTTCATATTATACTTACATTCCCATTGTAACACTTTATATAATGGTCTTTGTGGGGCATAAAGCTCATCTATTCAAAGCATAAAGCTCTTCTATTCAAACAATGATTCCTGGGCTTCTACTGGGTGAATAGTTTTGGATTAGGTATTAGAAATCAATTGAAAATTAACAAGCATTTTCTCCTTGTGGCTTATTAAAAGAGAAAACCTTTTAACCAAATAAGAGCTGATTATGAGAAGTCCAAGAGACACCACTGTATATTTCTAACAATGATCAGATCTGATGTGGGATAGATTTTGTACTAATGTACTGTGAAATAGATATGCCATTACCATTTATATTATATCAATTTATACTTTATTGAATATACTTTTAGGAAACTAAGAAGTAGTGGCTGTTCAGATGATTCTTGAACAAACATCGTAGTTAAGCATAGAAAGAACATTTATAGTGGTCATAGGGAAAAATTTTGGTTCTCTCCAAATTATTGATGGTATTTTCTGTAATACAATTTTACCTATTCATTTTAGAACTGTATATTTTGGGGTAGTCTTAAGTTATTGTTTAGAGCTAAGCTTTTACTATATACTTTTGGACCTATGATATCCCTACCTCAGCCTCTTGAGTTCTGAGACTTCAGATACAAATGATAGAGAACATTGGGTTGAAACCCATCAGGTCCTTTACCATGGTAGTAAGAGTAAATAGATGTTATAGTGAAAGGTCTGTTTTCCTTTCTCTGTCCTGCAACTTCTACTCTACTTTGAGACCCTATTTTGTATATTCCCAACTGGGTTCAAATTCACTATATAGTCAATGATGGCCTCTGATTGTCCTGTATCCATGCCTTGACTGCCAAAAGTACATATGCTGTCATAATCTGTTGTGTTTTCTGTGGCTTTTAAAAAATTAGTGGCCTTGACTGCTAGAAGTACGTATGCCGTCATACCCTGCCTGTTATATTTTCTGTGGCTTTTAAAAAATTAGTGAAGTCTTAGATCTCCAAATTATATTTCAGTGGTTAGTGAGCATTAATCATCTTTCTATGTCTTTTATCTGTGACATCAGGTTTATAAAATCAGCAGTTGTGCATTTAAGGACCTCTAACTAGAATAATTATTTACAAAGTACCCACAAGTGAATTCTATTCAATTGATATGCCTTAATTCATCTCTACCAGACTTCTAGTGCTCAAGAACATTTGAACAAATAAAACATCTGGAGTTGCATCTTCATTTCTAATATTGATTTTCATCACAGGGGCATGATGATGAAGTGTTTGTCCTAGAAGCACATCCATTTGATCAAAGGATCATACTTTCAGCAGGTCATGATGGGAACATTTTTATTTGGGACCTTGACCGAGGGACCAAAATACGAAATTACTTTAATATGGTAAGAAAATTGTGTATATAAAGTTCATATTTTCATATTAAATCTTACTTTTGCTTTTGATAATCCAGTAGCCTAGGACAAAGGAACAGCGTGTCATCTTATGTTTAAGTTGTGAAATAATTCAGAGAATTACCCAGGGGCTTAGAGTTAGACCTTTCAGCATGGCTATTTATCATGGTTGCTAGCATTTTCAAATTATGATTTCTACTTCTAAACTCTTTCAGTCAAATTGGATTTAAAATATAAACAGACATTAACATAATTTTAATTATAATTACTAAAATGACTGTAATACATGTATCTGTCTCTGCTATATACTTCAGCTCTATGAGTTTCATAGTCAACCTTATTGAAAATATACATTTGTATATTTGTACGTGTTCTGTTGTTGTTGTTGGAGTAGGAAGAGGAAGAAATGGTGTCTCATATAGCCCAAGTATACAGCAAACTCTCAGTATAAGCAATGATGACTTTTAAATCCTGATCCTTCTGCACTACCTCTTTTAAGATTTATTTATTTATTATATATGTGTACACTGTAGCTGTCTTTAGACACAGCAGAAGAGGGCATCAGATACCATTACAGATGGCTGTGAGCTACCATGTGGTTGCTGGGAATTGAACTCATGACCTGCAGAAGATCAGTCAGTGCTCTTAACCACCGAGCCATCTCTCCAGGCCCTGTACTACTCCTTAAGTGCGTGGATTATATGTGTGCACTGCCATACCTTGTGGTGGTTTCTTTTTTTTTTTTTTTTTTGCCACAGTATCTTGTGTATTGGTATAAATGCTCATGCTATAAATCTCATACAGCTGTCATTTCTCAGTAAAATACCATTCTTTCATGATGATCATACTCATATCACACAAGTTTAGGGTCCTTTCCTTAAGAATTGTTAAGCCTAAACAATGCTAAACTGAAGATGGGGCTTTGAGCTCACTCCTACCGATTTTACATAGATCCAAATAATTAATAATACTAAATCCTGTTAGTAGTTTATTTGTATTGTTTAATTTTAAGGTAGTTACTTTAAAGCTTATTTGTGTTATAACTTAATATAGAAACAAATATCTTCACTTTGCTGAATAGCACCTTTGTCAATTTGATTGCATATAAATACTCTTAACTCCCTGCTGCATCAATTATTATTTCATAAGTGTTTATGTTAGGTGCAGATATTTATTACATCCACCACAATGTTATTCTCCATAAGTATATTTCAGAAGTTTACTGTTTATTCTCAGGTTCTGGCTATGGAACCCAGAGAGTACATTGAAATGTTGATTCATGATAAAATCCAAGGGAATAGCCAGGAGAAGTAATTACTTACTTGATATTTGCAAAAAACTCTTACAGTGACTTAAAAGGGTCCTCTGAATTTCAGATTGAAGGCCAAGGTCATGGGGCAGTGTTTGATTGTAAATTTTCACCAGATGGAAACCATTTTGCCTGCACAGATTCTCATGGGCATTTGTTGCTATTTGGATTTGGATGCAGTAAATATTACGAAAAGGTTAGTATATACAATTTTTTGTTGCATATAATTTGGGATTGTACCATTCAGAAATTTTTTCATTGTATGTATTCATGAAACATGGTATTGTGTTACATCAGGAGATTTTCATACAAGCATATACTATATATTGAGCCCTTCCCTTCCCCTTTTTCTCTCCTAGTTAGTCCCCCATATAGTTTCACTTCTTCATTCGTGTCATATATATAGATCAGTTTTGAATCTATATGAAAACTAGGGCCCATATATTAGAGAAAACATGATCTTTTTCTTCTTCAGTGCTTTAAAGTTTTAAGTGTACAAATTTTCCAATTCCTTGGTTAGGTTTATCACAATGTGTTTTATTTTTGAGGCTGTTGCGAATGGGATTATTTTCTTGATTTCTTACCAGTGTCTTTGTCATTCATATAAACCAGAGGCTGATTGTTTTATATTTTTATATCCTGCTACCTTGCTGAAAATATTTATCAGCTCTAGAATTTTTCTACAGAAATCATTTTTTAAAAATTAGATTTATTTATTTTATGTTTATGGGTATTTTCTTTGCACCATATGCATGCCTTGGAAGCCAGAAGAGGATACCCTAGAACTCGATTTACATATGTTTGTGAGCCTATTGTGGTAGCTGGGAGTTGACCCCAGGTCCTCTGCCAGAATAATGGATGCTCTTAACTGCTGAGCCATCTCTCCCAGCTCCATGTAAAGGCTTTAGATTCTCATATGTATGCAGTCATATTATCTGAGAATAATTTTGATTTTTTTCACTTCCAGTTTGTATCATGTTCATATCTATCTCATCTTAGCCTTCTAAGACTTCAGGGACTGTATTGAATGAAAGTGAAGGAAATAGGTCTGCTTGTTATGACAGTACTTGGAAATTTATCTGTTTAGTTTGTTGCTGGCTATAGATTTTTCATATTTAACCTTTATTATGTTGAGATATGTTTTGAATTTGTACTCATTAATTTTTTGTGTATGGGTATTTTGTCTACATGTATGTCTGTACTTCACATGCATGTCTGGTGGCAGTGGAGACCAGAAAAAGGTATCAGATCCCCTGAAACTGAAAAGACAAAGAGTTGTGAGCCACCATATAGGTACCAGGAACTGAACTCCAGGCCTCTGGAAGAGCACTCGGTGCTTTTCCCTACTGAAGCACCTCTCCAGCCCATACTTCTTTGTAATGAAAGATTTTATTTTTATGTGCATATTTGTGTGTATTTGTGTATGTGTATGTGTGTGCACACGCATGTGCGTTCACATGAGTGCAGTGCCTGTGGAGAGTAAAAGAGGGTTTTGGACGTCCGGAGAGCTGAGGTTGCCAGCAAGTGTGAAATGTCTGCATTTTGGGAAATGGCCTTGGGTCTTCTGAAAGAGAGCAGTGTGTACTCTTTAACTGCTGTGACATTTTTCTACCCTGCAAGATGTGCTGCTTCTATTCTCAGTTTCTTCTGGGCTTCTGTCATACTAGGATTTGTCAAAAGTTGTTCTGAATTAAATGAGATTATCATATGATTTCTGTTCTTGTGTCTATTTATGTGACGTATTAGACTTACTGATTTATGTATGTTGGATCATCTCTTCGGATTTGAAGGCAATTTGATGATGTTTTTGATGAAGCCATGTTGAGTGATGTTTTCGATGTGGCCTTGAATTTGGTTTGCAGCTATCATTTTTGCTACTATATTTACTGGGGATATTAGTCTATAATTTTATTTTTGTACTGTTTTTATTTGTTTTGTTTTTTTTTTGTATCAGGGTAATGATGGCTTATAAATAGATTTTGGTAGCATTCTTTTTTCTCATTTGTGTAATTGCCTGAGAAGCAGTATTGTTAACCCTGAATTCTCGTAGAATTCAAAGTTTGTTTCTTTAGTTGCGAGAATTTTTTTCCTGATTGTTATTCTTTCAGTCTTGTGGCTTGCTATAAATCTGTTTAAATTGTTTAGCTTGTTTTAGTTTAATTTTGTTAGGTCACATGTGTAGGCCTCTGTCCACATCTTTTAGTTTTTCTGCTAAATAGCTGGCATTAACGTTACTGCCACCCTCTACGTGTCTCCCAAGTGCTAGGATTATAGGCTTGTACCACACCCAACTGGTTCTTTGTATTTTATTAGCTGTGAGGCTGGGGTAGATTGTGAAATATTACAGTGGGAAGAGACCTTACCATCATTGAGGTCAGCTCAATATTTTTCTTAGCTTTGAGTATAGTTCATTTGGTTGATAGTTATCTCTCTTATCATGCATATTACGCTTCATTTAATATAGGATAAAAATAAGAACTCATTATATAGGTTTGTGTGTTTCTTTTAAGTCAAGTCAAAATATATAAGTTCTGATAGACGCCTGACTTCTTGTCTAGAGTAGGGATAGATAAGATGAAATCTCAAAAAAAAAAAAAATGCTGGTCATAGAATTTTGTAGAGAAGAAAACTAGGTCTTTTGTTTCTGCCTAGAGAGAGCATATAGCAATACAGAACTATATAATATAAATAATATAACCTAAATAATATAAAAGTATCTGATTCAAAAAATATATATCCTATAGGAATGAAAATAAGGGCACGACTGCATTCTCTCTCTGTTCTATTAAACACTAACAAAACATCTGTCACACAGATTCCAGATCAGATGTTCTTCCATACTGATTATCGGCCACTCATCAGAGATGCCAATAACTATGTATTAGATGAACAAACTCAACAAGCTCCTCACCTCATGCCTCCCCCATTCTTGGTGGATGTCGATGGAAACCCTCATCCTACAAAGTTTCAACGGCTGGTACCAGGACGGGAAAACTGTAAAGATGAACAGCTTATTCCACAGTTGGGATACGTGGCTAATGGTATGCTACCTCCGAAAGCAAACTGAAAGCTCTGCAGATGTGTGCTCCTCACTGAGTTCTCAGAGAAGTTTTAATGTGCATTATATACTATTCCTATTAATTTTTGCGTGCATATTTCAGCTTTAGAGGGTAGTTTTTCATCATTTATCTCTGATTTGCATAAGAGGTTTAGGACAAACAGTAACTTTCCCCAGAGGTAATTTGTTGATCTACCACAGTGGTAAACCATTACTATATGTATGACCTTTTCTGCATGGTGACTTCTGGTAATGATTAAATTTACTAACTCTGCTATATTACTAAGCTTTTTATAATTGGTTAAATTATATTGATTATAGCATTGATAGTTCATTTTGAAAGCCCCTATTTAATGAACCCAAGAAAAAAAGACTGGTCTCTTTAAATACATGTTTCAGCTGTTTATACTGTCTTTTCTACTTCCTCTTCCATGGAATACCTTTGTATTGGTTTGGTACTTCACCTTTTTTTTGTTTTGTTTTTTTTTGTTTTTTGTTTTTTGTTTTTTTGTTTTTTTGGTTTTTTGGTTTTTTTTTCCGAGACAGGGTTTCTCTGTGTAGCTCTGGCTGTCCTGAAACTCACTCTGTAGACCAGGCTGGCCTCAAACTCAGAAATCCACCTGCCTCTGCCTCCCAAGTGCTGGGATTCAAGGTGTGTGCCACCACCGCCCTGTTTGGTACTTCATTATTTTCATTTAATTATGGAAAAGTAAGTTACAGACTTGCAAATAGAATTTTCTTTCCTCCATTAAAAATGTTTTTTTAGACAAGATCTCACTGTGCACCCTCACTGTGCACCCTGGGGTACCTGGGAATTCACTTTTCTCCTGCCTTAGCCTTCTTAGTATTGGGATTACTGGCACGTGCTATCACACCTGGCTTCTGAATGTTCTTTCTTTGCTAGGGAATTAAGTCTTAAATTGACCTTTATAGGTCAGTAAATAGGAGTAAACATTTGTAGAGAAATGAAGTAGCATTGGTTCCCCTGATGATTTAATATTTATTAGCCAAAGAGAAAATGTGAATAATAAATAGAATATCAAACAGAAACGATCTAAATAAAAGCTTAATTTAGCATACTTAATTTCTTAAAAGAACTAACCAATTACTCTACCAAATAGTGTTTGATCTAATTACAAGACAAGGCGAAAGACAGGACACAATGCATTTCAGAAAGATGACAGAACATTTTAGGTAACTTTGACTAAGCTTGTTTATTCTGTACTCAAACCAGACATGTTGGCTCACACCTGTCATCCCAGCACTCAGAAGGCTGTGAGGCAGGGTTCCCATGAACTCCAGGCCACAAAGGACTATATGATGAGTTTCAGGCCAGGCAACGTTGTAGAATAAGACCCAATACTCAAATCTCTAATTTCCTATTTTGGCCTTAGAATGTAACACATAGAAAGTTTGTTGTAAAATGCCTTCTTTACTTTTACATTATAGTTATTCCTTCAAATGCCTTGATAATAATGTCTCGTGTAGTATTATTGATTAAATCAAATACAAATGCTGAATTATTAATATATATTTTTAAATTCCCATAAAATATTGTTTCATGTATACTTTATTTTCATGTTAAGTCGTTTCTGATTATTTTTCTCACAATGTATAAGTTAAGCTTACTTTCTTTTTATCATATTAAGGTATACTAACTGTAATCAATTTATCTGACTTTGTGTCTCTGTCTCATTAAGGTGACGGTGAGGTAGTAGAACAGGTAATTGGGCAGCAAACCAATGACCAAGAAGAAAGCATTCTCGATGGAATAATCAGGGAGTTACAGAGAGAACAAGATCTCAGATTAATTAATGAAGGAGATGTTCCACATTTTCCAATTAATAGATCATATTCTGTTAATGGTGGTAAGTAGTTGAATGTTTGTGGAAAGTATAAAATATATTTCACTTATTTTACTTATACCAATGGAAACATTATTATTAATTTATACTTATAACATCAACTATTCCAACATACCATGACCTCATTGTCATTATTTATGATTAAAAAGTATAGGTAATGTATTTAAATACAATATTCCCCCTGATTCAGTGTATTGAAAATCTTTACATTTCTAGAAATGAATTCTAACCCTTTTGATGGGGAACCCAATCTATGAAGTTTTTTTTCAACTTCAACCACCTTAGGCGTAGAAAGCACTGTTCCCATAATTGGCTCTTCTTTGTTGAAAGGAAATTAGCATATCATCTATCTCTCTTGAAGGAATGAAAATAGACCAGAACACAAAAGCCTGGCCTCTTAGGGCATACAGATATGACTCCTGAACAGACTTACACAACAGCTTGATCAGAAATCAGTAGAAGCTACTATATGATTATTTAGTAATAATTATTCTTTTTAAAATTTTTCCACCCTACCTTGCATGTGTGTGTGTGTATGTGTGGGTCCATGGGATAGAACTCAGGTCACCAAGTTTGCAAAACAAGCATCTTACTACCCACAATATGAATATTATTATGGATTGTACATCTTTCATTTACTGTGAAATGTGCCTGTGCACCCAAGATTTATATATATATATGTGTGTGTGTGTGTGTGTGTGTGTGTGTGTATGTATATATACATATATGTATACATATGTATATATATGTATATATGTATATGTATATATATGTATGTATATATACATATATATGTTTTAATTCTAATTTTTCAAGAAATATGAGTTTTTAACTTTAAAAAGCAATCATGAGAATTTTCTTCCTTAGTGCTTGGGTTTGAACTCCGTGTCTTATGTATCAAAGTCTCCACAAATGAGCTACATTTTGAGTCCGGTGTTTTTATTTGTGATTAAGTCTTGCTGAGTTGACCATGGTAGCCATAAAGTTGCAGTTATAATGCTTATTACCCTGTCCAAGGACCTGGAGTTATAGGGCTATACCACTGTGCCTGGTTGCTTCTTTTCATATTTACATAATTAATCTAATTTTGATACAATCATATGGAGGGTTACCCAGAAGTGAGTGAATTATTTCATCTTGAGGCAATACACATAATATTTTACTTAGTTCACCAAATTATAATAAAATCATTCTTCATTTGGGTCTCTTGGAGATCTAACTCAGTTAAGTTTTCCTTAGTGATGATGTAGGATAGCAGAATTTCTTAGATCCCTAATTTAGACCTTCATTAGTGAAATCAACATATAGCAACCTCTACCATTAAGTTGCTGTAGATTGGAAATGCCATTAGCCACTGGAACCCCACTGACTTCTGTTTGCTATGGTCCCTTGTTTGGATTAATTTCAAGTGTTTATTTTTGTAGCTGAAAATTGCAGTTTCTATTTGTGTTTTATTTGCAAATACGAAAAATTAACAGGAAGCTTACTAGAGTAACAAAAAGTTCTGTAGCTGCATTCTTATAGTGCTTACTAATGTTAAAAGTGATTTTTGATATTAAAAGAGTTTCGTTAGCTGGATGTGGTGGCTCATACTTTAAATTCTGTCCTGGGTGTAGCTAATGCCTCCGGATCACAGTCCGTTCAAGGTAACAGACATAGTAAATTTTCAAAACAGCCTGGGTTACAGCTTGAGATTGAGTATTTTTTTGTTTGTTTAGTTTAGTTTTGTTTTGTTTGATGTGTGTGTGCTCTGATATGTGTATGCTCACACGCACACAAGTAGGTAGTCACATGCATAGGGAAGCCACAGATAAACGATAAGTGTCTTCAATTGCTCTCCTTATATTTTGTGACTGTTGTCACTGAACCTCTTGCTCACCAATTCACTGAACTGGCTGGCCAGCAATCCCCATGATCTCTGTCTGCTGCTCAGGTGCTGGGATGACAGGCACATGACAGGAAAAGTGTGTGCTAGGGATCCACAGTCAGGTCCTGCCTGCAGAGTGAGCACTCTCCTTACTGAGCGATCTATCTCCCGAGTCCCCACTTGTATGTTTAAAGTTTTTGTTTGTTTTGAAAGTTTTGTAAATTGTACTCTAAAACATGGCTTTTAGAAAGTATCACCTTCTGTAGCCTGTGTTAGCCTACAACTCCAAATCTACCTCAGGCTCCCGAGAGTTAGAATTACAGGTGTGTAATTCCTGATACCTAGCAAACCCTGAAACATCCTAATGAATTAAAGATAGAATTTAGATTTTAAGAAGATGCATCTTGCCGGGCGGTGGTGGCGCACGCCTGTAATCCCAGCACTTGGGAGGCAGAGGCAGGCGGATTTCTGAGTTCGAGGCCAGCCTGGTCTACAGAGTGAGTTCCAGGACAGCCAGGGCTACACAGAAAAACCCTGTCTTGATAAAACCAAATCCAGAAAAAAAAGATGCATCTTGAACTATTATTAATACATATAGTGAATCTTTCAGATCATCTTTGGACACAGTTTCATGTTGTGTATTTAATAGATGCCACAGTACTTTGAAAGAATTATATTTCAACATTTATTGAGCACTTGTTTTATTTATAAGTCATTTTTTTAAATTTTTATGTTATTTTTTGTTATTTTTATGAAAAATTTTATGGTATTTTTTATGAAATTTCAACATTTATTGAGCACTTGCTTTATTTGTAAGTGTTATTTTCTTATTTTTGTCTTTTTATTTGTTATTTTTATTTTTTATGTTATTTTCATGTTATTTTATTTATAACAGTTATAACATGAAGAGGGCAGAGAAAGTATAGATCAGGTGTAACAGTCACTTTCCTATCTCCAGCAGTCCTCTCGCCCCCTTTTCCCTTCTGTCCTCTCTTATTCTGGGTGCTAGTCATCAGATCTAGGGTCTTGCACATCCCAAGCCAGCAATCTAACACTGTTACAGTATTAGCCCTGAAATATCCTGCATTTAAAACTTTTGTTTTGTTTAGAGCTGTAATCTACAGTACTGGTTGGTATCTTTGCTCAGACCATTGTTTTTCCTGTGCTTTTGCTTCAGCTCTGAGTAGTCCAAATTTGGACATACCTTCTTCCCCAAATATTGGCCTTCGTCGTAGTGGCCAAATTGAAGGTGTTCGGCAGATGCACAACAATGCTCCCCGGAGCCAGATGGCCACTGAAAGGGACCTCATGGCCTGGAGCCGAAGAGTAGTGGTGAATGAACTAAATAGCGGTGTTAGTAGGTAAGTTGACACAGTAGCTGTCATAAAAAAAATTCAAAGCTCTGTATTTACAAGCGATTCCATTTAAATTAGCCCAGTAGCTGAGATATTGTAAGCAACTTGCATTATGTATTAGTCTTGGCTTACTCACTAATACTAATTAGTTCATCCTATAACAAACATCATGTTAAATGTGCTCATCTTTGTGATAAATGCCTTGAAAATACTGAAATATGATGCATTATTATCAATGTGTGGGGTTATCATTTAAATTAGAGTAAGGAATATAATAGTAAGAAAGAACTCAGAGTATATGTGAACTAGTAGCATAATTGACTCTGTATTCAACAGTGACCAATAATAAGGTCACCAGATAACTATTGGAGCAGTACATGTATGCAATGTAGATGTGCTTAAAAATCTCATTTAAACAGCCTTCATTGGTGAAAAGACTTCATTGGCATCAATTTCAAATCTAGAATCACTATTCTAACTTGTAAAACGGCCTTTTATTATGATCACAATTAGAAATAGGATATGTATTCATATATATGCATATATATGTATATATGTAAACTGTGAGAACATGTAAAATTTATCTTAATTATATCTAACAAGGCATTTTTAAGAGATAAGCCAAAAGTAGCAGTATATATATTTAGTTTACATTTTTCTCTCTACTTTCTGTTGTAAGTAGTAATCCAGAAAAAAAAAGATAGCTAATTTTATGATTGACAACCTGCTGGAATAAAAGTTGAAAGAATTCCTTTGTTGAAAGTAGAGTAGAAAGCAGGTTCTTAGATATTCACACACTAATTATCATTACAAGGTTACTCAAAGTGAGCAAGTGGTGGAAAAAATCAAATATTAATCAGTAAATGAGTATGATAGAATCATACAGTGGTACTTCTTAGGTCACATTCTGGAAACTTGTAACATGAACAAAGATTGGAACTATCTTGCTAGGTGCAAGAAGATATCCACAAAAGAGCAAATATTGTATAGCCCCACCTAGCAAAGTATTTAGAGCAGACAAATGTATAGACTGTATAGACATAATAAGAGAGATGAGAGGTTCTCAGAGCCTAGACGAATAGGAAAATAAGCAGGAACTGCTTAGCAGTCTTGAGAGTGGGGAAAACCCAGTGTGAGTTGGGACAGGGGTGTTCGCAGATGTACTGCCACTGACATATATAGCAAAAATGATGAAAATGACCAACTTTTTTTTCGAAGTTTTGAGATTTGATGTTTAAACTACTGCGCTATTTTTACTATTTTGACCTCCAATATTCTATTAGGGTACAAGAAGAATGTCGAAATGCAAAAGGTGACCTAGAAGTTAGTCTTTATACTGTTGAAAAGAAGAAAAAGCCATCTTATCCTATCCAAAGAGTAAGTTGGAATCTAATGTTTGCAAATGCAATTTATTTGAAAGGTAACAATAGGCTGTTTAAGTTGGTGTCTATTTATGGAACCTAATTATAGGGTTACTTATAGAAACAAAATTAAATAAAATATAAAAGAGTGTCTTTTATGGTGTGTGTTTTGAAATATTTTTATATAGTTAAATGCATCTGTAACTTTATTGATCATTAATCCCAATGTAAAGCAAATGGGAGACCCATTAAACAAGAGATCGGTAAGCTCATAGATGAAATCCTATCTGTCTCAGTTAATTAAATGTCATTGAAGTAGCTTACATTTACTTGTTTTTAATGTTATGTATAAAGACAGAGTTGACCTAGAAAACCAGACATACTTACATTCTGGCCCTCCACAGATAAACTTTGCTGACCTCTACTGCAAACCCATGCCTAACCTATCTAATAATGTAAGCAAAATCTATCTATACATCGAGAAATACTGGATTCATTTCCCAGTAGATCCTGTTAAGCAATGGGTAGGAGGCCTGCACTGCATTAGACCTCCTAAGCTTATTAATAATACTTCTCAATCGCCAGTTAAAAGGCCTTAGAATGAAAACTTTTTCTTCCCCATCACCCATGTAGAATGTGGTTAATTGGAGAGTCTACAATGATTTTCACTGTTTAAATAAATGTATTCTGCATTTTATGCAATGTATTCTGGATTTTAACTATTTTTCAATAGTAATGAACAAAATTAGTGGTAATTATCATAAATGTCTTAAAATATTTGCACATGGTTTTGAAACCTACTTTCATTTTTTTTTCTTATTTGGTTTTTTGAGACAGGGTTTCTCCGTGTAGTCCTGGCTATCCTGGAACTCACTCTGTAGACCAGGCTAGCCTCGAACTCAGAAATCCGCCTGCCTCTGCCTCCCAAGTGCTGGGATTACAGGCATGCGCCACCACCACCTGGCTCCTACTTTCAATTTTTATGTTGTGTTTTTTTTTAGCTTATTTAATTTCTAATATGAGAAGTTTCCTTTCTGATTTATGATTTGCCAATTATCAGGTTTATCTGGGAGTGCTAGGTATCTGGTTCAATATATCTGCTTTAGGATAGGTATATAAGCATTTAAGTATTTAGGCTAGGACATTTTCATATATGCTGCAGATGGAAAGGAACTAGATATGGTGGTGTAATCCCAACATTTTGAGGTCTGGGGTAGGAAGGTAATGAGAGTTGAGGCCAGTCTGAACAATACAATAATATTTACAAATAAGGAAAAGAACCTGGCTTTTCAAGACTAGTTTAGAAGACTTTTTTTTTGAACACTGAATTCTTTTTTTTTTATTTTTTCATTTTTTTATTCTATATTCTTTGTTTACATTCCAAAGTCTTTCCCCTTTCCCAGTTCCCCCCACCATACGTCCCATAAGTCCTCTCCCCCCCAACTATTCCCCTATCACCCCCCCACCACCACCACCATTTCTCTGTTCTGGTACTCTCCTAAAAAACTGGATCCAATCTTTTCAGGCCCAGGGTCCTCTCCTTTCTAGAAGACTTTTAAGTTTACTTGCTCCTAATGACATATTAAGGATAAATTTTGCTATGTGGTATTATCAACAATAATGTTTTTTACTTACAGATATTAGATAATGTATAAATGTGGGTATTATATTAAATCTTATTTGTTACAACTAAATATATTTTATTAATGGTCTCATGAAGTAATCCTGGAGAGCCTGGAGCTTGCTATACACAACAGGCTAGCCTTGAGCTCATATAGATTCAACTGCCTTTGTTTCTGCCTCTAGGATCAAACTGCAAAGGTTGCAAAATAATAAAATAAACAGTATTAGTAAAAAGAGAATTATACAGTTAAATTTATATATCACTTTGCTTTTGGTAATTTATCTTCATCCTTTAGGCTGTAGCCTGCCTAATAGATGTGTTTTTAATATATACTCAGTTTTATGTTCTTTATTCCTTTAAAATATATTTTTTGTCTTTTACAGAATGATTATCAGCCCAGCTGTGGAAGGTCTTTACGGAGGACACAACGCAAACGACAGCACACTTACCTAACAAGGTCAAACATAGAGCATAATTCACAGGCATCATCTCAAACTTCAGGTGTACAAGAAGATTCAGAAAGCTCTTCAGAGGTTAGATCCACTATTATTTATTCAGTGTAACTTTTTTTGTTGGTTTTTATTTTGTGCCATCTATTCTGGTTTACATTTGAAAGTCTTGTTGAATAGAAATTTTTAAAGATGTTTACTCATTAATAAGGCACTTAAGGGCAGACATGGTTTTCCTGCGTATCACTTTTGGTTGTCTTTCCTGATTTCTACCTAAGATACGATCTTGGCAATTGTATAGCATATGTCTGTGACAGTAATGCAGTAATTAAAGGAAATCTTCCTAGAAATGGAGTGAAATGTAACATAAATAATAGAAATATGGTAAACAGTCCCAGAATTGATTCACTCTGTAATTGGTTTACATATCCATTTTCTTTTATTCCTACTTACTCTGTAGATCATTGAGTGAATTATCTCAGACCTACGTTGATTGTGACAATGAACAAAGTGTAGCAGTTCTTTTCCTCTTGTTCCTCTCTCCTCAGTCCTCTTGTATTTTAACAGCTCTGTTAGGTGCATGGTAAGAGTTTTATCCACATTGATGTTATTATAGAATACATTCTTCCTTCTGATTTTCATGGTTCTTAAAGTAATACTTTCCTTTCCTCCATTAATAATATCGACCTTTAAAGAATACTCATGTAATATTTGTAAAGTTATTTTTTAGCACTTAAGAAGGCTATAAATATTTTGAGGTTTCAACAAAATTTTTCTAAAGTAATAAAATTGTTTATATCAATAAGCAGTATAATACTAGATCTTGTAAAATAGCCAGTAGGCTGGTTTGTAAATTTGACAGATGTGTACAAAAATAATTATGTGCATTTTGACTAAAATGTTTGAGGAAGTAATAAAGTATCCTAAATCAAGTAGGCTTTGTTTCTATATTATGCTAATATTTAGCATGTATTTGAATTGCTGTCTCTTTACTATAGGAAGATGAAACTGTTGGCACAAGTGATGCTTCCGTAGAAGACCCTGTTGTTGAGTGGCAAAGCGAAAGTTCTCCCAGGTACTTTTCATGGATTTGATTGGCCCCAAATTATTCAACATTTATATGAAATTAAGACTTTGTAGGAGTTTGACAAAACCATAGATAAAATAGTATCACAGAAATAGTTCTGTAATTGAAGCCTACATAGCATGTGCTTTTTCATAACTCCCAGTATATTCTGTGAATATCACTGTAGAGTTTTTGTTTCCTCTGTCTGTAAAATAAGCTATCTAAATTTATGATTCTAATTCCTTGTAAGTTTATATAATTATTTCAGATTTTCTGTGTTTGAGACAGGGTTTCTCTGTGTAGCCCTGGCTGTCCTGGAACTCACTATGTACACCAGGCTGGCTTCAGATTCTCAAGAGATCCTGCCTGCCCCTGGAATTAGAGGCATGCGCTTTTATTTCAATATTAAACGCCTGACTTATTTCAATATTAAAGCTATATCTCTTTCATCATTTCAGCAATAAGATTCTTGTTTATTTTAAATAAGTTTTGTCCTTTGAACAGGGATTTAAAATTCTGTTGAAGAAAATTGAGTATTAAGTTTGTTTCAAGAAGCATTTCATGAAAATCAAATAGTGATCAAAGTTCTGTATTACTTTCTTTCATTTTCAATCTCTGTCATTGTTGGTAGATAAAAATAAGATCCTATTTCCGTTATGAGGTAAAACTACTCCTTTTCTATACTAAGGTACTTATAATTTTGATTTTTTTACAGCGATTCATCAAGTGAATATTCTGACTGGATAGCAGATGCTGGAATAAATTTGCAGCCTCCCAAAAGACAAACAAGACAAGCAACACAGAAAATATACAGCAGCTCTGAAGATGAAAATGTGAAGTCATTAGAAGATAGACAGAAGAAACCTAAACAGACTAGAAAGAAGGTTTGTAATATACAAGTTGTTTATTTTTGCCTTGTTTTTTCCCCTCTTGTATTTGCATTTTTAATAGTGACATTTGATTTTTCTCTAAAAATAAAATTGCCTTAGAAGCCAATTATATAAAATGTAAGTTGATTTTAATGAATTTAGTTTCTTGTTATCAAAGGTAGCAGTTAAATGTCATGTTTATAATATGTTATTAAACTAGAACACTGACAACTGCTGATTAGAATGTAGCAATGTTCTATGACAATAAGCCATAATAATATAAAATTATTATCCTTGTCTTTACCCAATTAGAAATTTGTATTTCTTTATGCATTTTACTCATAGATGGTAGAGTTCAATGAACTTGTGTATTATCTGAACCCCCACTCCCTTACCCCCACCCCCATCATTTCTTTCCCCAACTATCCTTTAATGTAGGGGCCATAATACTTTAATCTACAAGTTCTTTGAACTTAATTACATGTTAATGTTGTAACAAGTATTTGCTATTTCTATACTTTCTATAAAAGAATCATGGTTCTCTAAAATGCCAATGTATTTTAACTTGAAAATGGCTGATGCCATTAACAAATGACCTCTATATCTTCTTATAAAATTTAAAAGGTTATTAATACTCTGATAGAATAATCTACTGTTTTAATAAATCTAAGTACTATGGATTGAACATACTGCTTCACACACTACTACTGAACTATATATACAGCAGCTCATTTAAAGACTTTTTCATTTTCAGACAGAATCTCAAGTTGTGTGGGCTAGCTCGTAACTTCTTCCTGCCTTTTGATATTGCTATTCATGAGTTTGTTCTTAAGAACTATTATAAGTACTGTAATTGGGTTTTGTATTTGTTTGTTTTGTTTTAGAAAGGGGGACTTGTTTCTATGGCAGGTGAACCCAATGAAGAATGGCTTGCCCCTCAGTGGATCTTGGATACCATACCACGACGGTCTCCTTTTGTCCCACAGATGGGAGATGAGGTAATTGTTGCCCAATAAAAAGCCTTTCTCTTGGAACTTTAAGAATACTACCGCGTGGTAGTGGTACACGCCTGTAATTCCAGCACTTGAGAGGCAGAGGCAGGCGGATTTCTGAGTTCGAGGCCAGCCTGGTCTACAGAGTGAGTTTCAGGACAGCCAGGGCTATGCAGAGAAACCCTGTGTCGAAAAAACCAAATCCCCCCCCCCTCCAAAAAAAGAATACTACCATTGGGCTTGAAAGATAGCTCATCAGTTAAGAGCACTGACTGTTCTTCCAGAGGATCTAGGTTTCTATCCCAGCACCCACATGGAAGCTTACAACTATCTGTAACTTCATTTCCAGATGATCTGATGCCTTCTTCTGGCCTCTGTGGCCACCAAGCATGCACATGGTACACAGATGCATTAATGCATGCGCATAAAATAAAATAAACCAACAATTACAGAGAATTTGCTTTAAAAAAGAAACAATTAACATCATTGAATCATTGGTTCTTATATTGTTTTTCTTTCTTTAACCTTATTATTGAGAGTATGTACATAACAGAGGGAACACATAGGCTGTGGAGCACATATGGAGGTCACAAGATAGCTTTGTGGAGTCATTTCTCTCTCCAGCTTTTATATGGGTCGTAGGGATTAAACCCAGGTCGCACAGCTGCTAATGCCTTTGCCAACTGAGCTATCTTGCCTGCTCCAGGAAATTCATATAATAATTGTCATAATTATATATGTTCCATCTCTGTTTCTTTGTTCAGGTGTGTATTTCTTGAAGAACATAACTCAATATAATTAATTTCTGCATCCTTTGTTTACCTGGTATAATTTATTCAACATAGTAGATGGTAGATGAAGTTGGAGTTAAATTTATTTATGATTGATTTCTAAAGTTCTTAAAACAGTTTTTATTTTCATTGTGACTTTATAGAATTGAGTGGTACTTTGAGTCCTCATTTAAGAACCACTATTGTTTAAAAAAAATATGCTAAAGCAAGCATATCTAAGTCAGAATACCTATGAATGTGGTCCAAACCATTTGTGATGTTACATTTCAGAGTCCAAAAGGTTGATACCTGTGCTAAATGATAATTACTGAGCCTGTGATTTAATAAGTGTAGATACACATTCATAATCAAGCAAAGAAAAATTTAATAATTTCCCAATATTGAATTTAATAAAATTCAATGTTACTCAGTAAGAACTTTCAGTTCCAGAGCTTATAATGGAGTCTACTGTTCATGTAATCAGTTTTTTAATTACGGTACTACTTACTACTTTGTCTAACTATTAAGCCCTTATTTTTTCCCTAGAATAACCATACTGATAAAAATTATTGCTCCTCAGAATGTTCCTTTTTAAATGTACAAACTGTGAAATTCTGCTTTGCCCATAACACTTTCCATATGACCTTTCACACCTACATTGTGTGAGTGTGTGTGTGTGTGTGTGTGTCTGTGTCTGTGTGTGTGTGTGTGTGTGTGTGTGTGTGTGTGTGTGTGTGTGTATTATTTCCTTAAAGGGAATATTACATTTTAATACCTTACTATTTCATCCAGTAACTTGCACTTAGGTGTTTTGTCCATATTGAGTATTAGAATGAATATATAACAATGTGTTTAGTTTCAATCTTCAACTTCTATGGTTTTTATTTTAGTAATATTTAAATTATGTTCATGTATTTTTGGCGCATATATAATAGAAATTTATTCTATCACCATTTTGAAAGGTAAACTTATTAAAATATGGCATTGGTAAAATTGTCTTCTCTCTCAAATCTAGCTTTTCCCTAGCTTTTGGTAGTTCTCAGAATCCTTGGTGTTCTTCAACCTGTGGGAACATTACTTCAGTTTCTGTCCTGTGTTCTTATGGCAGTCTTCCCTACAGTTCTCTCTGTATCCAACTTTCCTTCTTATCTGTTCAGTCTCTAGTTTAGGGATCACCTATATCTGCTATGAGCTCAAGTACTCTTCTTTGATTGTATCTATCTACAATGATAATATTTCCTAAGTAAGGTCCCAGATTTTCCCTCTCTGTGTGTGGCAAGGGTGGGGAGAGCTTGGAGGGTGTTTGTGAGTGTGTGTGTGTGTGTGTGTGTGTGTGTTCATTGCAACAACCAACCCCTGCATTCGAAAATGGAGAACTGACAACTCAGGAGCATTGCATTGAGGACAAGGAGAAGGGAACTTGCCTCAAGGCTGTCACTGGCTGGTTGTACGACCATAAGGGACTCAGAGGGAAATTCATTTTCTTCAGTGATCAGCTGACATGAATGCAATTTATCTTTAAAATTATTTCATTTAAATACTGTATGTTGTCATTTTCCTAGGCAGCTTCACATTAAGAAAAAAATCATGATGGATGCACACCAAACTGGCTGTATTTCAACAAATTGTTTGAGCTAGTATTTAAGCTAGTACATTGTAAAGTATCATGGAATGTAGTAGCTTTCCCTATGGCACTTTCAAGAACGTTATGTTTAGTTGACTTCCCTCTCCCATCCTCTCCTCTCACATCTTGCTGTCCCAATTCTCCCTTTGAACCCTTCCACTCTTAGTATTCATCTTCTTTAATGTCACAGGTGTCTTATTGCTCACTCCTCCCACTTCCTTGAGGCCTGTTTTTCTCTCACATGGGTTTTTCTTTTCTTCAGCTCCCTTTTGCAGCTGCTTGGGAGAAAAAGACTGCATATATTATTTATGAAGTGTAGAAACAGCATAGGGGTAAAGAGATATGAGTGTGGAATGAACATCAATTGATCGGAAAAAAATTTTAGTTGTGATTATTTTATGTGTAAAGTTAAAATAGAATATGGTTGTGTGATACATCATTTTCTCTTTCAGCTTATTTACTTTAGACAAGGACATGAAGCTTATGTGCGAGCTGTAAGAAAATCAAAAATATATAGTGTTAATTTACAAAAACAGCCATGGAACAAAATGGATCTCAGGGTAAGTTTGTCCAATAGGCAAGAATTCAATTGAAAAAGTTTGGGGATTAAGTTGCTTTAAGCTTTTTTTTGTCTCCGTTTCATGGATATTTTGGTGGTGGTGTATATCCAAAATTAATTATTAGATGATATTTTATAAAATGGACAATATATATTTCTTAAAATTTGTATTAGGGTACAATGCTTCATACCTATGATAAATCTTGGGAAACTGAAGCAGAATTGCTGGGAAGTGAAGCCATCTTAGACTACAGAATGAATTGCAAAACATCCTAACCTTTAGTGTGAGGCTCAATATCAAGCAACACAGAATAGAACATTAATTTAAAAAAATATGTTATGGGCCTGTCTGCTCCATGGTTAAGAACACTTACTGAGGACCTGAATTGAGTTCCCAGTACTCATGTGATGGCTCACACTCATCGTTAACTCCAGTTCCAAAGGATCTGATGTCTTTGTCTGGCCTCCACAGTCATTAGGCATTCACACACTGCAGAGACACGCATGCAGGCAAAGCAGGCATACACATAAAATAAATGTTTAAACAATTTTTAGACTGTGTGTTCTCTGACTTGCCCTATCTTTCTGTAAGCATTGGGTCCTCTTGTTTTTGACATTCCTCAACTTCAGAAATGCAGATGTTTCCTGGTTTCAAGTATTTTCCCTATCAGCATTTGTGTACATTCTGAAGTAAACCCTGTGAACTGCAGACATTCTCACGGTTCTCCTAGTTAGGTTAAATATCAGAAAGCACAAGAAGCTTAGAAGCTGGTGTTCTGTGGGATAATTTCTTTTGATATAATCCCTACCTTTCTTCAAAACATTAAGTAAGGTACAGTTAATTTATTTTGAAGAATTTTTTTGTCACTTAACCATGAATTCATTCTTTCACAGATATAAAATATGTTCAGCAGGCATAGGTGTGTATTTTTGTGATTTGAGTTTTATTTGTGGGTTTTTTTCTGACTTAGAAGAAAAAAACAAAGGGAAGTTTTAGTATGATTGTCTATGGTAAATGAATAGTTGCTGTTTGTCTTGAAAGATAAAAGGAAAGTCTGGAAATTCAACTAGATATTTAGTTTAGACATTTGCAGATAAAATATTAATGTTTTAGGTATTAAAATATCTTATAAAGTCATCCTTATAGGATTATCTTTACTGCCTGCGTATCTATTCAAAATCAGATGAGAATTGAATATTCTCCCAGATCTAAGAGAATCGATAAGCGTTCTGTCTTACTTCTGTTCATAACTCTGTGGTTTTAAGAAATTATAGGAGGGTAGTATGTATAACATATAAAAGCACAGACTTTAAAATAATAATATCTAAATTTCAACCCTACCTCTTCTATATGCTTATATATAATTTTAATTAAGCTGCTGTATTCAAAAAGATTAGTTCTTTTTTTTTAAATATGATCAATAAACTGTAATATTGTAACATTATAATACTATATGCTTAAAAAAGTCTGTCATTTAATCACATGTATGTAAATCTGAATGATTGCATACTGGTTTTGCTAATAGTTTGGGTGATTTTTTTAACTAGATAGTGTCACAATCTGGAGTTTAATTTTTAAATCATTTTTTAAAAATTTTTTTGAGTTTATAGCATAATCACATCACTTCACCCTTCTCATCCTGCTAATTTCTATGTGCCCCCTTGCTCTCTTTCAAATTCAGGATTTATTTTCTTTTAATTGCTGTGGTGTATATGTGTGTAAATAGTCAGTTTAGTTTGTATGTTGCTTGTATGTTTATGATTTCAGTGCTGACCGTTTGGAATTTGAATTATCTTGTCTGCATACAATCGGTATCCCCCTCCCCAGAAGACTATTTCTCCCACGCTTGGCACTAAAGAATTGCCTATAAAGTTCTTTTTTCAGGGTTGAGGCCTTGTGAGTTTTACCCCTTTCAAGTTAGCATGTCTGTCGTTGTCTAAAATGCAGAGTTGTAGAGCATACTACCAAGTGATACAGGCACAATGCAGTTCTCACACCAAGGTTTAAGAATCACTGAGGAAGAGTCAGGCAGAAACACTCTTAAGAACCAGAGGAACAGAGAATTTGCTGTGAGTTTGTGTCTTCTGGAAATGTCAGAAGATTTCTTTTGAAGAATATTTGGCTGATGTGTACCTAAGACCTGTAAATTTAGGACAATACTTAAATTCATAAATTCTGCAGCGCATCCTTAAAGATTTTCCTGGTTAGTCTTGGTTATAGTCCTGCCTTAAATGCCAACCTGTTCAGTAGGGTTTTTTAGTAGTTCTTATTTGAATCAGCTTTCATGCGCATGTGTGTTAGATATTCTCCTGGCATGGCACACATGTGGAAGTTAGAGGACAGCTTTGGAAAGTTGTTTCTTTTCACACACTATTGGTTCTAGGGATGACCTGAAGTTGCCAGGCTTGCACACCGAGCACTTTAATCCACTCAGTCATCTTACTGACTTTACTGGTAAATATTAAGCTTCAAGAGACTACCTTCAACTTAGTGTGTGGTCCCTATCTGATGGTTATTTAGTTGACTTTTTTTTTAATTCGGCAAGCTATATTTTGTGTGTGTGTGTGTGTATTTGTATGTACACAAATATATATGCATTTAACTTTGATAAACAAAAGGAAACCAAGAGAATGGAGGGGCATGGGAGGGGCTGTAAAGGTAGAGGACAAAGCAGGGAGGTGGTATAATTGAATTTTTGTTAAAAATAAAAGAAAACATAACCAGCCCATGGTGGCGCACACCTTTAATCCCAGTACTTGGGAGGTAGAACCTGGCAGACCTCTGTGAATTCGAGGCCAGCCTGTTTTACAAAATGCATTCCAGACAGCCAGGGCTACACAGAAAAACCATCTCAAAGCCACCCGCACCCATATAAAAGAAGTAAAATATCTTTAAATGAAATAAAAGTTTGTTACTGCTACTGCTGCTATTTTAGACACTCTTTGATAACAGCTTAAAATTCAGATAATTCTTAAGTTTTTTGGGTAATAATGAAGTATATTAATGAAAGGTAGTCATATATAGAAAAATAATGTATTGGTGTTTCTATATATAGGAGCAAGAATTTGTGAAGATTGTAGGAATCAAATATGAGATTGGACCACCTACGCTATGCTGCTTGAAACTTGCATTTTTGGATCCAATTTCAGGCAAAATGACTGGAGAATCTTTTTCCATTAAGTAAGTAGCTGTTTCTGATTCTGTGTTTATGAATTTTAATGTGCATCATTACTAATGTATTTAATATTCAGTTGGTTCCCCAAAAACCATGTGAATGGAAAATATTTTAGTGCTGCTACATGTTACAATTATAGAGATATGAGTTTAGTTCCTGTAACTCTGTATACTAGCTGATATGCAAGAGTAAATGCACATATGGGTGAATTGAAGAATGGGCAAAGCGAGTTACTTACTTATCTGATCATGTAAAATGGACACACTTAAATGCTGATATTTTCTTAGGCATCAAAGCTTGAAACATAGTAGTGGATGTTAATTTTTGTTAATAATAATACAAATAATAAGTAAATGACTATTTGTGGAATTAAATTTAAGATTGAAGGGAATGAAAAAATATTCACAGTATACCCCTTGCTGTGAGATCTTGAAAGAGGAGATCCACCTGCCTCTGCTTCTCAACTGCCAAGGTTAATGGTGTGTGCCATCATGCCTGGCAATCCATTTTTTTAATTTTGATGAAGATATTCATACTAAATTTTTTGAAGCCTTTATGGATGTCTTTATGTTATTTAAGTAAAGGCATTCTGGAGACTACAGGAGTTTACAAAATTTTGCAATGTTAAATATTTATCCTTGGACATGTAGCATGTGATAAGTGCTATTACATTACAGTATTAGATGCTACTGTGCTTTATTTTCTATGTAGGTATCATGACATGCCAGATGTCATTGATTTCCTTGTGTTACATCAGTTTTATAATGAAGCCAAAGAAAGGAACTGGCAGATTGGTAAGTATAGAATGTTGAAGTACAGTATTAGCCCTGTTGTTTTTCACACTAATTTATTTATTTAATCACTTTACATCCCAAGCGCAGAGCCTCTCTCCTCGCATCCCTCCTTTCACATGGTCCCTCCCCCCATTCCCAAAAAGTCAAATGGATAAGGCAAACAAACAAACAAAACATGCTAAGTAACGTTACACACACCACAAGGTATTTACAAGTGCTTCACCCTTGTCCTTCATTCACCTTGTATGATTTTACTTGCCTATGTCCAGTTGTAGAATGAAGGTACAAAATGGGAAATACCAAAAATAATAACTCATAATTGTTCTCATGGTTGTTCTTAATTCTCAATAATACAATGAATTCTCACACCATCTCAATTCCTTATTGCCTGAGATGTCAATTTTTCCAGTGAATAAGCTAAACCTCCCATTTATTCTCACCTGTGTCTTCTGTATGCTCGGTGTCTTGTAGCACTTAAGTTCTGGAACCTGCTATGTAGTAGCCTAATAGTGTGATAAGACCTAAATTATTCACCTCACTTCAACTCACTGTACCAGCTCCCATAATCACAGAAAGAAAGGAGAATGTATTAGTGCAATGGAATACTTTAAGAGTGACCGTATCACAAACTTGTAGTGTTTTATATTATTGTATTTTAAATGTTTTATTATATTATTTTTAATCTCTTACTAAACAAGATTTATAAAATTTATGAGTTATGTATGATGATGATAAATACCATCTAATTCTATATTTTAAAAATGCATCATAATTTGAATGGAAACAGCACTCATTCTGTTTATCTGTCTGTCTGTTTGAATTCATTATAGGTGATAGATTCCGCAGTATAATAGATGATGCCTGGTGGTTTGGAACTGTGGAAAGTCAGCAGCCTTTTCAGCCAGAATATCCTGATAGCTCTTTCCAGTGTTACAGTGTTCAGTAAGTTTAGTTCATTTGTGCCTCTGGCAAATAAGTGTTCCATTATGCCAACTTTTTTCATCTAAAATTTGTTTTTCTAATGCATCATTGTATCTTTTCCTGTGGGTTAATTTTAGGTAAATACTTCATCAGCAAAAAAAGAATGTAACTACTGTGAAGAGTAGGCTTTTGCACTCTTTTTTTTTTTTTTTTTTGGTTTTTCGAGACAGGGTTTATCTGTGTAGCCCTGGCTGTCCTGGAACTCACTCTGTAGACCAGGCTGGCTTCGAACTCAGAGATCCACCTGCCTCTGCCTCCCAAGTGCTGGGATTAAAGGCGTGTGCCACCACCACCCAGCAGGCTCCTGCACTCTTAACTTTTACATTTGTGTAGCATGTTTTCTCTATCAGTGGTGCATTACTGTCTTTATATAAGCAGAGTTGTAGTGTCATGAATATTATGTTACTTTTTTCTGAATTTTGACTCAAGAAATCATGCAAATTATGTTACTATATGAATGGAAATGCTTGGGAAACTGATTTGCATTGTCTTCTTTTTTTTGATAGCTGGGACAATAATGAAAGAGAAAAGATGAGCCCCTGGGATATGGAGCCAATTCCAGATGGAAGTAAATATACCTTTAAAGATGAATTATAATTCTTAGAAAAGCAAAATGGCAACTGTTTGATGTTGGAAACTTATTGTTTTGGATTTTTTTTTTATTCTGTACCTAGCTGCTTTTCCAGATGAAGTTGGTGCTGGTATTCCTGTGTCCCAGGAAGAACTAACTGCGTTGCTGTACAAACCCCAGGAAGGAGAGTGGGGGGCTCATTCCAGAGATGAGGAATGTGAACGAGTTATTCAGGGCATCAACGACCTTCTTTCCCTGGGTATGGTGATTATGAAAAAAGACTAGGACAGGAGTAGGGAGTTTGAAAGGCCAGCAGAATCTTTTGTTGTTGTTGTTGTTGTTGTTTTTCCGAGACAGGGTTTCTCTATGTAGCCCTGACTGTCCTGGAACTCACTTTGTAGACCAGGCTGTCCTCGAACTCAGAAATCCACCTGCCTCTGCCTCCCAGAGTGCTGGAATTAAAGTCGTGCACCACCATCACCACCACCACCATCACGGCCGCACCTCCGCCGCCGCTGCCACCCGGCTGGCCAGCAGAATCTTTTTTATTTTATTTTATTTTTTCTATATTCTTTGTTTACATTCCAAAGGCTTTCCCCTTTCCAGTTCCCCCCCCTCACCATATGCCCCATAAGTCCTCTTCCTCCCAGCAGAATCTTAAAGTCTGCATAACAACTATAGTTCATCACAGTGAACTTTCCATTTAATCCAACAGGCACAATGATTTGAGTGAACTTTTTTTTTTTTTTTTTTTTTTTTTTTTGGTTTTTCTGAGACAGGGTTTCTCTATGTAGCCCTGGCTGTCCTGGAACTCACTCTGTAGACCAGGCTGGCTTCGAACTCAGAAATCCTCCTGCATCTGCCTCCCAAGTGCTGGGATTACAGGCGTGCTCCACCACCGCCCGGCTCTTGAGTGAACATTTTTACATGCTTGGCTCAGGTAGTAGCTAGTAAACATTTTAATCCCTCAGGGGTTATGGGGTAAGAGCAAAGACATGCATATAAGGATCCTTTTCTTTTTTGAGTCATTTTGACTCTCTTTTCTGAGCCTGACTTTGGAGGGGTTTCTTGGTAAGACAGTGGGTGAGTAATGTATTTTACCCTCATATATAGTTTTATTTTCTGAAATATATCACCAGAGAATTTTGGCATTTATTCAGGAAAGACATAGAAAACTGAAATTTGGCAAGTATCTCACTTGGTTTTGTTTCATTTTATCAAATTTGAAGCCATATTTTGGGTATGATTCAAAGATACTATATACAAAGAGAAAGTGACTTATTTAATATTGGAAGCATTATTTTCTTAAAAATTAGGTATATTGCCCTTCCCTCTTTTTTTATGTGTGGATATTACCTATCAGGAAATGTTGGTCTCTTTATTAACTAGGTTTTTAAATGTTGGTGACTTTTGTAGATTTCGCCAGCCCTTTTGCTGTCCCAGTGGATCTCAGTGCCTACCCCTTGTATTGTACTGTAGTTGCTTATCCAACTGACCTCAATACCATCAAACAAAGACTTGAAAATCGGTTTTACAGGTTTGTATTGTTTTATAACTTATTGCAGAAATCATAGTTTCATGGTTCTTGTACCTTTTAAGATCTGCTTTTGGATGTCTGATCTAGTCATCCAAAAACATACTCCAAAGTCGCTTCTGTTTTCACATGTGCCAACTAAAACGGTATATGGAAAAAAAAGACAGGGGAAAACATACATAGTACAACTATGTGAAACACAAAAACTACATTAAATTGAGTACTAAAGGCAGATTAGAGAGTATATTAATGCCTCATGATCAAGATGCTATAGTGAATATGCTGCATATTTAAAATCCTCCTTTGGGAATTAGCAATAGATAAGCTTAATTGCTAGATATATAAAGAGAGTAAGTTATTTTGTTCTTTATTTTAGCTTAGGAGAGAAGTTATGAGAGGACTTTGGAGGTCGGTTCTTGGTCCTTTGTTAAGCCATACTCACTTTACAGTAACTGCAGTGTTCCCTGAGCTAGTCTGCCTCTGGTACTAGAGAAACATGCTTATTTTATAAAATAGGTATTTAATTTGATAATATGTTTCAAACATAGCTAAATGAAAACGTGTTATTTTCCACAATATAGGGTGTCTTTTGGGGGGAGGTCCCTTTCCCAAAACTAAATGTGATTTTGATTTACCAATGCACTTTTCATTGTTTTTTTTTGCTTTATTTATTTATGTGTGTGAATGTTGGGAGTGGGCGTCAGCAGAAGAGCTATATTTGTGGTGCTGCACACATACAGAGGTCAAAGAGGTGTTGCTTCTCTCCAGCTGTATGATCCTTAGCATCAAGCTCTGGTCCTCAGGTTATCCATTGAGCCATGCTGATGTTCTAAGCCTGCATAAGTCACAGAAAATATGTGTGTGTGTCCTATACATATATTTCAATACTTTAGACATACCATGAATGTACCTCATAGTCTAATAATGCATATTCTTAGACTATAATTCAAATGTCTCAGCCAATACTAACAGGATTTTTTTTATTTCATAGGAGAATATCAGCATTAATGTGGGAGGTACGCTATATTGAACATAATGCTAGGACTTTCAATGAGCCAGATAGTCCTATAGTTAAAGCAGCCAAGATTGTGACTGATGTCCTACTTCGGTTTATTGGGTAAGAAGGAATGTCATCTTCTACAGAGACTGACGTCCTATTTTTTAAATAGTGGGATGTACTTTGACTTACTTATCTTATTTCTCAGGGATCAAAGCTGTACTGATATTCTGGATACTTACAATAAAATCAAAGCAGAAGATCCAAACAGCAGCGATCTGGAGGAGGTGAGGGCTATAGTTTGATGATTATGATTGTGTTTCTTTTCTGGTCTTTGAGGCATAGTAAGTATTAGTGTAAATATGGTAATTGGTTATAAATAGTGAAATCTTTTGGAAGGTAACTGAACATTGGATTCTTTTATATTGAGCTCCTTTGACCTGGATTCCAATGTTATATACCAAAAATGTATTGGTGCTATCTACAAGGTGTAGTGAGAGACAAGTACCAATCATCTTTTGAGACTCAGTGCATTTATATGATCAAAAATCAATACTGATTTTTAGACCTTAAAAAAAAGACAAAGCACTCAGCATTTTATTTCTTTTGCATATTTTTCTTGGTGAAAACTTACCTGACTAGAAAAGAATCTCTTTTAATATACCTAAGTGTCATTTATAATAAGTATAATGTGATCTAGGAATTAAATTTTAACCTATTAAACTCTAAGCAAAATTATTCATTTTCCTTATACTTTTATAACCTTTACCATAAATGTATTTTAATTTAGGATTTGATGTAATAAGAATTTCTTTACAAACTAGTACTACTGTTTTGCTTAGAATAAAAAGTTCAGGCAAATTGTTAACAGCTGGATTTCCCCTATCCATTGTGTAGTTGATTTTTCCATCACTAGTTGTACGGGGGTCTCTACACTGTGTTATCAAACCTATTTCTCCAGAGACATGCTTAACTGAATTAGTAAAAATTTCTTAATTAGTACTGAATTTCCTGTAGGGAACTAATTCTTGAACTAGCAATGTTTCATTGGGAGTATTTTGTAATCATAGTATATCATATGAATGAGTCACATAGAATTCACAAGGAATACATTTTTTTAAAGATTACAACTTATTTAAATACAAAGTTTCACTTATTTCCTCATTCCCTACTCTAGTTTAAAAAGAAAGCCTTTTCAGCTCTTTTCCCAGTGTGTTTTCTAACCTGTACACAGCATATTACCAACAGTTGGAGTGAATCTCCCTCCCACATTTGTTCTGTCTGATCCAATGAAGAAAAGTTAGCTGTAGTTATCTTTGCCAGTTCCTCATGTGTGTCATCTACTTTGTAACACTTCAAATGTTACTTAGCATCTCTCATTTCCCCCCTTTAATTTAGGATTCAGAAATGGTTGACTTAGATTCAGATGGTCCTGGCACTTCATCTGGAAGGAGGGTGAGTGAATGTGACTCTCTGAGAACAAAGTATTTCTAGGTTTATTGAGTCAGACATCCTAAAGTCTTACCCCAATTTTTGAGAGTAGCTAGCACTCTTGGAAGCAAATACATAGCTTGCACATGTTTTAGGTTTATTACAGCAGTACAGTATATAGCTCAATCACTTGAAAAAGGACAGGGAGAGTCTGGATGAAACCATAAGTTCCTCTCTCCTATGAGTGGCTATACAGCATACTGTTTCCCCAGCAATGTAAAGAGAAAAACATGTATGTGATTAGTGGCTCAGTTACTAAGACTTTTATTAGAGACTGGTTATGTAGGTGCCTTGTGAATAACCCGTCCCTTCGTTCCAGATTCCCACAAGGAAAGCAGGCAGCCTGCACAGATTATGTTGTTTATACCCTTTAAATAAACAGTCTTTACAATTCAAGAAACAGATAACGCTCCCAAATACAAGCCACAGGCCAACAACATTTTACAAGTTCTGCTTCTGTGCAAAATGGTTTCTTGTCTGTAGTTTATTTGCAGTTTAGATTTCCCTAAAATGAAATTTTAGAGTAGCAGAATTGTTGGCATTAGCTTTGGTTTATTTTTGGCCAGACAGAATGATGACTTAAACTAAGAAACATAAAAATATAGTGGTTGTGTTTTATACAAGTGACTGCCATTAGAATGGCAGATATGTCAGCTCAGCTCATTGCAGCTTAACTTTGATAACATTAGGCTTTTATGAGGAAGATCAAGGAGTAGTTAAGGAAAGATGTAATTATGTTAAATCTGCAGGCCAAATGTCGAGGCAGACGACAGTCTCTCAAGTGTAATCCTGATGCTTGGAAAAAGCAATGCAAAGAGCTACTGAGCCTCATTTATGAACGGGAAGACTCAGAACCATTTCGACAGCCAGCAGATCCTCATTCTCACCCAGTAAGCATACCATTGTTTAAGTAATTGCCAACAGGATAATTTCTCCTTAATATTCGTTAGTATTTGTTCATGAACCATTTCCCAATTCTTTCCTTTTAGTCATAACTTTTTAAGTTTCATGGAAATCATATAGTTTCTTAAAGGGAACTCAAGCCATCTGGATGTGGTAGCACATGACTTTAATCACAGACAGAGGAAGGTGGATAACTGGGAGTTGGAGAGTGGTGTGATCTTCACAGAAATCCAGGCCAGACAGGACCTGTGAGACCCTGTCAAAAACAAAACAAACAAAAAACCCTTTTCTGTTCCTTCATGCTTTATTTTTTTAGTATATTCTACTAACTTTCAATGACACCTCTATACACTATATATATTTGCTAATAATATATATGTCAAACCTGTTTAATAGTAAATTTATCATCAGTGTGGCTACTTAGATTAATCCATATCCAATGTTACATGTCAACAAACATAATACTTAATAACAATTTAGAATGTAGAGTTACAGTTTACTTTTCAGTAATGGTCTCCTCACTGGTGGGGGACTTACTACATACCTAAGCTGACCTTGTGCTCATGTTCTGCCTGTCTTCTCAAATGGCTAGGATTGAAAGCATGCACTGCTCAGCCCCATGTCTAGTATTTCTTTTCATAGACATATGTGACAACTCCAAATACTGTGAATACTTTGTTTTATACATACATACATACATACATATATATATATATGTTTTGGAAAGGAAAATGAATAACAATGTTGCATTCAACGAAGCTTGATTTATTTGCAGGAAGTTTGAGTTAGGTACAAAAAAAGCTTGAGTTTTTCATAGAAGAACATGATAAATACAGAATTCTTTCAAGTAAAATATAATTTTTATTTATGGTCATTTGAGCCTTGAGTCATAGTTTCATTATAAGTCTTGTTCTGTGTCATGGTGATGTGGACACCCTCTGTGTTATTTACCCTAATAGACTCAACAACAACAAGAAGGAGAATCCTCAGGATCAGTTCCTCCAGATAGACAAGATCCATCTCTTTCTGAGGTAAGCTTAGATTCCGTTTTTGTGATATTACATTTAAAATTTTTCATAATGCACACAAATTTTGTTCAATTTGCTTAATCCCCCTTTGCAACTCCACTTACTTTCTTTTTATACCTTTATTTAGGTTTTGGTCATTTTTATTCTTTTATTTTTTTCACAGTTGTTCTTCATGAAGCCATCATTGTTACTTATAGATATAGATATAAAGCTGTGCATCAAAGCAGAGCACATGCAGTGTGCTCTATTATTTCTGTATTACAGATGATAATTCTCACTGGGGTTTCCTTAGTTAACTGAATATTTTGATTTTCTGTCTTATTACTTATATTCCAACATCTTTCCCTATGAAAATCTGTTGCGATATACTTTTGGTGTTTTTAAAACTAACAAAAATCTGTTTAAAGAAATTGAGTTTTTTTCATACTTTGGAAAATTTTTTCTCTTCATTATAATAACTTTTCTCTGCCACTTTTGGTACTTTGCTTTCTTCCCAGAGAAAATATAATGGTTTTACTTCTTAATGATTCTAAGTAGCATGAGGACTAAATACTTACTATGGGTTTTACTCAAATTTATGTAATCATGGTAGTAATGTATATATGTCTGCTTCAGTAATATCCTATATGATAGCGCTAGACTTCAAAGATTTAAGTTAAAATGGATTTGTTTTCTCCTAATTAAAATCAAACTACATTCTGAATCACTGAGACTAGACTGAAGACTTTAGATGAAATAAAAATTAACAAAAAAATAAAGAAAGAAAAGAAATGCCCTAGTATTTGAGATGTTAAGGTGGGAGAACCAAAAGTTTAAAGCCAGCTTTGGCCTTGGTCCTGTGAAGGCTCAATAGAGGCCCCAGTGTGGGGAAATCGAGTGGAGGTCATGGGAGTGGGTTGGGTGGGGGGGCATGTTCTGGGAGGCAGGGGGTCCGAGGAGTGGTTGGGGGTTTTCGGGGGAGGGGGGAACCGGGAAGGGGAATAACATTTGAAATGTAAATGAAACATAGAGACCAAGAAGCAGGGGGATGGGCGCAAGCATGGCTAGTTAACTTTGACTTCAGTTAATGACAACATATGTGAAATGTCATAACTCAGAATCTTGGAAATATGTAGGTAATTTGTGGAGTGCAGATATGTAATTTTACATGAATAATCTCATCATCTGTTATTACATAACTTGGCAAGGTATCAATCAGTTCAAGCCAATTACTTGAACTTTTTTAACCCTTTAAACTCATTATTTTCAGAAACATACAAAGGAATTGGTTTGCAAGTGAGAATAAATTGGTAGACATAAAGGTATTGTTTGTGTAAGAATAACTTGCATCAGTGGGTAATGTCATTCTCCATGCTATTTTATTTAGGATTGTTTTGCAATTTGAGTATTTAAATGTAACACATTATCATTTGCAGGATTATCAAGATGTTATAGACACACCTATGGACTTCAGCACTGTGAAAGAAACTTTGGAATCAGGAAATTATGATAGTCCTCTGGAATTTTATAAAGATGTTCACCAAATATTCAGCAACTCCAAAGCTTATACTTCTAATAAAAAGTCAAGGGTATGAAACTAATATTAAATGGGCAGTTATGTATATCAGGCAGTTTTCTTTCCAGTTTTTAAGATTTGTAAAGAAATATATTCTATTTGACACTGTTACTGAAGTTTGATTCTCAGTATCTTCTCTGAATTCTGAATTTTTTCAAAGCAAATATAAGTATCTTTTAGAGTAATCATTCTGAAATTAAGCAGCTTTTCTTTCTCATCTAACTCTTCTTTACTATTTAATTATAATTACATATTTCAAAGAAAAGACAAAGTTAATGATTTAAATGCTAAATTCCCCTGTAAGTGAATTGATAAGAATAAAGGTAGTTGATAATATTAATGTATATGAAATCTTTTCATTAGCTCTTTGGATATTCCCATTACTATCACAACTAGTTAACCCTATTGGGAAGGTCCACCTTTTCCATACTTACATAAAATATTTCCGTATGTATTATCAAAGCTGAAAATATTCTGAGACGAAGAAATAGTTATAGAAATATTTTCTTTTGAAGTCACATGTATCCAACTGTCCAGCTAGTTATATGGTAGTTGTATATACACCTGCTTCAACTTCTTTATATATAGGAAGTTTTCACTAATTTCTCTAGGCATTATTTTTGGTTTTCTTCCTTTCATGGTAGTATTTATTTGCCTCTTTTTCCTTTCATCATAATTTTTCGCATAATACAGTCTCTGTAGAAAGTTTAAAAATATAGAAAAAATATTTTTAAAAATATCTAACTTTATCACATTTTCATTTATAGTTAATATTTAATGTGCTTAATTTTAGGACTATCAATACTAATACTTAACATTCATATACTTTTACAACATTGGGTTACTCATTTCAAATTTCAAGTCTTGTTACATATATATTATGACTTAAAAATTTTTACTATATATATTTTGAACACATTCACTTAGTACTCTGTCAAACTGCCCTCCTCTTCCCACCCAACTTTGAGATACTGTTCCTCATCAAACCAATTTGTTTTGCCTAGATAGTCTTTTGATTGGGGCCTGTTCTGTTATACAGTCAGCCTACCAAGGATTATATCACTCAAAACAAGACACAACAAAAGACCCCAATGTTCACGCTCTTACAAGCCATTAAATGCTATAGCCCCTCAGCAACTGGTTGGATTGCATAGCAACCTTCTTGGCCTCTATGCTGGGATTTTTTTCTGTCTGGAACTTGTATAAGTCTTATGCATGCTTTCACTTTCTCTGGGTCCCTATGAGCATCTGTCCTGCTATGTCTACAAAACTCTGTTTCTTTGAAGTCATCCACCACCTCTGACTCTTAAAATCTTTCTCGCCTCTCTTCCTTGGAGATTCCTTGAGCCTTAAAAAGACTGATTGTGGTTGACCACTTTCATGCTCTTTTCCTTCTCTGCACATTGATCAATTGGGGGGGGGAGCTCAACATTAAGTGTGCTATTTACTTCAAGGAAAAAGTTTCTCTGATGAGGGTTGGTAGATACTCTAATCTGTATTATGATTGTTTAAAATAAGATATTTGAAAATTTCCTTTTTCTGATCATTTTATAGTTGTGGTTTTGTTTTGTTTTTTACTAGTATCCTTTTGCTAGAAAATTAGATTTTTAAAGAAATAATTTTTCACTCTATGCAAATAATGACTGTTGGTAATGTCTTTAATATCCTTGAGCACGTTATTATGTATGTGGATATTCTTGAGCATTTCTTTATGTGTGTACAGTCCCTTGATGTTTCCGTACAACAGATTACCAGCAGTAAAATTATTAGGCAAAGGATAGCTGTATCTTTAAAGTTTTATTGAATATATTATAAATTATCTTACAGAATACTGTTTCATTGAAAACTTTCTGTTATATGAGGGTTTGTTCATGTCTTTCACAGAAGTAAATATCTTTTAAAGCTTTTATCTTTTAAAATGAAAATGATATCTTAATTCCTCAAGAACTTTTCAAATAGATAGTATGTATTTGCATCTGGAAAGATGATGTTCATATTGGTCCAGATATGCTCATACTTTTCTTAAAACTAAAGTAATTGCTAAAGCAAGGCTGTACTTTCCACCTTTCCAGATCTATAGCATGACGCTGAGATTGTCTGCCTTATTTGAAAATCACATTAAAAATATCATCTCTGAATATAAGTCAGCAATCCAGAGTCAGAAGAGGAGAAGAGCACGGTACAGAAAGCGCCTGAGAAGCAGCAGCAGCTCATTATCTAGCAGCAGAGCTCCCAGGTAGAGCACATCTGTGCAGCATTTGATGCTTTAAAGCCTTTTGTGCCTGGCACCTCATTTGTGAAAGTTCATGAATAAGTTCTAGAAGCCTCAAGAGACTCAAGAACTCTTGTTCTTATATAAAGATGAGGATTGTAACCTAAGCTATTATTTATGTGGATTTTCCTATGACTTTAAATGATTATTTTTTTTTTTATTTTTTCATCTTTTTAGTTATTGAAGCGGAACTTTGTTAAATCACCGATTTGAGACATTTCACTTGATATAAGAATTTTGTGTCATATAATTGATTATATTGAATTACTAACAGAAAGATGGTCATATATTTTTTTCAGTCCAAAAGGGAAACAGAAGCAAATGAAGTTACAACCTAAAAATGACCAGAATACCTCAGTGGCTTATGCCAGGACTAGCTCTCCTTTTTCTTCTCCTGGTAAATATATCTTTGCTTTTTGTGTTCTATAGTTTGATACTTACTCAAGGATACAGAAGTGGTACCACCATAGACAGTGCAAAGAACAATCAGTTTGGATTAAAATGCATTTTAGTCGTTTGACTTGCTATTTATATGGCCTTCCAGTAAGACATTAGGTCAAATGATTTGGTTTCTTTGATTAGGTAATTTGGACAACCACTTCTAAGACATTTATTTTCTGTTTATGAATATTTTTCCTATTTGTATTTTGTATACCGCGTCTGTGCCTGGTACCCTCAGAGTCTAAAAGTGGCTGTCAAATGCTCTAGAACTAGAATTATAGATGGTTGAAAGCTTCTGTGTGGGTGCTGGGAATCTAAGTTGGAATCTCTAGAAGAGCAGCCAGTGTTTTTAAATGCTGAACCATCTCTAGATGAATTTTGATGTCCCTTCGAAAGTCTACAGCTCTATAAGAACTTAAAATAATCTGTACAATATAGTTGTCTACATAACACTTGAAGATTAAACATGTGATGGAAGTGTTTCCTTTGTTTTGTTTTCAATAGTTTGTGTTTGAAAGTTTAGTGATGATCAACTATTTGTTCTCTTATCAAATATTCACTTTTACTTTGGGGATAGATTTTAAAGTCTTGCTAAATAGCCAAGGTAGATCTTTAACTTACTGTCCCCTTATCTGATTTTCCAAACCTTGGGAGTATAGGTGTCCTACCAGTTGTCAACCAACTTTGAATTTTATAAATACAGCAGCCTGTATTAACTTCCCTGAGAAAAAAATGAAATTTTGCTAATGTTACAATCTCTTAAAATGTAAGTTTCAGATGCTGCTGAAGGTGTTTCACTGTATCTACTTGATGATGAAGGGGATGGGCCTTTTTCTCCATCAAGTTTCAGTGGACATAGTAGAAGTGGAAATAGCCATGACCCAGGGAAAGCCAAATCTTTTCGTAATAGAGTTTTACCAGCTAAACAAGGTAGGAAATTGAATAAGAGAGAGGTAACATATTCTCTATTTTCTTATGGATAATGAGTCATAAGCTGGTATGTTAAAATAGTACAATTAGTATGTCCTAGCACTTAGTAAGAATTGCTGTATGGTCAAGTTTAAGTCAAAGGGAGTTTTAGAACTACAGTTAGGAACAGACATCTAATAACTACTTTAAAAGAAAAACGGAATGAATAGGAGAAAAAAACTAAATTGAGAGAATTTGTCTCCCAAGTGCATAAAAACCAGACTTTCAACTCATTTAGGATTTAGGATTTTTCATATAGTAAACCAAGTCAATAAAAATTGAAAAAGACTCGAAAGTCCTATTTTTAAAGGTCTTATTCTTGAGAGCTATTCCGATAACTTGTAAGTAAAAAATATGCTGCTTACAAAAATCATTGACTTAATTCATGATCATGTGAAGTTTACTGTTATTCAGCAGCTATTTTACAGAGTCCTGTACACACCCTAAGCATGCTCAAGAAGGTTCTATGTTCAACTATTTCAAGTTTATAAAAATACTTCATTTGCTTTTAAAAGTATGTTACTAGATTATTATTTTAACCTCATATATATGTATACACACACACACACATATATGTATATATATATATATATATATATATATATATGTACTAGCTATTAATTTTCATATGCAATGTTTTATAACTACCAAATTAGTATTGCCGGTTTTATGAAAAATATCAAAACATGTTATAGTTGATCTGAGCTAAAAGACTAACAAGCAATTGAAACAGAACTTTTAAATGTGCTTTTATGTTTCCCATTTTGTAATTTTGCTTTTTCTGATTGTTTGCATTGTACATACTTATGCCACAGATCCTTCATGGGAAAATCTTACAGACAGAGTAGCCTGTGTTTCCTCTCTCTTTTATACAAAATCCTTTTTGTTCTTTATACCCTACCTGTTGTCCCAGCCACTCTCCAAAAAGCTCTTCTGCCCAAATCACCAGTAATATAGACTTTCTATTACTTTTTATGTCCCTTTTCTTAGTACTTAAGACATTGGACACCGTTTACTCTTCCTTTATTAGCTATTTACTGGCTTGTAGCCTCTACTGCTCTTCCCATAGAGTTCTTTTGCTTTGCTTTGCTTTGCTTTGCTTTGCTTTGCTTTGCTTTGCTTTGCTTTGCTTTGCTTTGCTTTGCTTTGCTTTGCTTTGCTTTGCTTTGCTTTGCTTTGCTTTGCTTTGCTTTGCTTTGCTTTGCTTTGCTTTGCTTTGCTTTGATTTGATTTGATTTGATTTGATTTGCTTGTTCTGAGTTTTATTTTCAGAATTTTCACATTTAGCTCACTTGATGTTTTTGGCTCCTTCAGATAAAGAACTCTAATAATAATCTGTTGACTAAGCTACTTATCATATTTAAGGCAGAGTCTCACTGTGTTCTTAATCTAGAACTCACTCTGTAGACCAGGTTAGCCACAAACTCAAAGACCTGACTGCCTCTGCCTCCTGAGTGCTGGAGTTAAAGGAGTATGTTCCCATTCCTGGCTTAAACCATTCTTCCTGATGTATCAAACCCAAGCATCTTTTTATTCCACCAGCAGTTCCAGATGCTTCTTAAAAGTATATTTCATCCATGTTCAATATGTTTGTGTCTTAAAACTCATCATTTTTAGTCAACTTCCATCTCTTATTTTTTAAAGATATGATGTCACTGTGTAGGCTAAGCTTACTTCATACTTTTTTTTTTTTAATCTTTTTGACTTAACATCCAGAATACTGAAGTTCAAGGCAGTATACAATCTTGCACTCAGGAATTTGTAACTCTCCGTTTATCTCTCACATCCACAGAATTGTGAAGTCTTGTTAATTCTATGGTTCTTTTAAGTTTTGGTTTGTGATTCTGTGCATATGTTTGTGTCTTTGAGTTTGTGTGTGTCAAGGCAATGCCCACACAGTCCATAACACAGCATCGGCTTCTCTGGAGCTGGGCATAGAGGCTGTTTTGAGTTGCCCGTGAGGGTGTTGGGTGCTGAGCTCTGCAAGAACAGCAGGCCCTCTTGACCATCGCTGTAGTCCCTCTATAATTCTTTAAGACTGCTGAAATATCTTATCTCCTGCTATTTTGTGATACTGACTTAGTCTGTAGCCAGAAGACGCCAGAGTGAGCAGCTTAAGTAAGGCTTCATTGTCCCACAGTTCTGGAGTCCCGAAGTCCAGCGGGTAGAAGTGCACAGAGATAACTACCTGAAAAGACCTTTATTTTCCTCAGGCTTAGAAAATACCACATTTAAGTTGTGTTCCTTAAGGCCATATTTTATATACATACACACACACACACACACACACACACACACATATGTGTATATATATACACATATGTGTGTGTGTGTGTGTGTGTGTGTGTGTGTATATATATATATATATATATATATATATATACATATATATATATATATATTTCTCTGTCACTCTGTCTCTGTCCCCCACCGTTTTCGGATGATTACACTGTGTGTCTATAAATTGTATAGGAGATACATACAGTATGTACGTGTGTGTGTGTGTGTGTGTGTGTGTGTGTGTGTAGGATGGAGAGATAGAAACTATTTTTTTTTAATGTTCGTCCTTTTTCTCTAATATTTTAGACTTCAATTGACCTTCATTACTTCATACAAGGCTCCAGCCTCCACATGCACTTTAGGAGGTAGAATTTTGAAGGCACATAATTCAGTCCAAACAACCCCCAACTTAGAACATTAATGTTGTACTTACCAGTCTTCTCTCCTTCTGTTTTCCTCTGTTTCCTTCATGTGTCCCTGGCTATTTCTTCACTATTACCACTGCTGCCTTTTCTTTATCTGTAAATGTTAAGCAATATAGCTTTCTTTCCTCATCCATTTTCTTGCCCTTTATGTGCTCTCACTGGACTGAAAATTGACAGCATTCTCTCTCTAGCTCTATAATCTTAGGAGATCCAGCTTATATACCTACATAATGTTTGCATTTGTTTTAAGGTATGCTTATATATCTACATATGCAAGTATATATCAGAAAGTGAACTCAGGGTCTCATGCATGTTAAGTGTATTACCATTGAACTACCCTCTTAACTTCTCTCCCTTCCTTCCTTCTTTCCTTCCTTCCTTCCTTCCTTCCTTCCTTCCTTCCTTCCTTCCAGCACCTAAAACTAGAATACTTGAATTTTTCTCCGTACAATGCCCAAACTTGTTGCATTTTTAGTGCTTCTCAATTTACCAAATACTTCTACCCATTACCCAGTTTCTTACACTATGAAACCTAGGATATACACTATGTTTTGTTCTTAATGTTTGACGCCAACCATTCTCAACAGATCCCATTGGTTTCACCTTTGAAATAAAGGATTTATTCTGGTTGTCCTTCTTGGACGAAATCTTCTCATCATTTATCATGTCTTACCTAGACTATTAACTTCAGAGTTCTTTTAGCTGATCTCCACTTCTATTTAACTACCTCCTCTAGTCTGTTCTTTGTATAACAGCAGGAATGTGTTTAAATATAAATCAGATGTTCTCTTTCTCTAGTCATGTCATTAATTGCTTCTTTAAATAAGTTTCATCCTTTCTAAATAGCACCCCCTAGACAAGGCCCTAGTTAACAATCATCTCTACTTAATGCTGCATTTGTTTAGTCACGTTAGTATGAACTGTGATAGCAAGTACTTTCTCATTCATCATATTCCAACCTCCTTCTAATACCTGTTCCATACTAGGTATTGCAAAGTATTTGTTAAATGAATGAATAAAACTTGTAATTTATGTTTCCTTATAATTCTTAAGTTCAATGCTAAAATTTCTCCCCAGCCCCACAATCTTTCAGTATCTTTTTTATTAACTCCAAAAGAAGCAGTGGAACAAGAATCAAGTGTGAATATCTTTTCATTTTAAAAAGATCTTTTCTAATACTTTCAATGAATCTTTCCAATCAGTTTTGGGCACTAGATATTTCTAATACATAATTTTGATTTTTTTTTATCTCAATGACTAGCTTAACAATGTCAATACCTAATTTTCAAAAATCATTCATTTTCCTTTAGATCACTCTCTTGATGGGCCTCTTACAAATGTTGATGGCAGAGAGCCCAGGACAGGAGCCAAAAGAAAACTACTCAGTGCTTCAGAAGAAGATGAAAGCATGGGAGGAGAAGAAAAAGAAATGAAAGAAACAAAGGAAAAAGCACATTTATCCTCCTCTGAGAGTGGAGAGTTAGGCTCCAGTTTAAGTTCAGAAAGTACCTCTGGCTCTGACTCTGACTCTGAATCCACTTCGAGAACAGATCAAGATTATGTTGACGGAGACCATGACTATAGCAAATTCATACAAACCAGACCTAAAAGAAAACTCAGAAAACAGCATGCCAATGGAAAACGAAACTGGAAGACGAGAGGCACAGGAGGAAGAGGCAGATGGGGAAGATGGGGTAGATGGAGCAGAGGAGGCAGAGGAAGAGGTGGCAGGGGGCGAGGGGGGCGAGGAAGAGGTGGAGGTGGGGGTAGAGGGAGAGGACGAGGAAGAGGAGGAAGAGGTGCCTCTAGAGGAGCCAGCCGAGCCAAACGAGCACGAGTTGCAGATGATGAATTTGATACGATGTTTTCAGGACGTTTCAGTAGACTTCCACGGATTAAAACAAGAAACCAAGGCAGGAGAACTGTTTTATATAATGATGATTCAGATAATGACAACTTTGTGTCCACTGAGGATCCTCTGAATCTTGGTACATCCAGATCAGGCAGAGTACGTAAAATGACCGAAAAAGCCAGGGTTAGCCATCTCATGGGATGGAATTATTAACAGTTATAAAGATTTTAAAATAATTTTTAAAAATAAAATCACTGGCCTTCTACTGCAGGGAATTTATCAGAAAATCTACAAAGCAAGTTGTGTGGGGACTTCTGCTTCCTTTCACATTGGTGCTTTTCCATTATGCCAGTATACATTTGTTTCAAGATCTCCACACTTCATTTGTTCAAACAAGCCTTACTCATTAGGCCTTAAATTAAAACAAATTCTGCCCACACATATACGTGTGTGCACATACACATGCACGGACATGCGCTCACTTGCGCACATACATACATACACACACCAACACACACACACACACACACAGACACACTACAGATTTACTACATTAAAGGAGCATTCTGCTTCTTAAGAGTAGCATGACATTTTTATCTCAATAAGATATCCCTCTTTGCTTTTGTATCACAGAAGTATAGCACCTTCTTACAGAGTTTTATATAGTTTGTTTTTGCCATTTTGATTCCTATACCCAGTAATAATAACTTTTGCACAATACACCAATCCTAAAGGCAGCTATTAAATGTTTACAGTTTCTATATTGTAAGAACGATCTGGATTATTTTACTCTTCCCAGGCCAAACTTTCACGAACTGTACTGAACTGAAGTATATATTTATACTGCAGTTTTGGGGTGGGGTGGGGGGTATCTTGATATGCTTTTCATTGATTTGCTTAATTCACGTTTAAGGTGAGAAAGGGTTGGTGCCTTGTAAATATGTAGCAAATCATTGTGGTGTGTCCTGATGTGTGCATTAACTTTATTAAAAGAGAATACTTGAGGTATCAATCTAGACAAGGTGCCAAATGCAAAAGTTTCTTGCATCCATTTTTCTTTTCCTGTTATATTTTATTGCATTAATAGAACTTGTGTAGCTTAAACGTAACTTAAACATTTGAAAAACAATCCTCATCCACAAAGAATAACTTCTTTGAACAGTAGCTCAGCTACCTCTATTAACTACAACTACTGGAAATGCTAAGGAGAATAGATGCTGTTACTCATTACTAAGGAGAAATAGAACAAGCTTGGTAGGGATGAATACTCCTAAGTTATAAGCTGAGAATTTTCAATAATCATATTGGCTCTCAAATTAATAGTTGTAATTAACAAGATTTCCTAAGTGTTATATGCTCTAGGCTTTTATAGAACATATTTGTGTAAGTGGACTGCTCTACTGCATATATTTCTCTGCTACCACTTACTATTTAACAGCTGTGAGTTACTGGTTTTCATTTGAATCTTAAATAGTATCAAAGCACCTAATTTGAGCTGGAATATTTTGGCTAGCTAATACTTGGAAGCAACTTTAATAGGTTCTTCTGTTCTCATTCCAAAGGGTTCTTCTGTTCTAGACTTCCAGAAAAGAGCCTCATTGCACTGCAAACAGATATTTTGAATCGTTATTTTATAGTTGAAAAACAAAAACAAAAAAAAAAAAACCTTTAAAATCATGTATGGTCTTGTTTACAGCAATAGAGTGCACGTGCTTCCACAAGCGAGCTTCAGTTCCAAGATCAATTTTATTCCTCAAATTTGAGATAGCAGATGTGCTACTTTGTTACATAATTCTTGATGTGGGAGGGGGGATAATAATTGATCTCTGCTTTTATAACAGCAGTTTTGTTACACTTAGATCAGACTTGTGTGATAAAACATTTTCTTAATGTATGCCTGGTAGTCCAGGATATTTCTTAAGCTGACGTGTGTCTCTCATGCTTTTAATCATTTCATGCATCTGAAAATCTGTTAAATGCAGAGGAAGGAGTACACACATAACTTTGCTTTTTTGGTGGGGTCAGGGGCTTTATTCTTGAACTAATATTCTTAAAAAAATTTTCACTTGCAGTAGAAATGATATTCAGGCTTTAAGAAAATATAATGAACTGTTAATGGCACTAATGTCTGTTGCTAGAGAGCAGACCAGGCTGATATTTTTTGTTGTTTTTCTTCACTATACCAAAACTATTTCTGGTTATAAACTCAACTGCCATTTTAGCCATAGTATAGATTCAAAATGTTCCCATCTGAGAGTCTACATTTGATTTTTTACTAAAATATACTATTTCAGTTATTCATCTCTTGGGCATTTAGACTAAATTGTGCCTGTCTTTTCCTGGAGTCAGTAACATTTTATCCTATAACAATCAACATACTATAGTTGCTTAAATTCCTGGATATACCCATATGTATATCATATGTACCATTTTAGTATGAAATTTTGGTTGACATTCTTCTATGAAGAGCTGACCTCTTGAAATGTAGAAGAATTGTCATTTGTGTGATATTAGCAGTCTGGAGCTTTATTTATAATTTATTTTGAAAAATAAAAATGCCACATTTATTCCCCAAATGTCAAGATTTTCTAGGCTTACATAATTAGAATAATAAGGCTAAAGACATTTTTAAGCATATTTTATATGTAGTGAAATACTGTGAAATACTAGTGAACAGCATTTTGCTGTGATGTTGATTTCAGTCATTAGAATTTAAAGAGTTAGTCACCAGGGTATGGTAGGTGAGTATAGTTATCATTTATTATAAATCAAACAGATACTTTTCTGTTTGCATGCAAATTATTTTCATAAGTGTGAAAATAAAAGTCTGGGAAATAATATTTTTACTTTTTTAATCTGGACTTCCCCTTTCCCCAATTAATATTTTAGGTTTTTTAATACCACTTCTTACAAATGTGTCATAATTTGTATCATATTGAATACTTTATCATTTCAGTTTTCTAGAGATCTTTTAAAACCTAAGTAAGATCTGGGTTCAGCCATAGCAAAGAAAGTAGGGAATGTGTTAAGAATTGTGCAAATGTAGACCACTGTTCTATTTAGGCCCATGAGAGCATACACATGTATAAGTTTAATCCTATACTATATCTGAAGTCAGTAAGTATAACATTTCTCATGAATGCAAATGTTCAGATTCCAAGCTTTATGACCTTAGCATGTGTATATGTTTATAAAATTGAATCGTGTTTTTTTCCCTCTGGCTTGCTGTATGTAACTCAGCTAGCAATAGGATGCTCTCCAAAACATGCACAAACCCACTAGCCTAATGACTAAATTTGTTTTTGTAAAAGTCTTTGTATGCTTGTATGTATGTAGCTTTTTTCTAGTTTGGCATACCTTATCCCAGACATTAAAAAGAGAGTCTATTTTCTATGGAGGACACTGTCTACCAATTATTTGCCTCTTTAGAGCTCAGCCTGTGCATTTATTAACACTTAATCATCCAGGTTATTATGTCTTCTAGATGACAATTCCAGTTTTGTCATGTGAGTGTGTCCCTCTTTTAATTTAATTTGGTCTTTGTATTTTTTCTTTTTCCTCCCCAGAAATCAGGCTTATTCTAGAAATTGTTCCTACGGTGCTTTGTTTCTTCCAGAGGCAAAGGAACTGAGTAAAATTCCTAAATTTCCTTCTACACACTTTAGTTCCCTTTACACCTAAATTAGCTTTCAGATATTGTAAATTAGAGTCATTTATCTTTTGTTTTTGTTTTAATCATGTTGATTGTCATTAGACAATACAGTGATTAAAAGAGAAAGATGTGAATGCCACTTCTGACTTTTGAATAAAACTTTTTGGAGCATTTTTCAGAATGTGTAAGTTTGTGGTAATGATACACACCTTAGTATATGTGGAATCACTTTATGCACATTTGCCAGCTGGTACTTCTTTAAAGCTGCATTTTCATGCCCTCAAAAAGGAATCTTAAAACATGTGATTTTCACTACATTTCGGTGTTCAGCCTTTTAAGCAATTACAATAACATTTGAAAATCTGAAATTAATAGTTCTAGGGGAAGGAATAGGACTTTTGATATTTAAAGTCCTTTATTCTAAATGCTAACCACATTCACCAACATCTTTGTGGTATGCGAGGCTTTATGAATGTTACTGAAAATATTCTAAGATCATTTTTAAGACTTGTTTTTAAAATTCATGGTGAAATATTTGCATGCTCTTTTTTTCTTTACATCTCTTAACACCCAAATGTTAATTTACCACATTTACAAAGTTTTGGTTAAAATTCAATTCAAGCGGAATGTTTTTATGGTGCTGTATTTTATGGAACATGGAGAGCACTCAGGTTTCTTGATATTTATTCCTTACTATGGTCTTAACAATCCTTGAGTATTTCTTTGTTGTCTTTCCTCTCGGGCTTGCTCTTATATCTCCTTTTTCACAATGAAGACTGTTCTTCACATAGCATACTTCAATTAGACTGGAAATTTCATATTCATTCCTGAGAGAAAAAATAGAAAGGCCCTCCAGTTTAGAGTTAAAGTGTGTTTATTTATATGTATGCCCATTTCTTATTCTTATACCTATCTTAACTAAATCTAGAATATGGGACTTAGACATATAAAAGCATTGTAATTATTTTCTAAAAAAAAATAAAATTATTGATACATATTGAGATCGCATTCATAATTTACTTTTAAAATCCCATACTGAAATATCTAGAAACCCAGTTGGAAAACGACTTTGCATATGTCACCAAATATACATTAGGAAGTACTACAAATGTTAATTTTTTAAACAATACCGTGGTGATGGCAATCAGTAATTTATTTCTTTGTTCTGTAACTTATCATCCATGTTTTTTTGTAATCCTTTACACAGTATTAACAAAAGTGTACTTTATGTTTGTTCTTAGTGTCCATAAATTTTAAAATGGAAAAACATTCATTTAATAGTTGATGTGCTGTTGTGTATGGGCAGAATGTCCATTAAACTAAAATTCAGTGGGGAAGAAAGGTCAACAAAACTGGCTTGGTTTATAAAAGATGTTTTGTTTGGCAGTTGTTGGTCATTATAAGCAATTACTTTCAAAGACAAAAAATACTGGACTAAATTTGTTGCCATTCTTTATGGGATGTTTACAATAAAATTCCAAGTTGTTTGGAATCAGTTGCACTCTCGCTGCTTTATGCCTTAATTCATACTAGAGATAAATTAACAAGACAAAAGAATTATAAGAACTACGAAGTTAACCTTTCTAACTATCCAGCTTTAGAGATTGTATCATATAATCCATGGGTCTTCTTGTCATAAGATATTTTATTATCGTTTTTGAATTATTAGAAACTGAGTTGCTTCCTATGAGAAAGAAAAGATGTTTCCCATTCTTGCTGATATTCTTTGGCTCACCTTTAGGTAATCAGTATGATGTTATCACTTTAAAATGTGGGCTGCTTGGTGCGTTAAATAGCAGCCCCATGTGCTCACAAGCTCTTCATTCTGCAGAGCTTCTTGAGTTGGCTAGATTTTTAATATACTTACTGTTAAATTTGAATGGTGGAGCTATGTGGATACCCAAGTGGGGTTTTTTTTTAATTTGAGGTTAAATTGTTGACAACTATGAATTTATTATGAATCGTGCTTTAACTGGATGTACATCTAGGAGGGAGAGAAATGAAGTGAGCTGGGGTCTGAATGTTTTACCAGGAACACTCATCCTTGACCTTAAATCTATGCCCACAAGTTTTCCCCAATGTCAAGAATTCTACTGAGTTCAAGATAAATAAGCTTCCAAAAGACTGGTCTGCATCTTTTATGGGTAGCTTGTCTGTTTTGTGTGTTTAGAATTGAGAAGAGTAGAATAATAGTTCACCTCTCTTCTGGCATTGGATCAATTGACTGACAGCCCATTTTTCACAATTCTCAGATTGAGGTTAGGGTATATTTGTGTTATTTTTGTTTAGCTGTTTGACTGCTTTAAAATAACCCTCTTTACTATGTGTACCTGTTACATTAAAATTCTTTGTTAGAAGGCTTCCGTATTTTCTTTACCCTCTAGATTTCTTAAATAGAAAAATTAAAGAATTTTTATGACAAAACTTTATTGAAGAATTCAGAAGATTGTTTCCCTCATTGAGAAGATCGGGGGGAAGAGTGCCCTTTGTTTACTATAGTATTTACCATTTATTCCTTAAAGCTACTTTCCAAAAATGCACACAATTATTGAAACTAATACGTTGAGCTTGTGAGTTATTTTAAATGGGATTTTTTGGTGCTATATTTAAACTCATTTCCTGTCTCAAGATTTTTATATAAGTACTTAAAGCATTTTTATGATGCATAATGCTGGTAGACCAAATATAACATTAAATAAAATATATTTTATGGTGTTATTTTTCCCCAAAAAATTTGGAGTGACTTTTCTCATTTTGTAACTTTAGTTACCTTCCCTTTACCATCTGTAGTACCTGACATAATAATGTTACTTCTCTCCTGCAGAATATAAACACATCTAGTAGCTAAGTTTAGCAAAAGTATTAGCATATTAGTCTTTCAACATATATCAAGGACTTTCAAAACTCTGTCATGCTATTATGCTTTCATTAATTTGTAAAATTCTAATTAATGCCTGCTCAGTGCCCTTAGAATTTCCAATTTTATAAAGTTTCTCACAAACATTTTAAGAAATAAAAACATTTCAAATTTAATAGAGGCTACTAATATTGATGAGTATTTCATTAATTCTTAGTGGTGTTTTGTGGTTCATTTTTGTCCTGTTTAAATTAATTAGTGTACTCTGTCAAGTACTTCATGGTAAGAAAACTTGTCATAAGGTGTTTCTAGTTTTTTGTTTTTTAAACTGTCAGTTACAATAAAATATGCCTCCCCAATTGTGTATTAGACATTTTAACAGGAGATTTTGTCTCCCTTGGGTACTGTTCATTTAAAATGTCAATAACAAGTGCTGATAGTTCTGAATTGTTTCCATATGTTGTTTTAATTTATAAACGAGAGCCACCCTTGTGTACAAAAAGCATAACTGTTATTTGTTCTAGTCTGACTTTATAACATACCTTGTCCTTGATAGTTTTAGTTACTAAATCACATTATTTCTAATTGTTCAACTCAACATTGTCAGGGACTCAATCACATTCTTGCTCTGGAGTTGTGTGATGATGTTCTTCCTATATAATATTTACCAGCCAGGGTTGGTAGCCTGTATTGGACTGTACCTCCCTAGGATTGTACATCTGTACCTTCTGTGTTTTAAGCACTGTAATGTTTAAAAGAGCTTTAGAGTTTACGAAGTTTATTCCTCAAATACAGTCTTAAACACCAGAAAGACTAACTGTCGACTCATTTTTTTCAAATGAGAAAAATGAGTTTCAGTAAAATCAAGTAATTTGCCTAGGGATATGTAGCTAGTTAAGTAAATCAAAAAGCCTTGATTCATCAGGGCAAGCAGCGGTTACACAGGCCTTTAACCCAAGCACTAGGGAGGCAGCAGAGGCAGGGGAATCTCTTGAGTTTGAGGCCAGTTTGATCTATACAGTGAGTTCTGGGACAGCCAGAGATACATGGAAAAACCCTGCCTCAAAACAAACAAAACTTGATTCATCCAGGATACCTGTTTCTAGTGTTCTTTGGTTTTGTTGGCTTCCTTTCTAACTGCTATGAAACAGGGGCTCCTAATTCATGATATACATATCACCTAAAGAGATTTTTTTCTCTTTGCTTTTGGTCCCAGTTTTAGTATATGTGCTGCCAAAGTGAACAAATGCATCATATTTTAATGATGTTCACTGAGCTGTGTCTTCGGGGTTCTTTCTATTTAGGAGGCATTGTGGTTCCAGGGTCTGATGCCATGTACAAAGTAAGCCATGAGATTGTTACTGATATTTCTGATGCTGTTGTGTCCACACTGTTCATGGACCTGATAAGAACTAATGCCTGGAGTGAATCTTCAGTCATGACACACTACTGTGTGGTGTCCTCTTCTCTATTCCTTGATAACTAGACGAGTGTAGCTGGCACAGTGTCATTTCATTATGCTATAAAAATGATCTGACAGGGCTAATAGAAAAGGAGAGAGAATCAACTCAGGTTCAGGATAAAGGATATATTCCCTGTAAAATGGGAAAATCTGGGCACATAAGGCTGACTTATTTTGGAGCTATGGTATGTATGGATAAATTCAAATGCGTTATGGCCAATAGTGTGCTCAGTGAAAAGAGCAATAGTAGAGGGAATGTGATAAGGCCTGGATTCTAAAAGAGAAGTTATAATCAGTAGTAGTGCACACTCATATTTTAGTGAAGGTTCAGTGTTGGAAGACAAGAAGTCAGAGAAGAAATCAGTAGAAGTTTAAAAAAAATAGTGAATGAGTTGTTAAGCTATGATAATGTCAGCTCAAGTAACAGCCGAATTAATCTTTGTAAATGATCTTAATTTTTTTTTCTTAGAGCAGTGATTCTCAACCTTCCTGGTGCTGCAAACCTTTAATACAGTTCTTATGTTGTGATGATTCCCAACCATAAAACTGGTTGGAACAGTCGTTCTCAACCTTCCTAATGGTTTCGACCCTTTAATACAATTCCTCACGTGATGATTTACTTACTACTTCATAACTGTAATTTTGCTACTGTTATAAATCATGAATGTGTGATATGCAGGATAGCTGATATCTGACCCCCCACCAAAGGGTTCATGACCCACAGGTTGAGAACCTTAGCATTTGACACTGTAGAGAATTAAGTTGGAAGTTAAATCCTAACACTCTGTAGCCTAAGTACTTTCAGTAGCACATTCTCTGGACCCAAGACAAGCTTCATGCATTAGTGGGGTTCTAGTTTTCTGTAGATATCCTCCCTGTCTTGAAATTTAGCAGTGGGACTAGCTTATTTTTGTTGCTGTTATTACAATTCTGTCCCATACATCAGAGGTGGGACTATTAGCTTATTTTTGTTGCTGTTATTGCAATTCTGTCCTACATGTCAGAGGCCAGAATATTTTTAAAAAATTCTCAACCATGAGAAATTTACCTCTAAGGAAGTAATGATCATGAAAAGCATTTAAATTTTAACTAATCCATTTATTTTAAGTATAAAGTTTAGTGTATGAAAATCAATGAAGTTAAAAAAAATTAAAAATCAATGAAAACTAAATGTGTGCAAAAGTAAATGCTCAACAAAGTGTAAGAACTTGTAGAGAAATTAGTTAAATAATGAAAGTTGTATATAGAAGTGTACTTTATACTGTTAGACTAAATACCAGTTCTCATTACCTTCTGTAATATATGGACTTTGTCCCATGCAAACTTGAAACTTTCTTTTTCAACTAAAAGGTCATGTTATTTTCAGATTTTCTTAGAAAATACCTGCCCCCCCCCAAAAAAAAGTTTTAAGACTTACTATTCTACTCCCTGGGATTAAGAATTTTTTTCCCTTGAGCTGCCCCACATTTTTTATTATTATTTATATTCAATCCCCTCCTCTGTTCATAACCTCATATTTAAAATTTTGTCCCAGAATCCAAACTGTCCAAGACAAATTTTTTTTTTCATTTTTGAGACAAAATTTCTTTGTGCCCTGGCTGTTCCCTTGCTGTGTAGATCAGGCTGACCTCAAATTCACAGAGATCTGCCTGCCTTTGCCTCCCAAGTTCTGGGATTAAAGGCTTGCCCTACTATGACCAACCTTATTTTGCATTTTATATTATAATTTTGAATCATTGTAATGACTTTCTTTTTCTACTTAACATTGGCCACTGCTGGTAGGAATTTGATTAGACCTGTAGGTAAAGTAAACTGAACCCCTGAATCATATTAACAGTTCTGAATATGTATGAATGACTGGGAAATTTTCAAATATTTATGCTAAGGACTCATGTTTGCTAACTTTATCAACCTCAAATAATGAGGTTTTGCAATGGATTTTTATGTATTATATATATATATATATATGAATTTATTTAGTTGTTGTTGTTTAGAGACAGTTTCTCTAAATCAGTTTCTCTAAATATCCCCAGTTATCCTAGAACTCCCTGTGTAGACTAGGCTGGCCTGGAAGTGACAGAGATCTTCCTGCCTCTGCTTTCATTGTGCTGGGATTAAAGATATGCACCACCAGTCCAGACTTGCAATGGGTTTTTAAAAACCTCCAGGACAGGTTTTCTTATAAACATATCAGTGCTTGCATTAGTATAATACAACTTAGAAATCTTCCATTCTTGGTGCTGTTGTTAGATCACATTCTGTGCCCTGCCCTGTATGTTTCATGGAAACATGGAAAGCCCAGGTTGCCAACTTTAAAGATTGTTGCTCACATTTCTCTCAACAATTGGGAGATAAAAATTGGTCGGAACAGATGGTTATTTTACAGTTTTAGCCATAACTTGGCAAGTAGAAACCCTCTGCCTTGCCCTTCGTGATATAGGCAAGATGAAGCTAGCATATTGGAATGTGTAGATCTGGCTGGGTAACAAGTTCCTCTCATGTTACCTAGGATCCCTTTGGTGGGCTTTCCTCACGGAGAAATTACAATCCTTAGTGCCCCTGACCTTCGGAGACATAAGGAGGAAAGAGGAAGTAAATAGTTACCTTAGGGTCTCTCTAAGATTCATCTCAGAAAAGAGAGGCCAGTAGGTTTAGGGGGGGCGGATACCAAAGAGTAGAAAATTGTCAGTGTTTGCATGTTGTTTGTTCCCAAAGGGCAGTCTCAGATCTAAATCACTGGAGATAAGAGAGAATCTTTTGAGGTGTGGTTTTGTATTTCTGCAGTGGAATGGATGAGAATGGAGTATTTACATGTATTAGTAGTAATCTGTAGCATTTTAATGTCAGAATCATTCTATTACTTATATAATAAGCTTCCTGACGTGTCAAGCTTTATTAGGAAGTCGTTATCATTAGCCCCATTTACAGATGAAGAGCTTGCATAGGAAAGCAAAAAGTGTTAAAATTCTCATTGGAAATAATAAGATTTCTACTTGAATGTTAACAAAGGCTGTGGGCTTGTTTAGTTAGAAATTTGCTAGGTCTCCTTTGCCTTGGTTTCTGTTGTCATTATCTGTGCAAAGTTGAAATTGAACATGAATTTCTATGGGGCTCCTTGTTCTATTCTTTGAACTTTCTTGCTTGTTCATTTTGTATCTTCTTATTCTGTAAAGTGAACTGCTACTGAAGGCTCCTCATTCTCAGAAGTGTGGTAAGCTCATTTCTGGGTTAAAGTAACCTATGTGAAGGCAAATCACACGTAAGATTTGTTTGTAAGGGAAAACTTATCAAATGCAGTAATATGAGGAAACCGGAAATTAATGGCATAGCAATGAGAACTCCAATGACTTCCTTCTCAGTGAAACTTGTGGGAAATATTTTTGAAATCACTAAAAGATGCTGAACAATTCCAAAGGGCAAACAGTAAATAGACAAATACTATGTAAGAAAACTATGAAAAGTCATTAAGATAGCTGAAAGCCTGTTATTTAAGCTCCCTCCAAAAACATACACATTTTTTCCTAGTTGGAGGATATATCAATAACCCTGGGCCTTGGGCACTGCTCAATTCTGTCTTCCTGTTGCTGCCTCAGATGCCATCCCAGATAACCTTTGCCCCAGCTCCTGAAATATTTATACACTATGATGGAGACCTCAGCTACTGGTCTACTCAGACTAAATGCTCAGCTCCCACAAAGTGGGGGTGGGGAAGTCTTTTACCCAGAAACTTCACATTCCAGACACTTGACTCACAGATTTTTGCCTGGGGTTGGGGAGAAACCAGAGAGAAACTTTCAGTAAAAAGACTAATCTCATCCTAGAGGCGGTAGTATTATCATCAAGTCTAAAAACTGTCTTAAAGACAATTGAAATTTGGGCCTATGACAGTAGTTAGACACTGTGGTCAAGAGCTAACCTATATATGGTGTCTCAAAACAGATTGTAGAGAATGGTGAATGTATTCATTGACAGGGACAGGGAAGGTCAGGGAAGAGGGCAGTTTTTATTAGATTCTTTTTTTTTAATTTTCTATATTCTTTGTTTACATTCCAAAGGCTTAAGGTATAGCCAGAGGTAGATGAGACCTCTGCCAAAGGACTGATTTTCTGGGGTGACTTTGGGCATACCACAGGCTGAACTACATTCAGGAGGAAACTGAGTCTCTTAACAATTAGGAGAGAATTTTTTTCAGTAAATTCATCTAGCTAGTTACAAAATACAGAACCAAGAAATTAACAGAATCAAATGACTAGCCTCCAGGTTGGGAAGGGGGTGTTGCTAAGCCCAGAATTGCTAAGCCACCTTCCAACAAAATAAATACAAATTATAAAAATGAAAAAAAAATGGCAGCAGGAAATTAACCCATATAAATAATAACATCAAATGTGAATGAACCAAATAATACAATCAATAAACAAATTTTAACAAATTCTTTGAAAAACAAGGGCAGTTAAGAGCACTTGTTTCTCTTCCAGAGGTGCCAGATTTGATTCCTAGACCTCACATAATGGGATCACAACCATTCATAATTCCAGTTCTGGGATCTGATCCCCATTTCTGATTTCCAAGGGCACCAGGCAGGAATGGGACATAACACATACTGCAAAGAAATCACTCACTTACATAAAACTTAAAAAGATTTTAAAGATCAGTTCTGTGCAGTATATGAGGGTAATCTTTAATTCAAAGATACAAAGAGATGGCCAGAGAGTGCAAATGCAAACAAAGGAGAAAGGGGTACAGTGAAATAAGCCAATGTAGGCTTTAAGCTGGACACTATCATTAGAGATCTCTAAGACTGTAAATATAGAAGAAGAAAAATAAGAGAGCTTAAAGCAAGCCAAGGAAAAGGACAGTAATGAGATAGCTAAAATGGAATGAAATTTAGACAACTGCTATGAATACATTGAAATAAAAAAGTCTCCAGAAGTATCAGCAATATCAGGCAAATGTGCACTACATCAGTGTTGAAAATAAGAGAAAAAAATGAAGTCATTAAAATCAAGAATATAAGATAATACCATAACCTACCTCACAAGGAATCAAAAGGATTGTTAAGAAATACTATGCCTGAGTAGCTTGAACAATTGAAATGAGATTTCTCAGTGTCCACAGACCAAATGTCAAAGATCAAAATGCTAACTAGATTGCTTTCTTCTAAATCTTGTCTTGGGAGGGTGTGTGTATTTCTAGTTAGAAACAAAAAAAATTAAGACTTGTTGTCTCATGTAAGGACACCAATACCAATCACCCACCCTTTTGATATTGTCTAAGTTTTGTTTCCTAAAGCCTATAGCTTCTGATACATATAAGAGAATAAAAACTAGACATTGAATTTAGGGGAGGGAAAAATGTCTAAAATGATCAGCATGCAGTTAGAGTAGATAAATTTCATGTTAGGCATGTTCATAGGAAGTCACAAACTGACAAAACAAAATGGAGATACTGGGTAGAACTATACAAGTAAAATTATTAAATTAGCACTTTTTTTCTCAAAAACAAAATCTCAGTTTAATATGTTGTCACTGGTAAGTTTTAACCATTATTTAAAGGACAATCAATACAAATCTTTGATTGATCAAGAAAATTAAAAAAAAATCTAATTCTGTGACACCTGTATTACAATGACAGCAGAGTCTGATAAAATATCAGAAGAAAACTATAAAATAGTATTCTTCTTAAATACAGATACATAAAAAAACATCAACCAAGGTACTGACAAACCCAAATCAAATCTAATAATGTAAAAAGCTATATACGAGTAAGACTTGTCCTCAGCGTGATGGGGCTAAGTGGTTGTCTTTGAGAACAATAGAGACTTTCTCATCTCCGGTGTCTGAAACCCTGGCTAAAGCGCCAGATGTCCATGGTCATCAAAACTGCCACTGAGTGAATAACTCTGAGTCCTTTGTCTTGTGAACTTGAGAAATGAATTTTTGACAGCAGTTTTAAAAGGAGTTTTACCATAGAGTAAAGGCTTTTAAAGGAAGGATTAATTGCAGAGAGAAAGCAAGCAAGCTACTGTGTGAGAGGATTCCCAAGAGAGGGTTGTCTCTGAGGCGCTTTGTCTGGGGATCAGAAGGCTTTTTACTAAGAAAATAAATTGGTATTTCAAATGACCTAGCTGAAATAAGGAGAGGTGAGCTGGCCAGTCCAGCTGGTCCAACCACAGATCTCCACAAAGTGTCCAGTAACCTCTCCGTGCCAGTGAATGGAGTCGTGTTCTGATGTACAACTCTGAGGGCCAATGAAGCATTTGTTCACACACAGCTTTCAGGCAGCTGTGCTCATTAGGTTGCTACACTAAGGAAGAAAAAAAAAAGTGCATCTAGCAGATGTGCTTCTGGCTGATGGCCAGGACAGAACTGCACACAGGACCAATGATACTTCTGGCTGGATTAGAACCGCTTGTCAAAGACAAGAAGCAGACCTAGAAGGAGAACTATCTGCCTGACAAATTCCCCCCCCCCTTTTTTTCATCAAAAGCAGGTAGCATAAGTCTCGAAATCAATAATATTAATAAAATGAAATGAAAACGACGTGTTCATGCCATACCCATGCCATTAGATTGAAGAAAAGCATTTGACTAAATGTGATGCCATGTACAATAAAAGCTCACAGCAAACAACTGTTAGAAACTGAAAGCTGGCACTTGAAAAACCCATGACTAATATCATACTTATGAGCAGTTGGATGTTTTACCCTTACAAGTAGGGAATCCCTAAGTAGGATTTCAACTTTCACTATCTCTATTAAACATTGTTCTAGAGATTTTAATATGGAAAATTAATTTAACAAAAAAACGAAAATATACCCAATGTGGAAAGAAAAAAAACCTCACTAGGCAACTGTTTTTTGTTTGGTTGGGGTTTTTTTGTTTTGTTTTGTTTTGTTTTGTTTTTGCTGTGTAGCTCTTTCCTCTTAATTGAAACCTTCCTGGAGGGAGGAAGGAGGTATATTAGAATCAGGAAGTAAATGAAATAAAACTCAGGATGCTTCTGGCTCTTGATTAACAACCCAGGTCCAGAAGGTTATGGCTGCAATAACAATTGGTCAAGAGACAAGACTCTCCAATCAGCTGAGCTGCCTGCAAGTTGTTCAGGAGCTCTAGGACTGCAGCTTTCCTTAGCCATCATTTACACTGGGATGGGCTTTTCAGGATGCATCTGTGCTTGAGTCACTCAAGCTTCTGGTAAGTGACCTCAATAAAACACTGAGGATTGAGCTAGACTTGGATGAAATTCCTTTTTTAGTCTGTTGGTGCACTATCTCTGGTGAATCTACATTTGTTCACATCTCTTTGAGAAAAGTCGCACAGAAAGTTTAGCACATGAACAGGGACCAAGAGAACCAAAGGGAAGAGGGGTTGCATGGTTTTATCATTCATCACAGGGAACATCAGCTGTCACTACAACACCTAGGGAAAGATAGTCATATCAGGATTGTCCCTAGAGACACTAACCTCTCACAGGTCAGAATTAAGTTCCTGTCTCATCACTTGTAATGGGGTCTATACAAATATTTGCCAAATTACAGGCATCTCAGATGATTGGAGAGTCTTGTCTCTTCACCAATTGTTATTGCTGATGTAACCTGGAGGTGTGTTGTTAATGCTTCCTGTGATGAATGATAAAATATGCAGCCATGTCCAAGCCATCTAAAAGTACAATGTCATTCAGGAGAATCTCAGGGTCATAGTCTTCATGGCATAGGATTATAACTAGGGGCTTCCATGCAAATACGGTTATGTGTCCACATGGCTGATGGACTAAAGAAAATGTAATTCCTGATGCATGTGTCATGGATAGCCTGGGTTACATACAGTTCAGTTTCAGTTTGAGCCTCAGGACTGGTGTTGGGCTGTAGTTACATTGATGAACCCCAAGGTTCATCTTTATGATTTAGGAGAGAATTTTGTTGATCTAGATGACTTAGATCACCATGTAAATTTGATTCATAAAGTGGAATACTGATCAAGACTAAATGAACTTCAGGGTCACTCAAAGGCAAATGTAGTAAGATTCATTCCAATCTATTGTTCTTAAGGGAAATTTAATAGAAAACTAAATGCTACACTAACAGAATTCTGGAAAACTTTGAAGCCTGATCAACAGTTCACAGAAGACATAAATTATAAGACAGTACAGATAAAAATGTCTTAGAGGTCTGAATATGTGTATTTATTATCGCCCCCCCAGAGTATTCCATGCACATTTTTCCCTTGAAGGAACATATACAAGGAATAGAGATTGTCTACCCTCCTGGGAATAGACTGTCTACTCTGCATGGCATCTTTTCATTGCTCAGGTATGGCAGATGGAAAGGCAATAGTCAAAATGCTGAATGGTAACCTGTTAGGACCAGAGATTTGACTCTAGAATTAAATGCAGAAGCCAAGAATATAGTCTTACTACCTTTTGGAACTAAGCATGGCTGAACAACACAAGCTAGCCTCAGCAAGACCATTAGGAATGAAATGCAGTGTGGTCTCAAGAGAATAGTAGCCCAGGGTGAGGAAACAAGATTGCTTATGTAATGTGGATTGTAGATTATGGAGGACCGGGTGAGGTAGTGCTCCCCATAATAAACTGCTGTATCCAGCATTGCTCATTAGAAAATTTAATCAAGAATGTTATACATATACATATACATACATACATACATACATACATATATACATACATGCATATAATGTATTTCAATCAAGTCCATCCCTCAAATCCCTCCCTCCCATCTCCTCCTCTATTCTCTTCAAAATTATTCTCTCTCAACTTTATGTGTTTTTATATCTTTTCAAAGCTATGAAGCCTACTTATTACTGCCAGTATGTGCATAAATATGTGGCCAACTACCTCCTGAAGCATGAGTAGCTTCTTGGAGGCTGCACCTCTGTAGAAAACTGACTCTCCCTCTTCCCATCAACCATCAATTACAAATAGCTCCTTAGATGAAGTTTGGACTCGCTGACTACCAATCCCTTCATATTAGAATTTTATCTAGATTGATTTTGTACAAGTCTTGTGCATGTTATAGCGTTATAATATATCTCTATGTCTATCATCTATATCTGTATCTGTATCGCTGTTTCGGTCTCTGTCTCTGTATCTATCTGTATCTGTATCTATAGCTTTCCTTTCTTAAGGCCCATGAATTTACCACTTGCACCCATGATGTGCTTCTTTTCTTTAACCAGTTTTTGTCACAATAACTAGAAAGTGAAAACATAAGCAGAGCTTCTCAGGGCCACATGGGGCAGAAACAAAAGCAGACATCAAGGTAGAACAAAGAATACTGGTGTCAGGCAGAAATAGTAGGCATTATTACCCTAACCCCTGGTGTTAAGACACAAAAGAACTGCCAGGCTTAGCCACCCACCTAGGTAGGCTGAGCCTTTTCTGCTACTACTGAAAAGCTTGTTTAGCATATTGAAAACAAGGATGCCGAGGCAGAGCTTCTTCCTTATTATTTTCTCAATGGCTTCTGTTGTAGCTCTGGGGATGGAACCTAGAACCTTGTGTGTTTATACAACTCTTCTACCCCTGAACCCCACAGGCAGCCCCACAGCCAGCACGCTTGGCATTTTCTTCCCTGTTCCCCATGAACTTGAGTAGCTACAGAATCCAGTGTTGTTTTTTTTTTTTTTGCAAGGCTCACAGAGAGCTTTGCACAATGAACAGGAACAAAGGGAAGTAGAGGAAAGTGCACATGTGTAGAGGAGGCTTTTGTCCTGCCATGCCATTCCAGCAGCAGAACAAAGGTTCTGAAGACAAACAGCTAAAGCTCCTCTAGGGTTCCAGCACCCAATATTTTGTGTCCTCTTTAAAATGAAAAATCAAGTCCAATTTGTACTGCCAATATACCCTTGAATGAGGGGCCTTCCACTGAAGTGTGATCAACTTACCATGGGCCAGAAAACTCTCTTTCTCTCTGTCTCTCTGTCTCTGTGTCTGTGTCTTTCTCTCTGTCTGTGTCTGTCGTCTCTCTCTCTCTCTCTCTCTCTCTCTCTCTCTCTCTCTCTCTCTCTCTCTCTCTCTCTCCCTCTCTTTCTCTCATAGTTTGTCCAATAGGAGAGGAAACTTGTGTACACTCCCTCTTCCCATGCTAAGATTATGTCTGGCTTGAGCTTTCACAGGACTTGTGCATAATGTCACAATTGTTATGAGTCCTTACATGCAGCTTCCTTATTATATCAAAAACCCCAATGTTTTATAGTCATCCAATACCTCAGGCTCTTAGAATATTTCTGTTCCCCTCTTCCACAATGATCCACAAGACTTGGAAGAAAGTATATGATGTAGACGCCCCATTGAGAGCTAAACATTCTGCAGACTCTTATTTTCTGCACATTGACTGGTGTTGGTCTCTTTGTTAGTCACCATCTATCGAATAATAAAGGTTCTTTGATGAGTGCTGAGATATGCATTTACCTGTCAGTGTAATGTGAAATATTTAGGAGTTGCTTTACTACTATGTCAAATAGGGCCTTTTACCTACCTAGCTTCAGGTTCCTGGCTCCCCTAAAGGTGCAGCTATGAGTTCCTTTATGTGAAACAGACACTACATTCAATTAGAAAGTAATTGGCTAGCTGGGCAGTGGTGGCGCATGCCTTTAATCCTAGCACTTGGAAGGCAGAGGCAGGCGGATTTCTGAGTTTGAGGCCAGCCTGGTCTACAGAGTGAGTTCCAAGACAGCCAGGGCTACACAGGGAAACCCCGTCTCGAAAACAAAAAACCAAAAAAACAAAAAACAAAAAAACCCCAAACCAAACCAAACCAAACCAAACCAAAAAAAAAAAACAACAAAAAAAGAGTGATTGGCTACTCCCATAACATTAGTGTCATTTTTGCACAAGTGGCTATATCTTGCCAGGACGGTTATTACTGTAGCTTGTAGAGTTCACTTTTTGGTAAGAGTGATGATGACTTTTTTTTTTTTTTTTTTTTTTTTTGTTGCTGGTTGCATGTATTAACAACTTCCAGCAGTAGGAAAACTAGACACTATGGGAGAAGCTTTAAGGTGAGTCCCAGCTTTTTTCTTTCATGTTCTTTGACTTAAATATGTGATGTCTTTGGCAAAATAGTCTTACCATCAAGTTCTGGAGGGTAAACAAGAACATTGATAAATAGCCTATAATAGTTTGGGAGGGCTGTAAGATCTCCCTAGATGACAACTCTTAAAAGAGATAATTCATTTCAAACTCTGGGCTTTTTTGTTTGTTTGTTTGTTTGTTTGTTTGTTTTTTGATAGCCTGTGATATCTAGTAGAGACATCGTAGCCCCATTATATAGCAATTCAATTGAGATTAGAGATTAATTGAATTGAGATTATTTTTATATGTGTGTATATTGTAGAAAGCTTCTACAGTATTGGGTTTCCACGTGAGATTTTTGAAAGGTCTTTAGTGTTAGTAATACCTCTGAATATTCCCTCCTCTACCCTATCTTTCTATTCAACCCTTCCTATTTCTTTAAACTTCATTTTTTTACCATTGTCATCTCTTTCCCCTTGCTTGAAGATCACTTCCATCAATCCTTACTGATATTCTTACTAATCTTCTGACCTCTATGCATATATCAAATGAAACACATATATCTGAAAATTCAAAGCTAACATTTATAAACCAGAGAAAATATGAGACATTTGTCTTTCTGGTCCTGGATTTCCTCAGTCAGAATGATTGGTCCCATCTCTATCTATTTACCTGTGGTGGCCTGTTCTATGTACTTTACTAACCTTTCCGGTTCTCATATTCTCTGATTATTTAATGTAGAGAATTTTAGTCATAGGATCCTTGCTGTCAGTAAAGATCTTTGGGAATAGCAAATGGGTAGAAAGAGTTAGCAAACTCCAAAGGTCTTCAAAGCTGGGAGTTGCATTTCCTATATATGGTCAAAAAGGAAGAGCATTGAACAGTACAAATGAGAATCTACAAGTTCCTTCCTGTAATGGCATTCAGATACAATGTGATGAAAAGTAATCCACAAAATAAACAAAACAGCAGGTGGCAGCAGTAGAAAGGATGGAAAGGCAAAGCATGAGGGCCTTTTCCACCATGTTTCTTTCCTTCAAATATGCTTCTTCTCAATTGCTTTTCATCCAAAACCATAAGTATGATTAGAAGATTCATTAGTTTAATTTTGTTATCTGAAAAAATATCTTAAGAGGTAAGGTCTTTTTTTTTAATTTTTTAATTTTTTTTAATTTTTATTTTTCTATATTCTATGTTTACATTCCAAAGGCTTTCCCCTTTCCCAGTTTCCCTCCACCATACGTCCCATAAGTCCTCTCCCCCCCCCAACTATTCCCCAATCATTCCCCCTCCCCCCACGGTTTCTCTGTTCTGGGTCTACAAAACTGAATCCAATCTTTACAGGCCCAGGGTCCTCTCCTTTCTTCTTCTTGGGAATCATTTGACTTGCTAATTGTGCCTTGAGTATTTAGGGCTTCTGGGCTCATTAATATCCACTTATCAGTGATTGCATTTCATGTGTATTCTTTTGTGATTGGGTTAGCTCACTCAGGATGATATTTTAAGAGGTAAGATCTTATAATTAGAAGAAAAATCAAAATATAGTTCTGGAATTCTGTTTTTAATTGAACATTTATACAACATATTCTGATCATGGTTTCTTCTCCCCATCTCCTTTCAGATTCTTCCCACCTCTCCAACTGTTCAACTCTATATTGTCTTTCTCTTTCTCTTTAGAAAACAGAAACAGAAAAACTAAGAATTTCAAAACACAAAAGCAAAGCATATTAAAAACAAAATTTCAGAAGCCATAATATATAAACAAAAGACCAAAAAACATTAAAAAGACTAAACAAAGCAATATGAGACAAAAATAATCTCCAAAAATACCATTGAGTTAGTTTTGTTTTGGGCATTTACTACTGGAATGGGGCTTGCTGTTAAATGTAGTTTGTGAGAGTGGGTATCAATTACAGGATAGCTTAGTTGGGGATGAGGCTTGTGTCCACTTAACCCAGGTTTGAACCTGTGTAGGTCCTGTGCATGCTGTCACAGTCTTTGTGGGTTCACATGTCCTATTGTGTCAGGAAGTCACTGTTTCTTTGCTATTTTCTATTCCCACGGCTTCTTACAATCTTTTTGCTTCCTTTTTCAAAGAGGGGAGGAACCTAATGATGACATGCCATTTAGTAGTGAGTGTTCCAAAGTCTCTCACTCTGCACATTATGCAGCTGTGGTTCTCTGTATATTGGTTCCCATATGCTGCAGGAAGAAGCTTTTTTGATGATAACTGAACAAGATATGAATATTTCCGGATGCCATTGCTGTGTTCTTCCATGTGTTCCCATGGAGTTGGCCATAAATCCAATCAGAAAGTGTTTGGTTACTCCCACAATCCACATTGCAGGTCAACATTGGAAATCAAAGAGTTTAGCTTGATTGGTATTTACCTTTCTCCTTCAGTAGCATGCAGAGTACCTTCCAGTACCATAAACACTAATCAATAGGTGTTGAGATTCTATGTAAGTAGATACCAGCTCAACTTCTCCATGTTCAATGAGTTGTATAGGTGTTGTCTTCAGTAATAGGGTCTTGCCAACAGTTTGTGGAGAGCAACTAATAGCTTTGTTAATAGTCTGGGTTGTTTGTGGGTCTCCAGGGTGACCCATTGCCCAACAACTGAATTAAATATAGCCCATTCTTGGCAGTAGAAATTTCAGTTAGTGGCTAAAAATCACTAGTTAGCTACTGAATTTTTAAGAACAGTTGGTGGGATTTTGGTTTTTTTTTTCACTATTGATAACATCTTGATAAGATTCAAATCTCCATATACTTAGTATTTTTAGAATTTAAAGATAAAATTAACTCTCCATAGTTGATAATAAAGGAGCAGGATGCCAAGATTTATATATACCACAGAATATATGCATAAGTTGGCATTAGAATTAGTAGTTGGCTAGAGGGATTTGAAATGCTTGCACAATCATTTTACTTTTTCTCCATATTGGATACAACAGTATTATTTTAAATAAAGTTAATATTTCTTGCTAGCTGTGTTTTATATGCTTCCTAGCATCTGTATAATGTCTAGATATTTCAATGATCTTATATAAAAAGACACAACCAGTCTTTGAGGCATGCAAACTTTATGAAGAAGACAAAAATATTTACAGTTTTTGCTTAAGGTAAAAAGAAACCAAACTAAGAAATAAATGAGTTATAAGTAGAGGAAGAGTAAGTACAAAGAAATTTCTGTTTGAGAGGACATCGTTGGATACTTGAAATAACAGTAACTGACCTGACAGGAATGAAGATATTTTAAAGCGAACTTCATGTCTCTCATATTAGACTATTGAAACAATAGATTCCAAGGAACTTAGAAGTCTCATGGTGGAAGAAGGAAAAGGCTGAAACCTTGTGCCAACCGAAGCAAACGAGACTTTGCACAGTTCTGATAACTTGTCTACCATCCTGCATTAGAGTCTGGCACCTAGATAATGAGCCCATACCTTGGCCTGGAATGCTTAGTCATGCATACTTTTTGTCCTCTATTTCAATCTAAATGGTATGTCAAGATCCCAAAGACAAACTTAGAGATCCCTGGACATTTTCATTTTTTTTCACCTAATGTGACCATATTGAATATATCCTCTTGCTTTGATTTCCCTTTACTTGTCCTTTTAAGTAGCTTCTTGAGTGTAGGCAGTGAGGACTACCTTGTTAGGGCTGGCAGGTATCAACTCTAGCCATCACAACCTAAGTAGTGTTCCTTGTGTATTGTGCCAGCTAAGGTATGTATGGCAGAAAGATGAGGCTGGATAATAGGCAGAGGCCAGGTATTATAGAACATTGGAAACTGTCCAAAACAGTTTCACCTAAGATGCTGAAAAACTATTTAAGGTGCTACTTACAGATATTTTCAAAGGATGGTTGAAATTGGTAAGATTTGACATAGCCACAAAATATAATTTTTAGTATCAACCATCCCAACAGCAAAAGCGATCTGAGTTTCCATTACACAAATATCTCTACTTCTGTGTGTACCTTTACTAAGTCTGGAGCTTCTGATCAATATCAAAGAGGAAGGTGAACATGTTTGTACAGGATCTTTGAGTGACCCTTGCTATTGAATGTCAATGAATAAAACACATGCTTATCTTGCTCCCAAGTTTTGGATGTGATCTTGTAGTAGAATGAATAGATAAATAATCTTCCTTTCTTAAAAATTGACTTTTGGGAAGTATCTATAATGGAACTTCAATCAGTAGACTAAAGATGTGTCTAATTAAAAAAAAAAAAAAACCAAGGCTGCTAGATGATCTAGCAGGGAATGTTAGTCTTATGAACACAGGACCCAATCTCAGTTTTCCATTTCCTAACCCTAAAACTTTGGTACAATTACTTGACCAATGTGATGCCAAGATAGACCATTTGTGAAATTGTATTGGCAACCATAATAATCTTTATGTATAGTGAGTCATATGAAATGGCTTTGTGAAAATATGAATCCTTCAAAGCTGTTAAAGGCACTTACCAACAACCAGATGATCTGAGTTGGATCCCTAGAATCTACACAGTAAAGGAAGAGAACTGAATCTACTAAGTTGCCCCATCACCTCTACATGTGACATTGTGTGCACTTGCATAAATGCACACATGATAGATAAATGGAAATATATCTCATGTGTTCTATTAATGACCATACAACTTAATGAAATTGTTAGGAGTAAGAGGAACATGGCCACTGGAGCCTATAAGTAAATGTATTTATTACTTTAGTTTAATAGGGGAATGAATGCTTCTTAAGAAATTTCCTGATGGCCGGGCGGTGGTGGCGCACACCTGTAATCCCAGCACTCTGGGAGGCAGAGGCAGGCAGATTTCTGAGTTCAAGGCCAGCCTGGTCTACAGAGTGAGTTCCAGGACAGTCAGGGCTATACAGAGAAACCCTGTCTTGAAAAAACCAAATCCAAAAAACAAAAACAAACAAACAAAGAAATTTCCTGATGGAAAAAAATTAAGGTAGAAATGTCAAATCCACCTTTCATTTATATCTTTTCAATGTTCTTTCTCAGATCAGTCACTTTCTTCAGGCTATAGTCACTTCCCCTGATCCAAACTCTTATTCTAAAAAGAATTCAAAGAGTGTATTTAGTACAAAAAGTTCTGAGCATAATTACATACTACCTCACTTTGTGCCTTATTTGATCTATGTGTATCTCCTGATATTTGAAGCTAGATTTTAAGTTCCTATACTCTAAAGAGAAATTTCTAACACTGCATTTGTGATTTAAATGCATTTGGCACAAATGCATCAGGAGTCATAGATGAAGAAGGGGTTTGAAAGAATTTTGGATATTAGCAAAAGGGTGAAGTTCTGAGGACCAAAATTGGGGTTAGACAATTTTTATAGCAATTTGGTTCTATATTCAAGTTTTAGAATGCAAAAGTAATTTTTTCTCATAAACTCTTCCTAATTTCTGTTCCAAATCTTTGTCACTGAAGTATTGGCATTTTCTGTCAAGACAGGTCCATTTAACTCTGATTAAATTGTTTAGATTGCAGCAGATCTTTGACATTTTATCAGCATCTCTTATTTAATTACTGTGAACAGCATTTCCACAGTATGACTGAGCTAAATTTGACCTCAAATAATTTAGAATATAATAGAAAACTAATGTGACTTTTTAGATAGGAAACCATGTACTTTGTGCCCTTAGAAGTTGAAGAACATTCAGTTCCCTGCACCAGTGGAAAACATTTATGAATGGTGTTTTAGCCCCAAATTATTCATAATAAGGCTGTAGTCTCAGAAAATTAGGTTTACTAACCCATTGCAATGAGGACGATTCAGACACTGGAAGAATCACAGGGTGCTTTGTGAAAGGAAAAGCATGAGAGTTACTACAAGATTCTAGGTGAAACTCAAATAAAGCAGCGTGTAAAGGGATTGTTGCTGCTTCTGCCTATGCCTCACATTTTCTATCCCTTGCATGTGTCCCAGGGTTGAGATAAAGTCATTGAAAGGATGTGATCAATCATTTCAAAGTTGCACATGTGACTACAATAGCTTCATTTTCTATACTGGAAGATAAAACTTAATGCTGCACCATTGAATGTATGAGCCCATTATGTTTTCCACATTCAATTAACATAAAACTTTTAAAATGTATTTCCTTCCTCATAAGAAGTGTTCTAAATGATGGAAGTGTTCTTTGCTAGTCCATAAATGCAAATCATTGCATTAAAATTTTGAAGTCGCATGTCATTGCAATGGAAAGCTTTATAGCTTCCCAAATAAATGAATTGAAACAGGACAGATCCCTTACACAAAAAGTCTTTCTTTTGAACTTTGGTGCTTGGAGAGAAGTAAATTCAATTAGACGATATGAGTGAAGCCTGAGATACCATTGTTTAGGTTCACTAAGTGTCCCTGTGCATGTGCTCCTATAGTTTAGAATTGAACACGATATTTCATTTTACTTTGAGATGAATGTTTTCTCTGTATAAATGATCTTATGTTATATCTGGCTCTGGATTTTACACAACCTATGAGTGGAACAATAAAGGGAGAAAAAGGAAAGGCTTTCTCTACACAGTTCTTGGCACTATATGGAAATGAGAGAAGGACTGTGTGTGTTGTGACTTGGATGTAGTGTCCTCTACAATCTCTGGCACTTGAATACTTGATCTCAAATTGGAGTAGCTGTCTGAGAAAGCTTTAGAGGTGTGGCCTTGCTGAAGATAGTAAATTCTTAGGGGCTGGTTTAGTCATGGAGCTTGATCATAGCAATAGGAAAGTAACTAATATATGTGGTAGATCTTGTCTCAGATTTTTGAAAAACCATCACACTGATTTTCATAATGGCTGCTCTCGACTTCACTCCCACCAGCAGTGAATGTTGTGCGAGTAACTAATAACATTGGTTGGGATTAAGGCCCACTACACAAGATCAGCTCCATACCTGGTACCAATACCAGATCAGGAACCAATGAGTAGACAAGTAGGGGAGAATCTACTACAATTACACGGCTGAATAGACACAGTATTAAACCAACTTCTGATTATTTAGCATTATACTCATATATTCAGTCATTTCTCACCCCTCATCAGACAAGCTTCTGAGAACCATAACTGGTCAAGGTGCAGAGAGTAAGATTCTGCAGAACCTTTAGCCATAAATGGAATTCTGGCCCCTCCTCCCAAGGCTTAGGAATCACAGTGGAAGAGACGACTGAAAACACTAGAACTGATGAATAAGGAAACTGTGTCTTCTGAACACAGCAGAGAAGTTGCACATATGAATTCGATGAGGTTGTGATGGCATAGACAGTACTTGTGCAAGTCCAAAATAGACCAAATCCCAGAATAAAAAGCAGAGATGGGAAGTTCTACCTTTAGTTTAGGGGCTACTGGCAGTAGTTAGTGGTTATCAGAGGAAGGAACAAGTCGTTCTAAGAGTATAGTCGCTGATCAGTTGAGAATATTCTAGTAAAAGGCCATGCAAGAACATTTAGACAGTGTGAATTGGCTTCAATGGGAAGAAAATCAAAAGGACACAAAATTGAGTGGGAGGGAAGTTAGGGGTTGAATCTGAGAAGTGTTAATGGAGGGAAGTTGATTGTGTTTAAAATACATTGCATAAAAGTTTCAGACACCAATGAGACATGTTCACATAGGAGAGAGAAATCTCATGGCCTCAGCCCTAGACAAAGAACTACAGGCAGCAAAGGAATGCTAGAAGTGTTCCTTTATTGGTTACAAGTACAAGTAGTGAGCCCTGAAATCAAATCATATACATACAAGTAATAATATGTTGAGCAGATTATATTTATATATTTAGGAATCTATCTATCTATCTATCTATCTATCTATCTATCTATCTATCTATCTATCATCTATGCTACAGCATAGAAGAAGATTCTATAAATTTGAGAGAGAAAGCAAGGGGTAAATGGGAAGGATTAGAGCAGTGCTTCTCAACCTTCATAAAGTTGCAGACACTTGTGGTGACTCCCAACCAAAAAATTTACTTTTGTTGCTATTTCATAACTGTAATTTTTCTACTGTTATGAATTGTAATATAAGTCTCTGATAATGCAGAATATCTGAAATACCATTTGAAAATACCATTTGAACTCCCAAAGAGGTCATGACCCACAGGTTGAGAACCACTGGACTAGTGGGGCAGAAAGGAAAGAGGGTAATACTATTTTAAAGTGTTTATTTATTTTTCTCTCATATAATATATCCAGACTGAACTTCCTCTCCCTCCACTCCTCTCTGGACCCCCATCTTCCCTCTCCCCCAAATCCACCTCCCACCTCCACTGATTCCTGAACCCTTTCTCCCCCTGGAAATGAGCAGGCATCCCAGGGACATCAAAGGAACTCAGCACAAGATACAGTAAGACCAGGCACAAATCCTCACATCAAGGCAGGGATAGGCAGCCCTGTAGAATAAAAAGGGTCTCAAAGCATGCAAAAGAGTCAGAGACACCTCACTCCCACTACCAGGAGTCCCCACAAAACACCAAACCAGCAACCACTGCATTTATGCAGAGTGACTAGGTCAGATCCACACAGGCTCTACAATTACTGCTTCAGTCTCTGTGAGCCTCTGTGAGATCTGCTTAGTTAAGGCTGAACGATTCTGGTTAACCTTCTAATTGAAAGCCATTTCCTGCTTATTAGTCCTCATCTTCTTTCCATTCTTAAGCCCTCTAAAGTCTAATGCATTATTTTCTGTATTTTTGAACTTTGATTCTGACTCCATGTACTCTTGTGCACAGATGAGATGCACAATGCAGACAGAGTTGAAAACTGATGGCAATTGCATTGATCTCCCCCCTCTTCCAAGGCTTTGGGCAGCTGATGGGAGTGAAAAATGATGTTTTAATAAAAAAATAATTTTTAAAAATAAAAAACAGAGAAACAAAGTGGAGAAAAATCTGTTATTTGTGACAAGCACTCTCGTAGATGGCTAAAAAGGGATGTATACAGACAGATAAATAAGGGATTGCCAGTTATGGTGTGGATTGACTAGGGAGATGAAAGTTAGTGGGGAGGGAACAATGGTATATGTGCACATTCCTTTGTGTGAGAAGCATGTGCCTAGAAACTGAGCACTCTCCTTTTGCAGTAAGTGTATTACAGTATCAAAGTACCATTGCTTTCCAAAAGCAGGTTTTGAGTACGAAGTAAGATATAAGAGGCTCTACCAGCAGCTGACTGAGACACGTGCGGAGAGTTACAGCCAACCACTGGATTGAGGTCAGGAACCCTATTGAAAGATTGAAGGAACTGAAGGGATGGTAACCCAATAGAATGGGCTGTAAATAAAATAATTTAATTAAAAATAATCTGTAGATTGCTTTAGGCAAGATGGTCATTTTTACTATATTAATCCTGCCAATCCATGAGCATGGGAGATCTTTCCATCTTCTGAGGTCTTTGATTTCTTTCATCAGAGACTTGAAGTTCTTGTCATACAGATCTTTCACTTGTTTGGTTAGAGTAACACCAAGGTATTTTATACTGTTTGTGGCTATTGTGAAGGGTGTCATCTCCCTAATTTCTTTCTCAGCCTATTTATCCTTTGAGTATAGGAAGGCTACTTCAAAAAACAAAAAAGAAAAAAGAAAAGAAAAGACTCTCACTCTCACAAACCTAAAAAATGCACAAAGACATTTTATACTGGATGCTTACAGTACCAAAAAAAAAAAAAAAAGAACCTGGATAACCTGGAGTACAACTGATCTGGCAAGAAATTAGCCTTTCCTGAAAGATATAACATTGAGGTTAGTTGCTTTGGTCCAGTTTGAATACCATTTGGTTTAACCTAATACAATAAGGCAAGAGGCAGCTGTCCCAGATGTCTCTATGTAAAAGTTCCTGAAGGACTTGCTAACCTTGACACTCTAAGTAAATGATAAAAAAAAATTCTACAGACACCTTAAAATTCTCTTGAGTGACAGTCACATGCATTATTTCTAACTAAAGCCTAAGGAAATGATAAAATAATACTACAGACATTAAAATTCACTTGAGCTACAGTCACATGCATTATTTCTAATTAAAGTTTATGTGCTATAATTAAGAGGTTAGGACTTTAAAAATATAGACTGGAATTTTGAAACATGTGTCCAGTTCTTCCTTCCTTCCGGGCTGATGGGAATCCAAGCTTGTAAAATTAAGAGAACAATGACTGTCTGGTCCAGCCTGAAACTTTTTTGTTTTCTTAGACCCTCTTAAGCTTTTTTTCCCCCATGGCTCTGGATTTCATGTTGTTCAGTGATTCTGTTAGTTTTGTTCAGAGTTTGAAGATTATTCTCACAGTTCTAAAGTCCTCAGAATTCACTTTGAAAGTATTTACTAGTCAGATGGTTTCCAATGGCACTTGTGACAGGCAAAACCCTGTTGCCTGCTTTCCTTGTTAATCAGTAATCAGCACTGAGCTTTGTTTGCTCTGTTGCTCTTTCTAACATGAATATCTCTCCTGCTTAGATTTCTCTTTGTGTTCTTAGAGCTCTTCTATCAAGATGGAATATAAATGAGAGTGAACTACAGTCAAGCTATTATACAACTAGTTAGGTATTAGCAGAATTAGAGGACATTAGGTCTGGACCCCTCCCTCATAATCAACATCATATTGGAACTGTGGGACTCTTAATTACTGGTTAAAAGAATGGCTCCTGAGTCATAGTTCCCATCCTGGGAGGAGATGTGACATCCTGACCTTCCCAGAATATCATTAGTTGAAACTAAGCCTGACTCCAGGAGTCCTGAACCTTGTATGGTAGGAGACTGATAAAGAACAAGGTCATACATTGACCCTTGTGGAACAATTGATGCAAATGGGCCTGACAATCACATGGGCAAGAGAATACCCATCAGGAAAGCCATCTGTTGCAGAAATTTCTGAACTAGCAGAAAACTTGCCTAAAATGCAAATCAACATAATGGTCTCCTTGACCTCCATGCACTCCCACCCATTAACTGTAACACACTTTACTCTGTAGTAAGTACTGCCTATCTTCTACATTATATGTCATGCTTGTTGTCTGAATCCGCCCTCCACTTCTGTGTGTAGGCATGCCAGATGTCTTCGTCTCTCTACATTATGTTTTTGAGACAGGTTTTCCTCTGATCCCAGAGTGCACTGATTAGCAGCTATGAAGGGTCCAGAGGTCCCCTGTCTCTGCCTCCTTCTCCCTGAGTGGTAGAATTACAGAAGCATGCTATCACATCCGGTTTTTAAATGGGTTGTGAGGGCCCATATAAAACTGAGTGTGATAAAAGGGTCAAGAAAAGTGGTCTCATACTTCCATACCAAAAACTTTACCAACTAGTCTATAATCCCAGCCCTTTCTCTGGACTCAGGAATTGGGGAGCAAAACCAGAGACAGATGTTGGTGACAAGAATATTCCACTTAGTCTTGTCTGTTTGATTACTGATATACTTTTCTAATTAGAATTTTAGAAGCAAAAAAAGGGATTGAGCCCTTTCAGGACCATCTGAAACAGTGATGGCTGACTTTCCTATAACAAAGGACAAAGAAAAGACAAACATAACAAGTGTATTTGGCCACAATTTTATGCAAATGTGATCCTTCAGATTGAAAATCTTGAGACCCTATATGAACTCTCCATTTTTATGCTTGAGTTTGATAAAGATTGGACAAACCTGTAGATATACCTACATAAAATTTGGCTTTTCTAGAAAAAGACTGAGACAGCAAGGCCTGTCTAGATTTTGTAACAGCTACTGTATACCATTTCTTTCTCTAAAGCATGTGCAGGATTCTCTGGGACAGAGGGTCTAAAGACCATCCTTCAAAATGGGTCAGAGAATACATTTATGGCCATATGTAACACACACACACACACACACACACACACACACACACACACACACAAACATTTTATGGCTCTCTTTTAGGGAAAAGAGTTCTAGTTTGTTTAACCTGACTCAGAGAAGAAAAACCCCATTTTTATGAGGGAGTGGAGTGGAATAGGTGTAAGGAGAATAGAAGAGGATGACAGCAAGAAATCTGACTTATGTTTCTTCTGTGTCTTTCATTCTGGAATACTGTTTTCTGAAACCCAGCAGGATTTACACTCCATAGAAAGTCTCTCTTCTTCCATCAATGAGCAATGCCATGGCTCTCTTCAAAATAACAATAAATATCTTTCTCTTTGGCAGTGAGTCTAACATTGCATTATTTATACTTATAGCTTTATGATATAAGAAAACCAATTATCCAGAACACAATAATGTTCATGGGCTAACATATACCTCTTTAACAATTTAAGCTTCTGCCAATTAATACATCTTCTAAAAAAAATCGAAACTTAGAATAGTTGGCCTGCTATGTCTAAGCAGTTTGCTTGTAAACCTAGCACAGAGCTCACTGGTAACCAACCATGAACAAAACTAAGAATTTAAAAAAAAAATATTAGATTGTGCTATGTTGCTCTAGCTTGATTATGAACTATTGACTCAGCCTCTGCAGTACTCGGCATATAAGCATTCATCAGCATACTGCTCTGGGGATAGGGCACCAGTCCAAGCATCTTAGGCTTTCTGGGCCCTGGAGTCTAGAGTTTGTCTCCTTTCACTTAGACCATCTCAAACTGGTAGAAGGTAATGTCACATCTGAGAAGACGTGTCAGGATATAACAACATGTGCATTGTTATAATCACTTTCCAAGACAGAAATGGAATGAGCTTAGAGTTTGATATGTTTTGAAGACTGCATATGGTTTTTGTTTATAGGACAGTATTTTTTAAAAGCACCCTTCTTCCTTCCTTCTAAAGTTTTGCCTTTACTAAAAACCACAGAAACTTTCTAGACATGCCATCACATGAGGGAATGTTTTCCATTCATTCAAGATGTGCTTTTGTGATATTTCAAATCTGCAACTGAAAAAAAAAAGTATTCTCTTTCTTTAAAATGTACAGGACTTAAAGCCAGAGTAATTGTTCCATCTGTTTAATTTCTTGTGTGTCCATGTCCTCTTGTCACATACAGTCTTGGAATTCTTCCAGACAGAAGAAAATGTTTAAGTTTTATATATACTGTTTTAACTAATGTAATTACCCTACAGAGATTTGGGAAATATAAAGGATCAAATGACCAGAATTGATGGCAAGAAGATAGCAGGGACATGTGAACAGAGCTGAAAGGCATGATTGCCAATTTATTACAATGTGGAATCGCTTCACTTTTTTTCGGGTCAAATCATGTTCCTTCAGGATGTATTCCATGTTTGGAACATAGATTACCTGAAGGAAATGCAATGATGAAGTTTGTCTGAGCAAATTACTAGTGGACTCCCAGGAAAAGGAGGCAGTAAGGGAGAATAATTGTCAGCTTTCATTTGTTACTAAATTTACACTCGCTCCAGATTAACAGGTAGTTTGGGAAGTTAGTGGAAAAAGAAATTTAAATACTACACTAAAAACCTAGACTTAGTTTCATCTCATTTTCTATGTAGTTTGTCATGGAGTCTCTTTTATACTGCATTGAGATATTTAGCCTATTTATCCACCTCCTAAAATGCATGGTGTATCATGTGACAGTTTTGAACTCTATGTGAGCCCTGTGCTGTCAAAAACCAGAGACAGTTGAGAAATTCCTGAACCTCTTTGTGTTTCAAGCAACTAACCATAAAAGACCACCCTGTCATGACAAACTCTGACAACTGCTTCCAACCCCAGGAAACACACACACACACACACACACACACACACACACACAGACACCACACCTTATACTATTCAGGATTAAATTCTGTACATTCTGTATTTAGATTCTGTACATGCTACAACAGGGATAAACCTTAAAACATAAAATTAAATGAAATAAACACAGAAGGATAAAATATTATGTGTCATTCTGCTTATATGGCATTATATGACATTAATAGGCAAATTATTGAAGATAGAAAGTTGACGATAAATTACCCGGGACTTAAGGGAATTGCATAAGGAGTTATTGTTTAATGATTAAAAGGTTTCAGTTTGGGAATGATAAGGAAAGTCTGAAAATGTACAATATTGACGGTTGCCAAACACTGTGAATATATTCAGTGACTTTGAATCATAGGCTTAAAATTGGTTAAAATGGTAAATTCTAATGTGTAATTTGATAGAATGAAAATGAATCAATCAAAAATCATGCTCCATAAAATCAACCAGATGCAAAAGATATATATGATATGACCCCATTTCAGTACAGTAAAAGCTAATCTAAGAAAAAGTTCTTAGGATTGTGATGTAGCTGCTCACGCTGTATTCATACTCTGGAAACAGAGAGCAATGAGTAATGGTGTCCAGCTTTCATTGTCTTTATTTTCTTCTGTGGGCTTCTGGACCAAAGCCTGGAGAGTAGTAGGGCAAGCAGCTTTGCTAATCTAGGTAATCCTTCACAGACATACATTAAAGTTTATCTCTTTGTGAATTCAAAACTTATCAAGTTGATGGTAAATTTTAAACCTCACACTAGCACCATGCCTTTCTTTTGAATTCATCAAAACCTCACTATCTTCCCTTCACAAATCATTGTATTAAGCATTATGAGGCCTTAAATTTAGCCAACATACCATCCCTGAGAAGAAGCTTTAGACAGAGTGAAGGAGAAACAATCATCTAAACAAACTATCTTAACATAAGGCTGACTGATGTCAGTGTCTCTTAAAGGCATACATGACTCTTTAAAGGCATAAGCAATGATGCTCCAACAAAAATTAGTTTGAAAAGGAAAGAGATATTCTTGTTTAATAGAATTAAGACTGCGCACTTTAAGCTTTGTCTGAAATGATAAACTGGAGATAGAGGAAAAGAAATACTCCAGATAGCAGAAGTAGCAGAAGCACAAAAGGATGAAAACATATGGAAGGTTTGTGAATCACTAAGAAGTGTTGTCTGAGTTTAGAGCCAGCAGTCACCTCTAGAACATTATGTTAGTATCACGCGGTGATTTGCATTAACAGGGTGTTGGAATCTTGCAATGAGACTGCAAAGGTTATGGAATGGAGAGTGATGGCGTCCAGCTAGATGGGCTAGTATAAAAAGGAAAATCATGGCTCACTTAAAAATATGTGGCATCTATCAAAGATATTTAACTCATTAACAAAGTAACAGGATAATAAAAAAGCTTCAAAGAGAAAAGAAACTCACACATAAAATAAATTGTACATAATGCATGGAAAATAGAATGTTGGTATAAGACTGCTGAGTCACACTTAGAGCTAGTTAAGAATGCCCAAATATTATTCGAAAGGGTGACAACATATTTTGTTCTTATTTACAAGATGTAGGTCATCTTTTTAAAAAAGTCATCAAAATAATCATAGCTGACATATATTGAATATGAATACATTAGGCACTGTGTTAGAAACATGTCTATTTGTCTACTTTGTTCTCTGAAGCACTATTGGTAGAAAAGGTGTTATCTACATTATAAACATAAGCAATTGATGACAGAAAAGTTATTCGACTTAAATCATTTCATGAGTATGAGACAAAGCCAAGGCATGTTCTAAGTTGCTATGAACTCCCTTTACCCCTGTCAAGTATTTGGAGTTAGCAAAGAGTTCTCCATATTAACCATCTCCCTTCAAGGCTGTTTTTTTCATGGTGTTTCCTTACATTACACTTTTTTTTTTTGCTCTTTACAACCTTTTTTCTAAGGCCTCAAAATGAAACACTGTTATAGTGTATACCCGTACTCTTTATACAAGTTTAATTTGTTCTATCAATTACATATCGTTACTAGAATCTCAACTAACCTGTCTGCTGAGTATCTTCTGTTACTGAAATTTATCTTTAGGTAAAGAAACATGTTTTTGTATGTAAGGGTTAATCTCTAGTGATGGAATGCTCAAGAACTGAACTTTTCATTCTTTAGTCTTTTGACATTCCTTTACTGTCTCCCCTGTCCCTCCCACCCCTACCAGCCACCCACTCTCGATAGAAATCCCTTTTCCACACTGATGACTTTTGATTTCCTTGTGTCACTTATTTTGTTTAACTAGGAACATCTATCAGGCTATTGGATTACAGCTATCTATTGGACCCTGGTAAGACTGCCAGTGGACACACAGCTGAAAGCAATGATCTCCCATTTCCTTCAATTTATCTGTAGGAAATATTTCATCAGTGAGATATAGAGCCTGATAGAGCCTCTCCATCTAGCTATGACTGTTGATAGGCCTGTACTCTACAGACCCAATGCAGTCACCTGCAGGTGTTGAAAATTCATGATTGCCATGGCTATGTTTTGTCCCCAAGATAGCATTTTGCAACCCTTCTGTCTGTCTGTCTGTCTGTCTGTCTGTCTGTCTGTCTCTCTCTCTCTCTCTCTCTTTCTGTTTCTGTTTCTGTTTCTTTGTCTTCAATATTACCTGATCTTTGGAGGGGATGCTATGAATGTCTTTTTTAGGGCTGAACACTAGACAATATCTTATTCTTAGGCCCTTACATAACCGTAATTCTCCATATTTACTGCAGTTAATTGGAAAAGGGGTTTTCTGTTTCAGGCTGAAAATACTAATTATCTGTCTATAAATACATATTTAGAGGTTGAGTTATTGTTATGTCAATTTAATTAAATAATAGACTTAAGTTACCTGCTACAGGCAATGACCCCAATCCAGATATGGTCTCTTGAGCAGGTTTCCAGTATTCACTATGGATTAGTTCCAGTGGAGTGTGTCTCACATCTAGTCAGAGAGTAGTTTGTCTAGAAGGTATCATACTTTATAGGGTTCATGGCTGGGTAAGACAACTGATGACTTTTCTCCCACAGGACCCTTTGGAGCATCTTCAGGCACAACAAAAACTAGCTGTCAGTTTGGAAGCTCCCAGCTCAAGTAACTTAATTTTCTCACTGTTTCCTTTTCTGACAAACTGTCACTTTAATTTCTTCAGAATCATAATGTAGGTTTAAAGAGAAAAGATAAATTAAAAAAAAAGACAACGTCTTTCTATTTAGCTCTTGTTGTGAGGGAACTCACTATGTAGACCAAGTCTGGAGTGCTGAGATTAAAGATATGTACCACCATGTCCAGTTTATAACTGTTTTTGTTGTAGTTGTTGTTTTTGCTGGTGAGGCTTGTCAACAATTCTACTTTATTCTCTAGTTGCTGTGTCAAAAACATCCTGACCAAACAGCTTAGGGGTGAGAGAATTTATTTTAGCTCCCACTTCTCCCTTTCATCATACCAGGGAACTCAAGGTGTTGGGAACTTAAGCTAGCTGGTCATCACATCCACGAGCAAGAGCAGAGAAGTGAATGCATACTCAGCTTGCTTTGAGTACAGGGTCAAAATTCACAGTGGGTTAGGTCTTCCCACATTGATGAACATAATCAAGATAATTTCCCACAGGCCAACTGATTAAGCAATTCCCCTTTCAGACTTTCTTTTCCAGGTGGCTTTATATTGTATCAAGTCAACAATTAAAACTAACTGGCGGTGCAGGAGAGATGACTCAGCAGTTAAGAACACTGACTGCTCTTCTGAAGGTCCTGAGTTCAAATCCCAGCAACCACATGGTGGCTCACAACCATCTGTAATGAGATCTGACGCCCTCTTCTGGAGTGTCTGAAGACAGCTACAGTGTACTTACATATATTAAATAAATAAATCTTTTAAAAAAAACCTAACTGGCATGGGTTTCCATCTGTGCCCAGAGCTGATTCGGTGCCAAGTGATCCATACTCAAATTCCTCCTGGAGAGAATTGGTCTCCCAGGAGTACTGATATACAGGTATGCAGGAAGGACAAACCACAGTCAGAGACAGCAAGACCAGCTAACACCAGAGATAGCCAGATGGTGAGAAGCAAGGGCAAGAACATAAGCAACAGAAATGAAGGCTACTTGGCATCATCAGAACCCAGATCTCCCACCACAGTAAGCCCTGGATACCCCACCACAACAGAAAAGCAAGACTCTGATTTAAAAATCACATATCATGATGATGATAGAGGACTTTTAAAAGGACATAAATAACTATTTTAAAGAAATACAGGAAAACAGATAAACAGATTGAAGCCCTCAAAGAGGAAACACAAAGTTCCCTTAAAGAAGTACAAGGAAACACAACCAAACAGGTGAAGGAATTGAACAAAATCATCCAAGATCCAAGAATGGAAATAGAATCAATGAATAAATTACAAAGGGAGGCAACCCTGGAGATACAAAACCTAGGAAAGAGATCAGGAGTCAGATACAAACCTCCCCAACAGAATTCAAGAGATAGAAGAGATAATCTCAGATACAGAAAATATCATAGAAAACATTGATATTACAGGCAAATACAAAAATGCAAATGCAAAAAGCTCCTAACACAAAACATTCAGTAAATCCAGAACACAAGACCAAACTGAAGGTTAATAAGTATAGAAGAGAGTGAAGATTCACAACTTAATGGGCCAGTAAATATTTTCAACAAAGTTGTAGAAGAAAACTTCATTAACCTAAATAAAGAGATGCCCATAAACATACAAGAGGCTTACAGAACTCCAAATAGATTGGACCAGAAACGAAATTCCTCTTGTCACATAATAGTCAAAACACCAAATGCACAAATCAAAGAAAGAATATTAAAAGCAGTAAGGGAAAAAGGTCGTTTCCATCTGTGCCCATCAGAATTACACCAGACTTCTCACCAGAGAGTATGAAACCTAGAAGATCCTGGGAAGACCCTAAGAGAACACAAATGCCAGCCCAGACTACTATACCCAGCAAAACTCTCAATCACCATAGATGGAGAAACCAAGATATTCCAAGATAAAACCAAATTTACACAATATCTTTCCACAAATACAGTCCTTCAAATGATAATAGATGGAAAACTCCAACACAAGGAGAGAAACTACACCCTAGAAAAGGCAAGAAATTAAGTTTTTTACAACAAACTCAAAAGAAGATAGCCACACAAACATAAAATAACATCAAAAAGCAATAATCACTATTCCTTAATAACTCTTAGCATCAATGCACTCAATTCCCCAATAAAAAGAAGGAATATCTGACTAGATACATAAACAGGATCCAGCATTTTGCTGCACACAGGAAATGCTGCACCTCAGTATCAAAGACAGACAATACCTCAGAGTAAAGGGCTAGAAAACAATTTTCCAAGCAAATGGTCCCAAGAAACAAGCTGGAGTAGACATTCTAATATGGAACAAAATCAACTTTCAACCAAAAGTTATCAAAAAGGATAAGGAAGAACACTTCATACACATCAAAGGAAAAAATTACTAAGAAGAACTCTCAATTCTGAACATCTATGCTCCAAATGCAAGGGCACCCACATTCATAAAAGAGACTTTTGTAAAGCTCAAAGTACATATTTTACCTCACACAATTTCTGGGGACTTCAACATAGCACTCTCATCAATGGACAGATCATGGAAATAGAAAGTAAACAGAGACACAGTGAAGCTAACAGAGTTATAGACCAAATGGATTTAACAGATATCTCTAGAACATTTCATCCTAAAACAAAAGAATATACCTTCTTTGTTTAGCTCATTTTTGGATAGGGTTATTTCGTTTTCTGGTGTCTAACTTGTTGAGTTCTTTGTATACATTGGATATTAGCCCTCTGTTAGATGTAGGGTTGGTGAAGATCTTTTCCCAATTTGTTGGTTGCCGATTTGTCCTTTTGACAGTGTCTTTTGCCTTACAGAAACTTTGTAATTTTATGAGGTCCCACTTGTCTATAATTCGGATGGCTGAGAAACACCTTAAAAAATGTTCAACATCGTTAGTCACTAGAGAAATGCAAATCAAAACAACCCTGAGATTTCACCTCACACCAGTCAGAATGGCTAAGATTAAAAACTCAGGTAACAGCAGGTGTTGGCAAGGATGTGGAGAAAGAGGAACACTCCTCCACTGCTGGTGGGACTGCAAGCTGGTACAACCACTCTGGAAATCAGTCTGGCGGTTCCTCAGAAAACTGGACACGATACTTCCGGAGGACCCAGCCATACCACTCCTGGGTGCATACCCAGAAGATTCCCCAGCATGTAATAAGGATACATGCTCCACTATGTTCATAGCAGCCTTATTTATAATAGCCAGAAGCTGGAAAGAACCCAGATGTCCCTCAGCGGAGGAATGGATAAAAAAAAAATGTTGTATATATACACAATGGAATACTATTCAGCCATTAGAAACAATGAATTCATGAAATTCTTAGAGAAATGGATGGAGCTGGAGAACATCATACTAAGTGAGGTAACCCAGTCTCAAAAGAATACCCATGGTATGCACTCTCTGATAAGTGGATATTAGCCTAGAATCTTGGGACACCAAAGACACAATTCACATACCAAATGATGTCTGACAAGAAGAAAGGAGTGGACACTGGTGCTGGAAAGGTTCAAAGCATCAGTGTAGGGGAATACCAGAACAGGGAAGTGGGAAGGGGTGGATGAGGGAGCAGGGGGAGGGAAAAGGGCATGTGGGACCTTTGGGGGTGGGGAACCAAAAAAGGGAAATGAATTGTAAATATAGAATATATCCAATAAAAAATGAAAAAAACCCAAATATTAACAAATAATGTTTTTAAAGAATGAAGTCACCTGGTGACTTGAATTCCCACCTTCCAGCTGACCAGTGAGGCTGTGTCCTAGCTGGCCAATGTTGTGTCTTTTCTGTGATGGTTATGCAAGGATTTTGCCTGTTTTTCTTTGGAAACTTGGACTTGCTATTGATTCCTGAAGATTGTTATAGATCTCTTAGAACCAATCTTGATTAGGTAAATACGTCATTCACTGTCTTAATATTTTATTTAAAAAGCAGAAGGCTTTGCATTTAATAAAGCATGTGTTGGCTATTAAAAAAAAAGAATATACCTTCTTCTTAGTACCTCCTGGTACCTTCTCCAAAATTGACCATATAATCGGTCAGAAAACAGGCCTCAACAGACACACAAAATGGAAATTATCTCATGCATCCTATGAGATCACCATGGACTAAGGCTGGTCTTCATTACCAACAAAAATAACAGAAAGCCCATATACACAGGGAAGCTGAACAATACCCTACTCAATGATAACTTTGTCAAGAAAGAAAGAAAGAAATTAAAGACCTTAGAATTTAATGAAAATGAAGGCACAACAAACCCAAATCTATGGGACACAATGAAAGCAGTGCTAAGAGGAAAACTCATAGCCCTGAGTGCCTCCAAAAAGAAACTGGAGAGAGCATACACTAGCAGCTTAACAGCACACCTGAAAGCCCTGGGACAAAAAGAAGCTAATTCACCCAGGAGGAGTAGAAGACAGGAAATCAACAAACTCAGGGCTGAAATCAACCAAGTAGAAACAAAAAAGAACCATACAAAGAATCAACAAAACCAGGAGCTGGTTCTTTGAGAACATCAACAAGATAGATAAACCCTTAGCCAGACTTAACCAGAGGGTACAGAGACAGTATCCAATTTTACAAAATCAAAAATGAAAAGGTAAATATAGCAAGAGAAACTGAGGAAACTAAAAAAAAAATCAGATCCTATGATTAAAAACCTATATTCAACAAAACTGGAAAATCTGGATGAAATGGACAATTTTTTAGACAGATACAAAATACCAAAGTTAAATCAGTATCAGATAAACCATCTAAACAGTCTCATAACCCCTGAAGAAATAGAAGTCATTAAAATTCTCCCAACCAAAAAAATTCCAGGACCATATGGGTTTAGTGCAGAATTCTATCAGACCTTCAAAGAAGACCCAATACCTAGTCTCGTCTAACTATTACACATAATAGAAACAGAAGGAACACTACCCAATTCATTCTATGAAGCCACAGTTACACAGTGTATTCTCCCTTGGAGATAGAAAACTTTCTGTCTAATCAGGAACTTGTCACAATTTTCTTTCATAGGGGACTTCATAAGAGTTTTTTTTTCTATCATGTTTAATGTTCCAAATACATTTTAAAAACCGGTTGAGTGCATATTACTTTTAGCTTCCACAGATATCATCTATATTTAAGAGGCATTTAACTATTATAAATTATTTTGATGACATAAAAATGTCAATACTGAGTTGTATATTTTAAAATAAATTTTATTAGCCTAATAAAAATAAAAACTAACCAGCACATCAGTCCATCTCCCATTTTATTTTTTCTTTTCCGTCTCTTATTTTCATTGACTTCACAAGGCTATAAACAGCTTAGCTTTACAGATGTACTTTCCCAGGAGCAAACCAATAAAATGTATTTCATAGTATTGTAGAGAAATAACTTTTTATTAGATATTTTCTTTATTTACATTTCAAATGTTACCCCCTCTCCTCGTTTTCCTTCTGAAAACCCCCCTAACACATCCCCCTCCCCCTGCTCACCCACCCACTCACTCCCACCACCCTGCCCTGACATTCCCCTACACTGGGGCATCCAGCCTTCACAGGACCAAGGGCCTCTCCTCCCATTGATGTCTGACAAGGTCATCCTCTGCTACATATGAGGCTGGAAATAACTGAGAAATTCAAACAGGCAGGGGTTGTGTGTGTTTGTGTGTGAGTAGTCAACATCTTTTTTTAAAAAATACAAATATTATGAGACATTTTCACAGAGGACGTTGGAGAACAAACACTCAGACATTCAAGGGACCTTCCTAATGATTTGCTAGCAGTTTAACTGAGAGCCTAAAAAGGAAACTGCCTTTGTTTGCTGAAGGGAAAGCACTTAGGGTGAGGAATGAAAAGAGCAGGCTGTCATTGACGTGGCAGCTGACTGCTTTCATTCTCTAACATACTGTGATCCTATTTACAAGGGGAAGGCTGCACACTTGTTCCAGTTTTAAAGTCTTTCTATGGGAAACCATGTATCTGGCCTTATTTACACTGTAGATTAAAATAGGCGCAAAATATGACCCTAAAAACAAGAACTAAGTTTCTACCAAATAGAGATAAAAACAAATGTCCTAATGTGGCTAACACGACTAAGTCAATTTAATCACACATTTTTTTTTCTTTAGATGGTCTTAACATTACTCACTTGACTTTACAAATTAAGGACTAGATTCGTGATTTTTTTTAGACTTGAGTTAAAGAACAAGTCAAATTGTAAGGGGATCTAGCATGATTATAAGGAACTTGTAATAGTAGATATATTTTTCCCATTTCACCTTCTAGGTGACTGTGCTGTGTTCCCAAATGATTGGCTTACTGTTTCATAATATTCTCAAATTACTTTAAATAGGTAAAAATGACACTATTTCTTACAGGAACATAGAACTTTTTGAAGAAAAAAGGCATTATTAAATTTTTAAAATACCAATATGTTAACAACTAAATAATAAAATGAATCAAGATTAGATCCTGTGATCAAAGATACCTTTGTATGTAAGATACTCTATTTTGGAATACTTTCTACTTTCAAGAGATACATATGATTTCTTTTCTACTGTTATCTAGCTATCTCTATGAAAAATATTGAGGAATCTTGTTTTATAGCTGTGTTTACAGTTCTGAACCTTCTATTTCTATGAAATGTTTCTATTTTTGAGGCAGGGTCTACCTTTTGTCACCCAGGCTGGCCTGAAACTCACTATGTAGATCAGGCTGGCCTCACACTCATATAAATATGTCTGCTTCTGTCTCCCAAGTATTGAGATTAAAGACATGTACCACTGCACTGTTCTAGGACAGCCATGGCTATACAGAGAATTCCTTTCTCAAAAATAAAAAATAAAAAAAAAAACAAAACAACAAACAACAACAACAACAACAAAGCAAAACAACAACAACAAAAAGGTGTGTGCCATCATACCTGCCTTATAATTGTTCTGGTTTGAGACTGTCTTGCTTTGTAACACTGGGTAGACTGAAACTTACTAGGTAAATCAGCCTGGTTTCTAACATGATGCAATTCTCCTACCTTTGCGTCCCAAGTATTGGGATTGCCAACATAAACCCCTATACCTAGCTAAAACAACACAAACTTAAATTTTAATTGTTAAAAACACCAGAAATTTCCAAACATCTAAGAATGAGAACTCAGAAAGTTGTAACTAAATTCATTTGTTTGTTCAGTAGCCGAGATGAACATGGAATTAGCCGCATAGTCAGACTAGCTTCAAACTCACGATTCTATAGCCTCCTCAATGCTAGGGATTTAAAACTTTAGAGTGCAGATACAGAACGATTGAGACTGTGCATTTAGTAACTCATTTGTCTTTTCTCCTATCTTCCTCCTTTTTCTTTTTCTTTTTTTAAAAACTGTTTTAAATACAACTCAAACTTTTTAAAAATTTTATGTATGTATGTATGTATATATATATATATATATATATATATATATATATATATACACATATGCTGTCTTCAGACACACCAGAAGAGGCATCAAATCACATTACAGATGGTTGTGATTCACCATGTGGTTGCTGGGAATTGAACTCAGGACCTCTGGAACAGAGGCCAGTGCTCTAAACCACTGAGCCATCTCTCCAGCCCCTTCCTCTCTTTTCTTGCCTTTGTCCTTTTCTTTTTATCTGGGCTTGACTAAAAAAAAACCTGCTCAGTGGAGCTGGGCTGATAGCTTTAACTGTAGTCAGTAAAGACAGGATATTAGTTGGGGCATACAACACATATAAATCAAAGGTAGAAAACATCACCAAATGCAAATGTTTCAGATAAATATGTAAGCAAGCTATGTAATGGTAACAGCATTACTGCAATGCTATATTTATGATAAATAATTTCCCAATTTGAAATACAGTGCATTAGCTTTCAGCATATTCTCGAAGTTGTACACCTTCATCACACTTTTGGAAGTTTTTCTAACACGAAGACTGCACTCATTAGCAGGTACTTGCCATTACTCTCCAGCCACTCTAAACATTAGGACACTATGACTTGATGAGCAACATCTATAAGGTTTGCTTATTTTGGAGATACCATATAAATCAGTCTCATCTCAGAATATGAAGCATTTTGTGTCTTTCTTCTTTCATTAAATTTAATGATTGTAGGTATCTTTCTACATTGTAGTATGTCCCAATATTAATTTGTCTTTGAATCTATATCCATGATATGTGGGTGCATTATTTTATTTAAACTATCTCTTGTTGCTGGGCATTTGAATTACATTCATATACTTCAGCTATTATTTAATTTGTAATTAGGACATAAACTATTATAATTATCGAATTTTTATAATTAAATTTTATCTACCCATGCCACCTCTTTTAGTCTATATCTTTTTTTACTCCTTTGTACCCTTCCATCTATAGTAGCTTTTTGAAAAAATACTTTTATTTTTGGGATTGTGAGTGTAACATTTCTTCATTTCCTTTTCTTTCTCCAAATTTCAGGGTGTAAAGCATATGAAGCCTCAACCCTGTCCAAAGAACAACAGGCAACTAAAGAATGCTGAGAGTGGGAGAATTAGTTTTCCCCTGGGAAGGCAAAGCCCCAACTGAATATTTTGTCATCTAATGAAGACCCCAGTATCAGGAAAGGGTTATTTCTAATTGATAAGTTGGCCAAAAGAGTCCCATGAGAACCCCCAAGCTGCCCATAATAATGCCAAGACAATGAGCTTCTGTCTACAAATTGACAGCAAGGCCCCTTGCTAAAGACAACACCTACACAAGTCATTGAACATGGAGAAGTCAAGCTAGTGCCTACATAGCTACATATTGGCCAGCATCTTTGATATAGGAAGGTACTCTGTGCACTATCAAAACAGAAACGGAAACACCAACACAGCTACAAACCTTTGGTTGATAATGGTATCCTGCTTGTAGGGTATGCTAGTGTAACAGTAGCATAAAGCTTGTGGGAATAACCAACCAATATCTGATTTGACTTAAGACCCAATCAATGAGATGGAACCCATATTTGATGCTGTTGAGGTGACCAAGAGCCTGAGACTAAATAGCCCAGGGACCTAGGGTAAAACCAAATAACATTGGTCAATAAATAAGTTAGTAAGTAAGTAAGTAAGTAAGTAAGTAAGTAAGTAAGTAAGTAAATACACTAACAAATAAAACATAGCAATAAAGATGACTCCTAAAAATATTCTGCCATATTCACAGATCAGTGCTTTGTCAGAGAAGCTTCCCCCCATAGCAGATGAGAACTAATACAGAGACCCACATCAAGACATTGTGTGTATATATAGAGAGAGTTTGGAACGCTCATTCAGCCCTGATATTATATCTTCATCAAGTTCCTCATCTCAAGGATGAAGAAATGCAGAGCCACATCATAAGAGCCACAGAGGTGGAGGACACCAAGGAAACGGGCCCTTTAAATGAACAGAATTGACATACATACAAACTCACAGAGACTAAGGCAGAATGCTCAGGGTTTCCAGAGATCTGTTCCAGATGGAGTCCTAGAGCTGAAAGAACACATGCTCCCTAACCCAGAAGTGATTTCCCAATTGATAACCACTTGCAAATGAAAAATTAGTACTTTTTTCCAAAGCAGTCTCACTGAGGAAACAAAGTACTCTTAAGGGTAAGTTACATGCTCAGCAGTAGACGGCCAGAAGAAAACTCAAATGGTATTTTTGGAAGTTTATTTCTCCAAATGTTGTATTGGGCTTAAAAAAAACCTTTTACCTTTTCATTTTAATTTATCTTTTATTTTTATTAACATATTTTCTCTCGTTCTCTCACTTTGTCTCCCTCCCTTCCCCCTTCTCTTTTTATTCTATAGGTTCTTTGCAGATACATTATAGTATTCTGTTTTGTGTTTTTAATGGGATTCTAGAGTGTGTGGACAAATGGGCCTTTACGTCATTATCTGTTTCTTGTACATTTTCTTGGGCTCCTTTTCTTCTCTTAGTTTGTTTTTTCTTATTTTGTGTGTTAGTTTTGGTTTTATTTTATTTTATTATTATCACTTAGAAGCCCGTTTATTTTTCTAAGGAGAAATAGAAAGGGAGAAGACGCAGATGGGAAGGAATGTGGGGAGGAACTGAGGAACATGAGAGAGGATAAACTATAATCAAAACATTATGTATAAAACAAGTGTATTTTCAAGAAGAGGCAAATGATACAAATCTTTTAAAAGTGAACACAGGCTGAGCAAGCCATGATGAACAAGCCAGTAAGCAGCATTTTTCCATGGCCTCTGCATCAGTTCCTGCTGCCAGGCTCCTGCCCTGCATGAGTTTTTGCCTTTCTTCAATGATGAACAGTGACATGGAAGTGTAATCCTAATAAACTCTTTCCTTCCCAATATGATTATGTATAAATGTATCTTTTATTCACCAGATGTGATTTTAATCTTATAGGCTTCCTAATGAATAAGCTCACCCTTTCTCTTCTTTCTGAACTGTGGCTGCTTATTTTAATTCAGCTCTTTTGGCTCAAAACTCCTCTCCAGACTGACTGATTCAGTCTGGCTTGTCTCAGCTTCTCACTGAATTGGTCTGCTTTGCCTCAAACTCACTCTGGCATTTTGTTCTAATTCTCTGGCTCTTCTTCATATTCTGGTGTCAACTGCCTCGCTGACCTGCACTGAACTGAATGACTTCAGGAATGAAAACTGCACTGCACTCACTGCAATGAATCCCAACTGGTGGACTGGTTCAACTCTCAACTCACTAACTCCCGACTGACTGAACTCCCAACTCACTAAACTGAACTGACTGGCAAACTGACTGCACCAAACTGAACTGAGCTCTTTCTCCCTCACTACTATTAAGTAGTTTTCCTTTCCTGTCTGTTCTCATGGGATTTGGGCATATCCTATATCTGACTCATTCTGTCAGTTTGTCTGTCCCTCAATTAGAGTTCATTATTTTGGAGTAAAGGTGTGTGGCATGTCTGCATTCCAGCCAGATCATGTCTTTGGATATCATCCCTTGCCAGAGCAATCATGTTGCTGGGTTAAAATTCTTCTACAATCATGGCGTTTTGTCACGGCATTAGAAACCCTAATTAAGACAGTTACCCAATGGCAAATGATTAACCCTGAAAACATACATACAAGCAATAGTATATATACTGAGCAGATTGCATTTATATATTCAGGAATATATACATAGTAGCCTTTTTGACTTTTTCTATGTCATATTTATTCTATTACCTTTTCCCTGCTTCCTCCATGCCTTCCCTCTGCTCTCATGGTTATTCTTCCAGTTCCAGGACTGTTACCCCCACCTACATACATGTCTATAAACATTAAAACCTATAATCCACATGTCAGAGAGGACATATAGTATGTCTCTTAGCCCTACTACACTCAATATAAAATATTATTCAGTTCTACCCATTTTCCTGAAGTTTTCATAAATAAATAAATAAATAAATAAATAAATAAGTTCCATTCTGTAAATGTACAATATTCATTGCCTGTTCATCTGTTGAGGAATAAATACTAGGCTGCTTTTGTTTTTGCTTTTTTGGTATTGTAAATGGAGCAGCAATAAACATGGACATACAAGTAACTGTGGGATGATGAAGAATGGTAGATTATGGACTTTTAGCACCTCTAGCTACCCTTCTCTTCCAAAAATCAGGGCATGCTATCATATTGTGCCTTGGAAGAAATAACTGAATGGTGCCTGCTATGACATAGCACTTAGGCCTCAATGTATGTGGAGGGAAGGAAGTCTAGTTCTTTGCTCTTGCAACTGCAAGATGAGTTTAATTTCCTACCTAATAGCTGCCTCCATGTCCATTGCTCTTGGGAAACTAGTGTAGGTATTAGTAAAACATACATTCACGTACAAGGCTTGTGTGGGTATATAAGAATTAATAAATTGATTTCCCAAGTTGCATACTAATTCATATTCCCAGCAGCAATACACAGTGATTATAGTTTCTACAATATTGCTAACATCTGTTTTCTATTGCTTATTGTAGAAGAACCAGAAATAGTATCTCAGTATGGCTTCTATTTGCATTTCATACGGATCATGAGCCTGCATACCTTTTCATGTGCTTATTGAGCATCTAATGCCTCTAGAATAATGCTTGTATTTACCTAATTTTCATTGTTATTATACTTTTATTATTTATGAATAATAGCCATTTAAAAGTTTTCCCTGGACTAGTCTGTCATCAGTCTCGATTAGATACTTGAGGGATTAGCATCAATTCACTTTCTTTCATTACACACTGTTTTCCTTTTGATGAAGTACTTTTCCCCCACACTACACTGCTTCAATGAGTTTATATTAATCCAATTTTCCCAGAGAGGGGCATATAAATAAAACAGTCTAGTCTAACTAAATACTCTTTCCCATATACTCATATCATATGAGTCTTGCTATTCCTGTCTATAGGATTTCCCTCTCCTGACACACACACACACACACACACACACACACACACACACACACACACAGTCTCTTGTTAATTTCTTGGTTTATGTGATGGTTATAGGATACATACACACACAGACATACATACACATATTTTCATATCTGAGTATTTGGAGCTGGGATCTAAAGATGAGAGAAGCTGTAGTGCTTGTCTTTCTGGGTCTGAATTATCTCACTTAACATGATCATTTTAGTTACATCCATTAACCTGCAGAGTTCATTGTTTCTTTGCAGCTGAATAGTATTCCATAATGTATATATGCACCACATTTTCCTTATCTATCAGTTGAAGGACATTTAGTTTTTAATTTGTTTCCATTTCCTGCTATTGTAACTAGAGCAGCATGACTATGACTGATCAAATATCTATAAGGTAGGATGTTGTCTTTTGTAAATATATTTTTTCTAGTTTTTTAATGTTATATTTTATAAGAAATCTTCAGTACATGTTTAAAAACATATATTGGATTCTTTGGCACATATTTATCAAGTACTTAAAAACATAACAGCTCCTATTCTAGGAAATTTAATGGAGCCCTTCTAGGTGATGGTATTTAAAGAAGGAGTCACTGAAAGGTAATTTGGTTATGAAGGCAATGTCCTAATGAATTAAATGAGTGATCTCATAAACCAAGTACAGGCAAAAAGAGACTTAAGAGACTTCTTGATCTGTAATATGAGGTCACAACAAAACTGGCTATCCTTGGGCTAAGAAATGGATCCTCAAAAAACATTGACTCTGTCTATAGCTTGATCTTGGACTTTCCAGTCTCTAGAGCTACAAGACAACTGGCATTTTTGTAGTCTTATACTCACCAAATGTGCTAATAGAATTTGTTTAGAAGAGATGAATTAAACAGAAGAACTAGGGGAAAAGCACATAATTGAAAAAAATCAGGGCTGGTGTAACATTTGCCTAACATTCAGGGTTAAAATGTAATAATAATAAAAAGAGATGATTTAGCTAAAGATGGAAAGATCAGAAAATAAAAAAACAATTTCGTAGTGAAAAGATTTTTATTAGATAAGTTGAATTCATTATGCAGCTCCAAAATACTTTTTCTTCCTGGGAAACATTTTCTTTCACTCGAATTAATTACATTTTTTTTTTTAAATGACACCCAAGAAATTTCCAGTTTTGTACATAAGTAGCCCCGGATGTCTATGATCTTTCTGTGCTTCCACAAGAAACACCAAGAATAAAAGACACAAAACACTATAAGACTTTATTTAAAGGTATGGATTATGGACTTTTGAAATAAAAGAATGGTAAGATCCCTGGATTTTCATTTATCCTCTCACATACATGCTGAACAGAGCCTAAAAGAAACATGCAACTCAAAAATGATAAACAATGCAGGTAAATTAAGATTCAAGTTCATGCCAAGGAGTTGAAGAAATGGTGACCCCAAACAGAATTTTTCTGATAATGTTTTCTCCACTATAACAACAGTAGTAGCAGCAACCCCCATCCCCAAAGCCTCACTGAGATTGAAAAGGATCTCATTTCTCCACCTCTTTACTCACCCCCAAAGAATTCTCCCATTCTCTGAGTTGGGATTGGAGGAATGGAGTAATGCAAAATGCATTTAATATTTCAGGATATTCCAGGGCAATGTCAGCGGGTTGTTGTGAGGAATGTAGTTACTGTGAGAGCTATCCTGTTAATATGGGATAAAATGAATTAGCTATTGTTTGTTTGTCGGCAAACGTACTTTTATAAAAGAAGGGTTTATTATGACAAAAAAGGTATGGTAGCAAGAGCATGGGGCAGCTGGTCACATTGTGTCCACAGTAAAGAAGTAGAGAATGAATGCAGATGCGTAATGGCTTCTTTCTTTTATTCAGTCTGGAACTCAGCCCATTTAGTCAACCCATGAGATGGTCCTTCTCAAAGAATGGGCTTCCCCTTCTCAGTTAAACCTCTCTGGAAACACTCTCCTAAGTATACCAAAAGGTTTATCTTCTCTGGGATTCTCTATCTATTTAGGTTCTAGTGTGAACTCTAATATTTCATACAGCACGGTATTAACAGTGCATAGAAACACTGGATTAGCCAGGCGTGGTGGCACACGCCTATAATCCCAGCACTTGAGAGGCAGAGGCAGGAGGATTTCTGAGTTCGAGGCCAGCCTGGTCTACAGAGTGAGTTCCAGGACAGCCAGGACTACACAGAGAAACCCTGTCTTAAAAAAAAAAGAAAATAGTGCAAGGAGATAAGAGTGGATCAATTCTCATTCTTCTGCATGTTGACCTCCAGTTGAGCCAGCACCATTTGTTGAAAAGGCTATCTTTCAACTCCAAGTGGATCAAGGACCTCCACATAAAACCAGACACACTAAAACTAATAGAAAAGAAACTGGGGAAGACCCTGCAGGACATGGGCACAGGGGGAAAATTCCTGAACAGAACACTAATCGCTTATGCTCTAAGATCAAGAATGGACAAATGGGACCTCATAAAATTACAAAGTTTCTGTAAGGCAAAAGACACTGTCAAAAGGACAAATCGGCAACCAACAAATTGGGAAAAGATCTTCACCAACCCCACATCCGACAGAGGGCTAATATCCAAAGTATACAAAGAAATCAAGAAGTTAGACCCCAGAAAACCAAATAACCCTATCCAAAAATGGGGTACAGAGATAAACAAAGACTTATCACCTGAAGAAATTCAGATGGCTGAGAAACACCTTAAAAAATGCTCAACATCATTAGTCACTAGAGAAATGCAAATCAAAACAACCCTGAGATTTCACCTCACACCTGTCAGAATGGCTAAGATTAAAAACTCAGAAGACATCAGGTGTTGGCGAGGATGTGGAGAAAGAGGAACACTCCTCCACTGCTGGTGGGACTGCAAGCTAGTACAACCACTCTTGAAATCAGTCTGGTGGATTCTCAGAAAAATGGACATGATACTTCCGGAGGACCCAGCCATACCACTCCTGGGAATATACCCAGAAGACTCCCCAGCATGCAATAAGGATACATGCTCCACTATGTTCATACCAGCCTTATTTATAATAGCCAGAAGCTGGAAAGAACCCAGATGTCCCTCAGTGGAGGAACGGATACAAAAAAATGTTGTATATATACACAATGGAATACTATTCAGCCATTAGAAACAATGAATTCATGAAATTCTTAGAGAAATGGATGGAGCTAGAGAACATCATTCTAAGTGAGGTAACCCAGTCTCAAAAGAATACCCATGGTATGCAGTCACTGATAAGTGATATTAGCCTAGAATCGTGGGACACCAAAGACACAATTCACATACCAAATGATGTCTGACAAGAAGAAAGGAATGACCAGGCGTCGTGGCACATGCCTGTAATCCCAGCACTTGGGAGGCAGAGGGAGGTGGATTTCTGAGTTAGAGGCCAGCCTGGTCTACAGAGTGAGTTCCAGGACAGCCAGGACTACACAGAGAAACCCTGTCTCGAAAAAATCAAAAAACCAAAAAACAACAACAACAACAACAAAAAAAAACAAAACAAAAAACAAAACAAAAAACAAAAAAAGAAGAAAGGAATGGACACTAATGCTGGAAAGGATCAAAGCATCAGTGTAGGGGAATACCAGAACAGGGAAGTGGGAAGGGGTGGATGAGGGAGCAGGGGGAGGGAAAAGGGCATGTGGGACCTTAGGGGGGTGGGGGAAACAAAAAAAAGGGAAATGAAGCGTAAATATAGAATATATACAATTTAAAAAAAAGGAAAAAAGAAAATAAAAGAAACACTGGATTAAGAGGGGGAACTGGGAAAGGGGAAAGCATTTGGAATGTAAACAAAGAATATAGAAAAAAAGACATAGGAAAAAAGATTAGTATAGAAAACTATTTGGTATCACATAGTCAAGTTTAATTTTAGCATTTCAGATTTTAGATAATGATCGAATCAAGAAATCATGTGATCTGGATGTTGTATTTTAGATGCCTTTACATATAGATAGCAATAGAGTTGGACATAGGGGAGTGGTGACAAAATACTTCTGAAGAATATTGATAGGAATTTAACAGAATGTTTTGTTCCACAATCTCAAGTGAGTCTCAAGTTCTAGGAAAATTCTGAGATATCAGACAGAGCCACTTGACAAAGTAAATATTAAGGAATAGAGAAAATATGTTGAGGTTTGTAATGAGAGGATTCCATGGGAACTGTGAGAGCCTCTCTTTTTTAGTGTCTTCATTTTCTCTTCAACCTAAAGCTGAGTCTCCTTATGACTGACTGGGTTGCATTATGTCAGCAGAGACAATAAATGTCTCCATAGGGCCTGAGGAATACTAAAGAACCTTTGCTTCAGCAAAAGGGGCTCTCATCAGCCTCCCAATACTTCTTAAGTTCTGTGGAGTTTCTCCAAGCATTTGTTAAAACAAAACAAAACAAAACAAACACACAATGCCTACAATGAAAAACTGGACATAAAACTAGGAGTACGTTGGTATGCTTGTCTTTTGCTGAGAGCTTTTCTGCTTGCAAGGTTTGTTGAGATTGGGAGAACTTGAACTTGGTTGCTGTAGGTAGACATTTAGGTTGTGATAGGGAAGGTAGCTGGAAAGCTATGTAGGATGTTATGCTTCTAGAAGCCAGTGAAAGTGAGGAGAGGGAATCTAGGTCAATGAAAGAACAGAGAGGGACTCAGAGATAGAATGGTGTAAATTGCAAGACAGATGGCAGGACATTTTTATGAGTATGAAAGATATTTTCAGTGCTTGCTGAGAAGTCTGAGCTCTTAAGAGTGCTTGTTGTTCTTGAAGATACTGAAATCCAGTTTCCTGCATTCTGTGTTGTTCAGAACCACTTGTAACTCTATGTCCAGAGGATCTGACTTCTTCTTCTAACCTGCATGATATATGAACATAAATGCATATACACAAATACATATAAAAATAAAATTAGTCTCTGGGGAGATATTCTGGTGCTTATATTTGTTTGATCGTGTTGAACAGAAAACTGGGTAAAAATTAAATGAATGTCATAACTTACCTTAGAGTTTATAAAAAGAAAAAAGAAAACTACAGATTAGCCAGAAAACATTTTTTGTTTTTATTTTTTCCTTTTATTGAAAATGGATTTTGTTTCTCACTATATATCCTGATTACAGTTTTTTCTTACTCTTATTCTTCCAGACCTCTCCAGCTCCCCTTTCATACTGTTCTACCCCTTTTCTGTCTCTTACTAGGAAACTAAAAGGGTTTGAAGAGATAATAATAAAATATAATAAATAGTAAAATATAATAAATAGATAATAGATAAAAAACTAACATACCAGAATAGAACAAAACAAATAAACAGAAGAGCCAAGAAAGGACACAACACAGAGATATTGACACAGAGATAACATTCACACATGCAGGAATCCGATAAAAACACAAAGCTGGAAGCATCTATATATCTCTATAATATCTATCTGTCTGTCATCTGTCTACCTACCTACCTACCTATCTATATATATATATATCTGTCTTTTCTATCTGTTTATATCTATCTATCTATCCATCTATCTATCTACCTACATATTTATCTCTCTACCTATCTATCCATCCAGAGGACCTATAGGGTAAAAAGACAGAAAAAAAATAAAAATAAGATAAAATTCAAAAATATATAAAATTAAATTAAATTAAAATTAAAAATAAAGTTTTTTAAAAAGGTAAAATAAATGGCCTGATATGGCACTATGAGACAATGAACATCTAAAGACACCAGTTCCTTTGAAGGAAATTGTTTTCATTTGCATGTTATCAATTAGAGATAGCTTCTGGATTGGGGATAGGGTTGTGTGTTCCTTTCTCCTTTTAGGACCTTATCTGGTGTAAGCCCATGCAGTCCCTGTGCATGATTTCTCCATCTTTACAAATACACACGTGTGTTGGTCTTGTTGATTTAGAGGGCTTTCTTTCCTTTCTGCCCTTCATCCCCAGCCTTCCTCCTTACACCCTTTCTTCCTCCTCTTCTGCAGGGTGCTCTGAGATGAGGAATTTGATGGAGACATCCTATCAGGGCTGAGTGTTCCAAGGTCTCTCTCGCTCTTCACAAGGTCTGGCTGTGAGTCTCTTGGTATTGTTCCCATCTGCTGCAGGATAGAGCTTCTCCGGTGATGTCTGTACTATGAGTAAAGCAGAATGTCATTAGGAGTCAATTGATTGCTACATTCACTCAGTAGAATAGTAGTTTTTGGGTTTACCCTAGGTCTCAGGGCTTAGTCTAAGGTTCTTAATTACCTAAACAGCACTAAACAGACAAACAAACAAACAAACAAACACACAAACACATGTTTTAATAGATTTAACAATGAGACGAAAGGTGACTGGGGAAAACAGTTAAATTATATTTTATTTCATTAGATATTTTCTTTATTTACATTTCAAATGTTATTCCCTTTCCTGGTTTCCCCCAGAAAATCACTATCTCATCACCCCTCTCTCTGCTTCTATGAGGCTGTTCACCCACCCACCCACTTCCACCTCCCCACCCTGGCATTCCTCTACACTGGAGTATTGAGCCTTTACAGAACCAAGGGCCTCTACACTGGGGCATGAAACCTTCATAGCACCCATGGTCTCCCCTCTCACTGATGTCCGACAATGCCATCCTCTGCTACATATGCAGCTGTAGTCATGGGTCCCTCCATGTGTACTCTTTGATTGGTGCTTTAGTCCCTGGGAGCTCTGGGGGTCTGGTTGGTTGATATTGTTGTTCTTCCTATGAGGTTGCAAACCTCTTAAACTCCTTCAGTCCTTTCTCTAACTCCTCCATTGGGGACCCCATGCTCAGTCCAATGGTTGCCTCTGTATTTGTCAGGCTCTGGCAGAGCCTCTCAGGAGACAGCCATATCAGGCTCCTATTCAGAACTTCCTCACTTATCAGTGAGTGCATACCATGTGTGTTCTTTTGTGATTGGGTTACCGCACTGAGGATGATATTTTCCAGTTCCACTCATTTGCCTAAGAATTTCATGAAGTCACTGTTTTTAATACATGATATTTGAAAACACTGTAGAGAATGCATTTGCTTCATTCAATTATGTGAAGGAGTTTAATGAGTGGCAGGCAGGTAGGCACCTTGATAGAAAGATAACAGGCAGCTTTTAATTGCAGCTCCACAAACTAAAAAGCTATACTCTTTTTTTTCTTCCCTTTACTAGTGAGCAGATGTTTATTTTTGCTGTAGAATTTGACTGAAGCTATTTTTTTTAATTGGATACTAACATTAGATTAAAAAAAACTGTTTATTTGGTCTCAGTGTTTCTGTTTATAATGTGTTAGTTCTCAGTCTTAAGAAGTCTATAGTCATTAGTGCTCTCTACACACTTGGCTACCTTCCCTGAAGGCAACAGCCTTGCTTCCAGGGGCTATTCAGACTCCAGTCTTTTACTTTGTTACCTCTTGGCTCAAAGCTCCATTAGCTCTTGTGTACTCTTGCCTCTAAGCTCTTGACAAATCAGGCAAGTGTCTAGTTCATTCCTGGAATACAATTTAGTTGGTCTAGTCCTTCCTGTGTGCTTTACCACCTGACACTCCTCATCCTGAATAAACAGTTCAGTGGCCTATTGGCTTTGTCATTGTTTGCTCGCCTGGGAAGGAAAGATTTTTAACAGCTTCTACTGACGCAAAACTGAGCTGTCCCTGACTTCCTATACCTCCAGACAAAGCTGATGGATACATCTCCTTCCACAGTCCTTGAAGTACAGATATGGCAAGCAGCTGGAGTCAAAGATGAAGGACAGATTAGAGGAACTGAAGAATCACATTAACTACAGAAGAGTCTCTTCGGAGTTGGATGACACCTTGATGTTTGACAACCATGCTTTTGAAAAGACTGAAACAAACCCCATAGAACTCTTTTTACAGGAAGTGGCTGAGCTGTCCCTGGCACTGACAGAGTTAGAAGGGCTGTCTCAGTTAATAGACAAGAAGCAGCAAGGTGTCCTGTGTTGTACCACAGAGGAGAGTGTGTTTAAGGAGAAGAATGAATTGAATATCATAAAGGCCTCCTTTGCTAGCCAAGCCCGACTCATCCAGCCTCAGCTAAGCACCATCCAGCATGAATTGGCCACAGACTGTAAGTACTGGCGGGCTGAGCACCGCATTCGTCAGAGCCAGCTCTCTTTTCTCCTTAGTCACTACCGTGGCATCATCAGCCACCACTATGCCTGTGAGACTCAGAATATGGTCAGGCTGAAGGAGAAGATGGTGAGACAGGCTGAACTAGCTGGGGTGAAGCTCCAGGAAGAAGACCTGGAGAAACTGGTGGCTAACCCTGTGCCTCCTCAAATTGTGGGTCACGATCTAGATATTTTGAAGGCTAAGCAGGCCCTGGCTTTGGCTGAAGTACGTAACCAGCAGCTGCTGGATCTGGAGTGCCAGATCAGTGAATTGCATACCATCTTCTTCCAAGTAGAAACATTCATCTCAGGACAGCAAGAGTTGCTGGATAGCATTGAGTACAACATTTTGCGCACCCAGGACTATGTTGAACAGTCCAATGAGACAGTGAAGAAAGCCCTTAAATATAAGCGTCAATCACGCTTTTTGATGGTGCTATCAACTGTTGCAGGTCTTTGTGCCTGTTGTACTTGCTTGTCCTGTATCACTGGTCCTGTACATTGAGCTGGAAATATGTGTTCTGGTGTAGTGAGTAATTGCTGAAGAACAAAAGTATTGTTTTGGTACATAACTCTAAGATTAGCATTGCAAATAAATGGGTGGCAATATCTGTGCTGACAAATATAGTGTGACTTGTCTGTTTCTTCAAAGGCAGCAAGCAATAAATAGGCTATTTGACTGTGATTTACTCATTGTGCAATTTGTTACATTAAAAAAAACTGTTCAAGTCTGGTTGCCTTTGGCAGATACTGTTGCTCAGAAATTAGTGTTTTCTTCATTTTCTTTTACAGCTGTTTGCTTTAGGTTCTGGAATGATTAGTGCTTTATGAAAATATGTACATTCCCTTCTAAGGGAATTGCAAACTGAAAGAATGGGGAATATTACACTGCCTTACTTTCTATTGCTGTCATTAAGACACCATAGGCAAGGCAACTTATAAAACAATTACTTTTAGTTTGGAGCCAGTGACTTTGGAGGGCTAAAGCCATGACCATCACAGTCATCATGCTAGGGATCATGACAGCATGCAGATAGGGAAGCATAGGACCAGAGCAGTTGTTGAGAGTTCACATCTAGAGCCACCACTGTACAGTAGAAAGAGCTAATTTGGAATGGCTGGGCTTTTCAAACCTCAAAGTCCACCCTCAGTGACACACTTCCTCTAACATGGCCACACCCCCAATCCTTCCCAAACTGTTTCACTAAATGGGGACCAAGTACTTAAATGGCTCTATGCGGGGTCATTCTCATTCAAACCACTGCACACACCCAAACTTCAACATAGCACTTCAGGCATACCAGATGGTGAAGTGGGATGCAAAGAATGCCAGGAAGAGGAAGATTGCAAAAATTGGGTAAAGGAGTATAACTAATTTGAGTTGAGAGATTGGATGATGGTGGACAGGATATTGAGGAAAAAAAAACCTCCAGAAAAGCAGAACACAAGATTATTTGAGTGTTCTCTGAACAGATAAGAACACAGGGATACCAAAAGCAGAAATGAAGCTTGATTTAGAGCCTATCCACTGTCCTTAGCTCTATTGTCATCACACTATTTTTATTCGGGGGCGAAACTTCCCTAGTTTGTCCTTCCTGGAGGTTATTTAGTAATAAGTAAAAATGCATGGTAATAGTATGCATGGAAGAAAAGGTGCAGTTCTTGGCCAGAGGAATTTCTGTGATGTAGATAGAAGCAGGCCCTGATTAGAGGAATTCATGCTCCATGATCAGCATAAGGTTTAAGAATACTCTGCTTCATCTTAGCCATTCTGACTGGTATAAGGTGGAATCTCAGTGTTGTTTTGATTTGCATTTCCCTAATAACTAAGGATGCTGAACATTTCTTTAGATGCTTTAGGGCCATTCGAGTTTCCTCAGTTGAGAATTTGCTGTTTAACTCTGTACCCCATTTTTAATAGGGTTATTTGACTCTCTGGAGACTAACTTCTTGAGTTTTTGTATACATTGGATATTAGCCTTCTATTTGATGTAGGGTGAGTAAAGATCTTTTCCCAATTTGTTGGTTGCCGTTTTATCCTATTGACCATGTCTTTTGCCTTACAGAAGATTTGCAGCTTTATGAAGTCCCATAAACAAGTCGATTCCTGTTCTTAGAGCATAAGCCATTGGTGTTCTGTTCAGGAACTTTTCCCCTGTGCTCATGTGTTCAAGATTTGTCCCCACTTTCTCCTCTATAAGCTTCAGTGTCTGGTTTTATGTGTAGATCCTTGATCCACTTGGACTTGAGTTTTGTACAAGGAGATAAGAATGGGTCGTTTTGGATTTTTCTGCATGAAGATCTTCGGTTGATCCAGCACCATTTGTTAAAAATGCTGTCTTTTTTCCACTGGATGTTTTGGCTCCTTTGTCAAAACTCAGGGGACAGCAGATGCTGGAGAGATGTGAGGAAAAAGGAACACTTCTACATTGTTGGTGGGATTGCATGCTTGTAAAACCACTCTGGAAATCAGTTTGACAATTCCTCAGAAAATTAGACCTGTTGACGCAGCTATACCACTCCTGGGCATATACCCAGAAGATGCCCCTACATGTAATAAGGACACATGTTCCACTATGTTCATTGCTGCCTTATTTATAATAGCCAGAAGCTGGAAAGAACCCAGATGTCCCTCAACAGAGGAATGGATACAGAAACTGTGGTATATATACACAATGGAGTACTATTCAGCTATTAAAAACAATGAATTCATGAAATTCTTAGGCAAATTGGATGGAACTAGAAAGTATCATCCTGAGCAAGCTAAAACAATCAAAAAAGAAGCACCTGGTATGCACCCACTGATAAGTGGATGTTAGCCCAAAATCTCAAAATAAACAAGTTACAATTCACCCAGCACAGGAAGCTCAAGAAGAAGGAGAACTGAAGTAAGGGTACTTTGGTTCCTCTAAGAAAGGGAACAAAATGCTCACAGGAGCAATAAGGCAGACAATGTGTGGAGCAGGGGCTGAAGTACGGGCCACCCAGAGACTGCCCTACCTGGGGATTCATCCTATAAACAGTCAACAAACCCCAACACTACTAAGGACAACAAGAAGTGTATACCAAAAGGAGCATGCCATGGTTGTCTCTGGAGGGGCCCTGCCAGACCTTTACAAATACAGAGGCAGATGCTAGCAACCAACTATTGGACTGGGCATGGGGTCCCCAATGGAGGAGCTGGAGGGAGGTCAAGAAGAGCTGAAGGGGCTTACAGGCCCATGAGAAGAACAATGATTTCGGCCACCCAGACGCCCCCAAACTCCCAGGAACTGAACCATCACCCAAGGGGCACACATGGTTCCAGCCAAAAATGTGGCAGAGGAAGGCCTTGTTGGGCATTAGTGGGAGGAATGGTCCTTCGTCAGGTAAATGCTCAACAGCGGCCCCAAAAAAAGGAAACCAAGGAGGGGAGGTGGGAGTGTGTCAGGTGGAGGGGCATATACGTTGAGGCAGGGGGAGGGAGGAGGAGTTGAGGGTCTTTGGGGAGGGAGGAAATTGGGAAAGGTTTTTACCATGGCAATGTAAATGAAGAGATGATTTTCAATAAAAATAATACTCTGCTTCAGTTACTCACGAGTGACTCAGTACCATGCATGAGTTGTCAACCAAGTCAGGAGTTTTTTTCTGATTTAAATAAATGATTTATACTTTGAAAAGAATTGATTTTTGTTTTCTAAGAAGCATTTCTTTATAATATTTTCTAAATAGAAAATAAAATTATGCCTTTGCATCTTCCTGATTCAGGAACAGCAGAGCCTATAACCAGAGCTCCTAAATGAACTTTTAAAAGTGTTACTAATCAAGAAGTGTCATCAGTGTTTTTTTATTAGTTCAGTTAATGTCACTCATGTTGTGTAAAATTCATTTTCTTTATGGAGAAGGTTCTGATCAAATTAGAACAGTTTCATCAATCATTTTAAAAACTGAAAATTAAATGGTATGTGAATTAAATGTGTATGTGTCTCTTTAGAGGATCATAAATACCTTTGGACAGACAATGTACAGTTTTGCAATATTTGTTGCAATACTTCGTGCACGAGCTGACTAATTAGATAATTTTTTCCTAAATGATGAAGGTAAACTTTCCAAAAATTACTTCAGTCTTTCTTGTTACTATTTTCCTAGACAACTTCTACCATCAGAAATATCAAGAAATTGATGTTTGTATATGCTCACATTATTTACACTAGAATGAATATATTTAAAACTCATTATAATGTTTTCTTGCATTATGTGTGTGTATTTAGCCATGAAACATGAAGGAATTAATGAGATGCTAATTAGTTGGAATGCCAAGTGTCATTTTACTTGTGGAGTTCCTGTTGATGAGTTTTTCCACTTATTTACTTCTGAATACCTGTTTGTTTTCATATTCCTTAATATTATATCAGTGAGGATTATTGTTCTTGAGTATCCTGCCACTGACCTTGAGAATCAGAAGCGACAGATTTCTCTCTTTCTAAGAACCATAATTTCCCATTATTTCTGAAAGGACTGTTACAGACCATTACAGTTGCCACTAGATTTTTAATTTCAGGGGGAAATAAGGTATGACCAGCGTTAGACTGTTTGTGCTTTGGGAGAGGGCCGTGGTAAAAGAGAGCTTTGGAAACTAAGATCCCAGGACTGACTGCACACTTCAATTAACAGAGTGTAGGGATATTTTCATTTGTGTACTATAATGCACAGGAAAGATTACATATTTGTTGTGTTTCATTATTATTAAAACACTGTTATAGGTATGTCTTTTGAAGATAATATTCCTATTTCATAGATGAGTGAGACAATATTAAATGAGGACTATGAGATGTCCTATGTATTTTTCCTGTCTAATTTAACTTAATTTGTTTTTTTTTATAGCATTGAACCACATAGGGTGCAAACTTTAGTAAATAACACTCTTCTGCACCTGGACTACTGGATGTATAAAACTATTTGACCTAAATTGATCATATAAAACATACACCTTGAATTTCTTCCCAAACTGCCATTTTCTTTCTTTCTTTCTTTCTTTCTTTCTTTCTTTCTTTCTTTCTTTCTTTCTTTCTTTCCTTTCTTTTCTTCCTTCCTTCCTTCCTTCCTTCCTTCCTCTCTCTCTCTTTCTTTCTTTCTTTCTTTCTTTCTTTCCTTCCTTCCTTCTTTCCTTCCTTCCTCCTTTCTTCCTTCCTTCCTTCCTTCCTTCCTCCCTCCCTCCCTCCCTCCCTCTCTCCCCCTCTCTCTTTCTTTCTTTCTTTCTTTCTTTCTTTCTTTCTTTCTTTCTTTCTTTCTTCTTTCCTTCCTTCCTTCCTTGCTTTATTTTTTCTTCCTTCCTTCCTCCTTCCCTCCTTCCCTCCCTCCTTCCCTTCCCCCTCTCTCTTTTGTTTTTCAGGACAGAGTTTCTCTGTGTAGTCCTGGCCATTCTGGAACTCACTCTGTCCATCAGGATGACCTCATATTCAGAGATCTGCCTGCCTCTGCCTCCCCATCCTGTGTGCTAGGATTAAAGGTGTGTGCCACCAACTGCCAGACCACAAAGAGCCATATTCACAAGTGAGTTTCTCTAAAGGCTTTCAGATGTCTTATCAAAGTAATTAGTGATGACAAATACTAGTCTGTGGCACTTTAATTATTAGTTAAGAGAAACCTCAGTTTGTACTTAAAGTTTGAAACCTGAGTCTCATTAGGCTTTGCTCATGCTGCTTAAAACTGAGCTTGGTTTTGTCTTTGCTCAATCAGTTAGCATTAAATTAATTACATTTAACTTAGAAGGCCCAAGATGGAAGCGAAGTTAAATGAATGGTCAAGTCTTATGGGAATGACCAAGGAAGAATTACATGTCAGATTTTGTGAGCACAGTGATGAGAATAAGAGTAATTTTGCAAGATCTTATATAATTATGAGGGTTTGGGAAGAAGGACTGAGATAGTTAACCAGTGGAATAAACATTATAGTGGAAATAATGTCCTAGATTCTTTCTCTCTGTCACTTTACTTTCTTATCTGTGGAATGAAGGCATCATTGGAAATAATTACCAAGCTCATTCCTAGCATATCTATCATTTTTTCTCCATTCTTGCCCCAGCAAGAGCATCCTCAAACAATTTAAAAAGACTTCTTATGTATGCAAACCTTTTACATTTGTACTTTATAACCAGGCTCAGTAGATGGATTTTGGGTTAGAGCAACCACCAGATGTCTTTGCAAAAACATTTTAAAATTTGAAAATACTTGGCATCTCAAAAAAAATTTCAAATTATTATCTGAATTCAGAAATAGATTAGTGAATAAGAAGTTTTTTATGCAATCCTATTTGCCCACTCCTTTTTTTTATGACCCTCCTCCCCCACTGGGACTGGCTATCCTGGAACTCACTCTGTAGACCAGGTTGGCCTCGAACTCAGAAATTCGCCTGCCTCTGCCTCGCAAGTGCTGGGATTAAAGGCATGTGCCACCACTGCCCAGCCTATTTGCCTATTCTTGATATAATTTTCTGAAAGTCCATGTTTATGTTTATTTACATGAAAGCATTTTACCAATTTTTCTCCACTAGTTCAGAGTCACAGGTCTTACAATTTGAATTGCTTTTGTTTTGTACAGTTTGAGAACATGGACATAATTTCTTTCTTCTTTTTAAATTGATCTAACTCTAGTCTTCTACCCGGTGATATTGAGTTAAGCCATGCTATCCTTTGAAAAAGCTATCTTTTCTCAGTGTTTTTGACATCTGGTAAAAAACTAGATGGCAGTGGCAGGTGTGGCTTAGCTTGCTTGTGATTTCAGAATTTGAAGAGTGAAGGCTAGAGGGTCAGAATGTTATGACCAGCCCTGATCTACATAGTATTCTGTTTTTAAAATGCCCCAAATTAGGGTGTCCATAGATGTTAATTATATTTCTAGATTTGTAAGTGTATTCCTTTCATCTATGTAACTGCCACTCTTCGCTTATGACCCTGGTTCTAAATTATAACAGATTATATGCTGTGATGCTGCCAGCATTTCTTTCTACTTAGAATCATTTTGGCTATTCAAGATAATTTTTTGCCTCGATGTGGTTTTTATGATTTTTTTCTAGTTATTAACTAACTTTGTCTTCGAAATTTTAATATTGTATTGAGTCTTTTGATTCATTTGAACACAGTTATCTTCACAATATTACTGCTATAATAATGAGAGGAATTTCTTTATTCCATTATCTTCATTTTCTTTTTTAATGTTAAAGCTTTCATTGTAGAAATCTCTCACCTCTTTAGTTAGGTCTATTCACATGCACTTTAAGGCTTATGTGCTGCTGGTCATAGAACTCACAGCTGTGTAGATGCTAGGCAACTGCTTTACCATCAAGCTGCATCTCCAACTGGTAGCTACTCTGGATAGAGTTGTTTTTATGTTTTCTTTCTTAGAAAATTTATTATCACTATTCTACTAATTTGTACATGTTTATTTTTGTTACCTACTTTGCCTCATACAAATTTGTTGGGACTTGAACTGACTGAAGAGGAAAAGGAAGGAAGACAGATGCATAGGCATAGGGACAGAAAAGATGGGTTGTGCTCGCTCTACTGGAGCATCACCAAGTATGCAGTGAACAAGAACCTCAGCATGTGAATTGTGCCTTGGGTATTCTGAGCTTCTGGGCTAATATCCACTTATTAGTGATTGCATTCCATGTGTGTTCTTTTGTGACTGGGTTAACTCACTTAGGATGATATTTTCTAGGTCCCTCCATTTGCCTAAGAATTTCATGAATTCATTGTTTTTAATTGCTGAGTAGTACTCCATTGTGTAAATATAACACATTTTCTGTACCCATTCTTCCATTCAGGGACATCTGGGTTCTTTCCAGCTTCTGGCTATTATAAATAGGGCTGCTATGAACATAGTGGATCATGTGTGCTTATTGCATGCTGGAGAAACCTCTGGGTATATGCCCAGGAGTGGTATAGCAATGTCCTCTGGTAGTATTATGCCCAGTTTTCTGAGGAACTGCAAGACTGATTTCCAGAGTGGTTTTACCAGCTTGCAATCCCACCAGCAGTGGAGGAGTGTTCCTCTTTCTCAACATCCTCTCCAGCATCTGCTGTCCCCTGAGTTTTTGATCTTAGCCATTCTGACTGATGTGAGCTGAAATCTTCGGGTTGCTCAAGAATGAGGAAGAACAAAGTATGGATACTTTGGTCCTTCATAGAAGGGGGAACAAAATACCCACAGAAGGAGATACAGAGACAAAGGGTGGAGCAGAGTCTGAGGGAAAGACCAACCAAAGACTGCCCCACCTGGTGATCCATCCCATATACAGTTACAAAACCCAGACACTATTATTGATGACCACAGGTGCTTGCTGACCAGAGCTGGATATAGCTGTCACCTGGGAAGCTCTGCTAGTGCATGGGAAATACAGAGGGGGACATTCTCAGCCAGCCACTGAACTGAGCCCAGGGTCCCCAATGGGGGAGCTAGAGAAAGGACCCAAGGAGCTGAAGGGGTTTGCATTGCCTTAGGAGGAACAACAATATGAGCCACCCAGTAATCCCAGAGTTCCCAGGGACAAAAAACATCAACCAGATAGTACACATGGTGTTATCCATGGCTCCAGACACATAGGCAGCAGAGGATGGTCTTCTTAGATGCCAAATTGGGGAGAGGCCCTTGGTCCTGGAAAGACTTGATGCTGTAGTGTAGAGGAATACCAGGACAGGGAAGTGAGGGAGGGTTGATTGGGGAAGGGGAGATGGCTTATGGGATTTTCGGGGGAGTGGGGAACCATGAAAGGGGATAACATTTGAAATGTAACAAAGAATATATCTAATAAAAAAGTGAAAAAGAAAACACACATCCTACATGCCCAGGAGTGATATAGTTGGGTCCTCAGGTAGTATTATGTCCAATTTTCTGATGGGAAACTGGGAAAGGGGATAACATTTGAAATGCAAATAAAAAAATATCCAATGAAAAGGGGGAAAAAAGAACCTCAGCATGCTTCTTATGTACAGCACAGGGGTAGGCACTAGCTTGTCTTGGTGAAAAGTTTCTGTAGGCAAATAGTCTTAGGTTGAAGTCATCTGTGAGGAAGTAACTGCCATTGCTAGTTTTGGCACACAAGTCAATACTCCATAAATCAGCAGCTCTTTATACATTCACTCAAGGCTTCCTCCACTCCCACACTATTTCTTTGCTGAAGTTTTCTAACAGACCTGAGAGTTTTCTGGTGAAATATTTAGGATCTTATTTTTAGTATAAAATCATGCCATCTGTAATAAAGATTGGTTTTGTTGTTGTTGTTTGTTTCTTTCCTATTTATATTCCCTTTTATTTCTTTCACACAACATATTGCTCTAAGATTTTGTGAACTATATTGATTGGCTAAGAGTGGAAAAAGTGGGCACCTCCTCTTGATCCTGATTTTAGATGGACTGCTCTCATTTTCTCCCATTTAGCATAGTGTTGAGTTGTCATATATAGCTTTAATTATGTTGAAATGAGCTCTTTCTGTTCCTCATTTTTTTTCAGTTTATAACCCTTAAGGGATGTTCAACTTTATCAAAGACAAGTCTGTATCTATTGGGATAATTATTTGATTTTTGTCCTTTGTCCTTATACCTATTTATGTGCTCTATTAAACTGGTTGATTATACATGTTGACTCATCTTCGCATCCTTAAATGAATCATATTTTGTCATAGCATATGATGTTCTTAACATGTTTTCAAATTTAGTTAGTATTTAATTGAGAACATTTGCCTCTATGTTCTTGAGGGAAATTGGACAAGAGTGTTTTAATCAGTCCTTTTGTTCAGTGTTTATGCAATTTTTAAGAGGAGAATTCTTGCTTTGAAAAATAAGATTTGTACTGTTCTTTTCATTTCTACTTCATGAATCAGCTTGAAGAACATTGGTCTTAGCTCTTTCATAAAGATTTAGTAGAATGTAACACTGATCCTGTCTACTCATAGGCTTTCCTTACTTAAGCTTTTCTAGCTCTACTTCAGTTTCATTACTTTTTATGAATTCATTTAAGTTTTCTATAGTTTATTGATTTATATTTTCCAAATTATATTTCTAGGAATATATCTATTACTATAATATTTCCAATTTATTGGAAAATGTACTTTTAATGTATTGTCTAATGATGCTCTAAACTTCATTAGTATAATGTTACTTTCCTCTTCTTTTATTAGTTTTTGTTTTTTTTTTCTTTACTTAGCTGGCTCTATGAACTGTTCTTTTGCTTTCATTTCATTAATTTTCCCCTATCTTTATTATCTCTTGCTGCTTTGGGGGTTCAATTGTTTATTCAAGACCTTGGCATTCATTGTACAGCTAATTTGACAATCTTTATGCTTTTTAGATATTAACATTAATAACTATTAACTTTCCAGTTGTAACTGTTTTTTGACATCTCAAAGTTTTGGTAACTTGTACTATCATTTTCATTTGACAGTAAGAAAATTTTGTTCTCAATTATTTCAATTATTCACTGGCCATTCAAGGACATATTGTTTTGTTGCTCAGTGTTTGTAAATTTTCTGTGATTTCTTATTCTATTATTTGATAATTTTATTCCACTAAAATTGCATAATATAGCAAATTATTTCACTTTATTTTTACTTGCTAGATTCATTTTATTCTCTAAATATTTATCTATTTTAGTGAAAGATCTAGAAGCTACTGAATGTGTTTCATTGATGTTTGTGATGGATGACTGAGTGAATAATTTACCATTGTACTTGTGAAAATGGCAAGGAAAGACTGTTCATGTATATCATCATAGGTGTAAAGACTCTTCTAGTATGTGAAAGAGATTAGGTGGAACTAAAAACACATCAAGAACAAGTATGAGTTTATAACCAAGAAGCATATTTGAATGAGTGGTGAGTTGACAATTGTTAACAAGAATCACATCGTACAAAGGGATTTTTGTCTATCTGACTTAGGATTTTTGTCTAATACAGGCCAACTATATATCTCAAGGATGGGCAATGAAGAATTTAAATGGGTATTGAGGACTAGGGATTCTCTCTTAAAATTTAAGACTTCTTTTAAAAATATAAAACTAGGCACAGCAAAGATAAATCCCATTTCAATGTCTACTCAGGAAAAAGTCTGAGATAAATATGATTAATATTTCAAAGAGAGACTCTGCCAAATATTTTAAGCAATGCTTAATAAATAACAACATTCTTTTCTATACCAACTAGATATTTACAATACTTTAAAAATCTATAAAACAACTTATGTGTATGGATGTTTTGCCCACCTGTATGCATATGCACTACTTTCATGCCTGGTGCCCTTGGAGGCCAGAAGAGGTGGTTCAATGTCCTCAAACTGGATGAACAGATGGTTTTGAGTCACCGTGTGGGTGATGGAAAATGAAACCAGGCCCTTTGGAAAAACATCCAGGCTCTTTACCACTTAGCCACCTCTCTAGCCTCACTTATTGAAGCTTTAAAAATATGATTTTCATCTTCGTCTTCATCATATTCATCTTCACCATCTTCATCATCATTGTTGTCATCATTGCTGCCATCACCATCATCGTGGAGGGGGAAGTGTCTGTGTGGGTGTGAGTTGCTTAGTGTATACATGGAAATCATGGAGCATCTTTGTGAAACCAACTCTCTCCTTTCTTTACATGAGTTCCAAGAATCTAACTCAGAGGGTTGGAATTGCACATGCAAGTACCTTTACCCACCTTTAGCCATCTTACAGACCTGTCTTGCATCTTTTTTGATATCTGTTATCTCCTGCTTATAGAAAGTCTAAATGATCTATTGATGGTGTTTGTAATTCCTAGATATGTGACTGGGAGAAAACTGGGTTTAATATTGACTGCAGATTCTGCATCCTACGTCTCTAAATCCTTGTTTCCCATCAATATAAAGGTAGATTACTTTTTCTACCTGAAGTGATATCCAGACTGCAAAGGTTATAATTTCAAGGGTTGATAGCAGTAAGTTCTAACAGGCTTGATCTGTCAAATGCAGGAAAGTTATCTCAGTAAGGAGACTCAAGGCTTAATTTGTTGTCATCACCATTCTGTCAGGGTTAGAGCAGAACTCATCTCTTCCCAAACAACAAGTGGGTAAAATAGACTGAATCATAATAGCTCACGATAAGATACATGTGAACCTTATGCACAAATAGCATCCTTTATCCCCATTTTTTGTTAAATAAAAGAAATACAGTATGCTGGAATAGATGGTAGTCCAGGATCAAGGCTTCCTGAAATGGTGAGATGAAATATAGTAGAATCACACCTTCCTGAAATCCTGGGTCAAAGGGGGATGCATGTTAGTGTTATTATTGGTTGTGAAATCTGGATATTGATACTCAGGTTAACTGGAAAAGATACTGGCATTTGGAGGAAAATAAATAATAGAGGATATGAGTGGCAAACAAAATGGATTTGATTGAATTACGCTGACATCTGAGTTTGTAGCTTGTGACAGTGTAACCTTAGGGACCAAAAAGCACACTGGCCACATTGCTAATAAAATTATCTTGATGCTTTGGGGTAACTCATAATGGAACTTGTTGCATGAGTGTAGATAGATAAACAGGTAATAGAGTTTCTAGGATAAATCAAAACTGTTGAGTTGCAACTACAAATTCCTATGTCACTTTACAACTTTTGGTTTCTTGCTTCCAGCCATCTGAAATTGAGGATGCCATGTATCTAGGCTAAGACAAAGTTAGACAGCAATTCTCTAAAGAAATTTAATAAATTTAAGACTTCTAAGAAAATGATCAGGTTTCTATATAGCTGTTTCCAGAGATGCTCTGCCAGTGCCTGACAAATACAGAGGTAGGTCCTCTCAGCCAACCACTGAACTGAGCACAGGGTGCCCAATGGAGGAGCTAGAGAAAGGACCCAAGGAGCTGAAGGGGTTCACATCCTCATAGGAGAAACAACAATACAAACTAACCAGACTCTCCAGAGCTCCCAGGGACTAAACCACCAACCAAAGAATACACATGAAGGGACCCATGACTCCAGCTGCATATGCAGCAGAGGATGGCTTTGTAGGGTATCAATGAGAGGAGAGGCCCTTGGACCTCTGAAGGCTCATTGACCCAGGGTCATGAGGAATGCCAGGTCAGGGAAGGGGGAGTGGGTTGGTTAGTGAGCAGGAGAGGAGGAATGGGATAGGGGGTTTTTGGAGGGGAAACGAGGAAAGGGGATAGTATTTGAAATGTAAGTAAAGAAAATATTTAATAAAAAAGAAAATGATCAGGTTTCATTTTGATTTATTCTCTCTCTGTATATGTGTGTGTGTGTGTGTGTGTGTAAGTATGTGTGTGCCATGACATGGATGGGAAAGTTAGTGGAAAACTTGGTTTTCTTCTTCCACTATGGAATCATTGAATCTGGGATTGAACTAAGGTTGTCAGGTTTGCCAGCAAGCAGTTTTACCCACAGAGCCATTGCACACGTCCAAAAGATTTCTTTTGAAATAACATTTTTTTTTTTTTTTGGTAAAAGTGTTAAATCAATAATGCATATTGAGCACAAAGGAGTCCCAGATGGAAAACCAAAAGACCAGATTGATGATAGTACTCAGGCTTCTACATTCAGTGACTTCCCAGCTCGGATTTTAATTTGTTCATATATATATATATAAATCCGGTATATTCTTTACTTACGTTTCAAGTGATTTTCCCTTTCCTGGACCCCTCCTCCCTGAAAGTCCCATAAGCCCCCTTCCCTCCCCCTGTTCCCCAATCCACCCCTTCCCACTTCCCTGTCCTGATATTTCCCTACATTAATGCACTGAGCCTTTCCAGGACCATGGGCCTCTCCATCCTTCTTCCTGGGCATCATTTGATATGTGAATTGTGTATTGAGTATTCCAAGATTCTAGGCTAATATCCATTTATTAGTGAGTGCATAACATGAGTCTTATTTTGAGACTGGGGTACCTCATTTAGGATGGTGTTCTCCAGTTCCATCCATTTGTTTAAGAATGTCATGAATTCATTTTTTCTAATGGCTGAATAGTATTCCATTGTGTATACATACCACATTTTCTGTATCCATTCCTCCATTGAGGGACACCTGGGTTCTTTCCAGCTTCTGGCTATTATAAATAAGGCTGCTATGAACATAGTGGAGCCTGTATCCTTATTGCATGCTAGGGAATCTTCTGGGTATAAGCCCAGGAATGGTACAGCTGGGTTATCTGGAAGTATCATTCCCAGTTTTCTGAGGAACTGCCAGACTGATTTCCAGAGTGGTAGTAGCAGCTTGCAATCCCACCAGCAGTGGAGGAGTATTTCTCTTTCTCCACATCTTCGCTACTACCTGTTTTCTCCCGAGTTTTTGATCTTAGCCATTCTGACTGGTGTGAGGTGAAATCTCAGGGTTGTCTTGATTTGCATTTCCCTGATGACTAAGGATGTTGAACATTTCTTTATGTGCTTCTCAGCCATTCGATATTCAATGGTATTCCTCAGGTGAAAATCCTTTGTTTAGCTCTGTACCCCATTTTTAAGTGGGATATTTGGCTCTCTGGAGTCTACCTTCTTGAGTTCTTTGTATATCTCGGATATAAACAAACCCTCTGTCAGATGTAGTGTTGGTAAAGATCTTTTCCCAATATATTGGTTGCCGTTTTGTCCTTTTGACAATATCCTTTGCCTTACAGATTTTTTTTTTTAGTTTTATGAGGTCCCATTTGACAATTCTTGATCTTAGAACATAAGCTATTGGTGTTCTGTTGAGGAAAATTTCCCCTGTACCCATTTCCTCAAGGGTCTTCCCTAGTTTCTTTTCTATTAGTTTCAGTGTGTCTTGTTTTATGTGGATGTTCTTAATCCACATGGACTTGAGCTTAGTACAAGGAGAAAAGAATGGATCAATTTGCATTCTTTTGCATGCTGACCTCCAGTTGAACCAGCACCATTTATTGAAAGGCTGTCTTTTTTCCACTGTTGTAGCTCCTTTGTCAAAGATCAAGTGACCATAATTCTGTGGGTTCATTTTTGGGTCTTCAATTCTATTCCATTGATCTACTTGTCTGTCACTATGCCAATATCATGCAGTTTTTAACACAATTGCTCTGTAGTACTGCTTGAGGTCAGCTATACTGATTCCCCCGAAGTTCTATTACTGTTGAGCATAATTTTAGCTATCCTGGGTTTTTTGTTATTCCAGATGAATTTGAGAATTGCTCTTTCTAAGTCTATGAAGAATTGAGTTGGGATTTTGATGGGGATTGCATTGAATCTGTAGATTGCTTTTGGCAAGATGGCCTTTTTTATTATATTAATCCTGACAATCCAAGAGCATGGAAGATTTTTCCATCTTCTGAGGTCTTCTTCAATTTCTTTCTTCAAAGTCTTGAAGTTCTTTTCATACGGATCTTTCATTTGTTCGGTTAGAGTCACACCAAGATACTTTATATTGTTTGTGGCTATTGTGAATGGTGTCATCTCCCTATTTTCTTCCTCAGCCTGTTTATCCTTTGAGTATAGGAAGGCTACAGATTTGCTTGAGTTATTTTTTATATCCAGCCACTTTGCTGAAGTTGTTTATCAGCTGTAGGAGTTCCCTGGTGGAGTTTTTTGGGTCGCTTAAGTATACTATCATATCATCTGCAAATAGTGATAGTTTGACTTCTTCCTTTCTAATTTGTATCCCTTTGACTTCCTTTTGTTGTCTAATTGCTCTGGCTAGAATGTCAAGTACTATATTGAATAAATATGGAGATAGAGGGTATCTTTGTCTAGGCCCTGATTTTAGTGGGATTGCTTCAAGTTTCTCTCCATTTAGTTTGATGTTGGCTACTGGTTTGCTGTATATTGCTTTTATTATGTTTAGGTATGGGCCTTGAATTCCTGTTCTTTCCAAGACCTTTAACCTGAAAGGATGCTGAATTTTATCAAATACTTTTCAGCATCTAATGAAATGACCATGTGGTTTTTTCTTTGAGTTTGTTTATGTAGTGGATTACATTGATGAATTTCTTTATATTGAACCACCCCTGCATCCTTGAGATGAAGCCTACTTGATTGTGGTGAATGATCATTTTGATGTGTTCTTGGTTTCGGTTGGCAAGAATTTTATTGAGTATTTTTGCATTGATATTCATAAGGGAAATTGGTCTAAGGTTCTCTCTCTTTTTTTGTTGGATCTTTCTGTGGTTTTGGTACCAGTGAAATTGTGGCTTCATAGAATGAGTTGGGTAGTGTTCCTTCTGTTTCTATTTTGTGAAATAATTTGATGAGTATTGGCATTAGGTCTCCTTTAAACATGTGATAGAATTCTGCACTAAAGCCACCTGGTCCTGTGCTTTTTTTTGGTTGGGAGACTCAATGACTACTTCTATTTCTTTAGTGGTTATGGGACAATTTAGATGGTCTATCTGATCCTGATTAAATTTTGGTAGTTGGTATCTGTCTAGGAAATTGTCCATTTCATTCAGATTTTCCAGTTATGTTGAGTATAGGCTTTTGTAGTAGGATATGATAATTTTTTGGATTTCCTCAGTTTCAGTTGTTATTTCACCCTTTTCATTTCTGATTTTGTTAATTTGTGTACTGTCTCTGTGCCCTCTGGTTAGTCTGGCTAAATGTTTATCTATCTTGTTGATTTTTCTCAAAGAACCAGCTCCTACTTTTGTTGATTCTTTGTATAGTTGTTTTTGTTTCAACTTGGTTGATTTCAGCCCTGAGTTTAATGATTTCCTGCCTTCTACTCCTCTTGGGTATATTAACTTCTTTTTGTTCGAAAGCTTTCAGGTGTTATGTTAAGTTGCTAGTGTATGCTCTCTCCAGCTTCTTCTTGTAGGCACTCAGAGCTATGAGTTTTCCTCTTAGCAATGCTTTCATTGTGTCTCATAAATTTGGGTATGTTGTGCCTTCATTTTCTTTAAATTCTAAAAAGTCTTTGATTTCTTTCCTTATTTCTTCCTTGACCAAGGTATCATTGAGTAGAGAATTGTTCAGCTTCAATGTGTATGTGGGCCTTTTGTTGTTTTTGTTGCTATTGAAGACCACCCTTATTCCATAGTGATCTGATAGGAGGGATGGAATTATTTTGATCTTCTTATATCTGTTGAGGTCTTTTTTGTGACCAATTATATGGCCAATTTTGGAGAAGGTACCAGGAGGTGCTGAGAAAAAGGTATAGTCTTTTGATTTAGGATGAAATGTTCTATAGATATCTATTAAATCCCTTTGGTCCAAAGCTTCTGTTAGTTTCACTGTGACTGTTTAGTTTGTGTTTCCCTGATCTGTCCATTGAAGAGAGTGGGATGTTTAAGTCCCCCACAATTATTGTGTGGGGTGTCATTTGTGCTTTAATCTTTAGTAAGGTTTCCTTTATGAGTGCAGGTGCCCCTTTTGGGGGGCATAAATGTTCAAAATTGAGAGCTCTTCCTTGTAGATTTTTCCATTGGTGAGTATAAAGTGGCCTTCTGTATCTTTTTTGATGACTTTTGGTTGAAAGCCTATTTTATCTGATATTAGAATGGCTACTCCAGCTTGTTTCCTGGGACCATTTGTTTGGAGAACTGTTTTCCAGCGTTTTCTTCTTAGGTAGTGTTTGTCTTTGACACTGAGGTGCATTTCCTGTATGCAGCAAAATGTTGGGTCTTGTTTATGAATCCAGTCTGTTAGTCTATTTCTTTTTATTGGGGGAATTGAGTCCATTGATGTTAAGAGATATTAAGGAACAGTGATTGTTGCTTTCTGCTCTTTTTGATGTAATATGTTTGTGTGGTTATCTTCTTTGGGTTTGTTGAAAAAAGATTACTTTCTTGCTTTTTCTTTTGTGTAGTTTCCTTCCCTTTGTTGGTGTTTTCCATTCATTGTCCTTTGAAGGGCTGGATTTGTGGAAAGATACTGTGTACATTTGTTTTTGTCATGAAAAATCTTGGTTTCTCCATTTATGGTAATTGAGAGATTTACTGGATATAGCAGTTTGGGATGGTATTTGTGTTCCCTTAGGGTCTGTATGAAGTCTGCCCAGGCTCTTCTAGCTTTCATAGTCTCTGGTGAGAAATCTGGTGTAATTCTGATAGGTCTACCTTTATATGTTACTTGACCTTTTTCCCTTACTGCTTTTAATATTGTTTCTTTGTTTAGTACATTTGTTGTTTTAATTATTATATGACAGGATGAATTTCTTTTCTGGTCAAATCTATTTGGAGTTCTGTAGGCTTCTTGTATGTTCATGGGCATCTCTTTCTTTATGTTAGGCAAGTTTTCTTCTATAATTTTGTTGAAGATATTTACTGGCACTTTAAGTTGGAAATCTTTGATCTTGGAGACCCAAGGACCAGGATCCACACCATTTTGGGGAAACCAAGGTATTCCATGACAATCCAAATTTGCATGATATCTTTCCACAAACCCAGCCCTATAATAGGGGAAAAACACCAACACAAGGAGGAAAACTACACCCCAAAAGAAGCAAGATAGAAACCTCCTCTCATCAAATACAAAAGAAGATAGCCACTCAAATATAAAAAATAATTTCAAAAATGTCAGGTAGTAATAGTTACTATTCCTTAATGTCTCTTAATATCAATGGACTCAATTCCCCAATAAAAAAGACATAGACTAACAGACTGGATACAGAAACAGGACCCTACAATTTGCTGCATATAGGAAACACATCTCAGTGTCAAAGACAAACACTACCTTAAGAGTAAAAGGCTGGAAGACAATTTTACAAGCAAATGGTCTCAGAAAACAAGCTGGAGTAGCCATTCTAATATCAGATAAAATTGACTTTCAACCGAAAGTAATCAAAAGAGACACTGAAGGTCACTACTTGCTGGTCAAAGGGAAAATCCACCAAGAAGAACTCACAATACTGAACATCTATGCTCCAAATGCAAGGGCACCCTCATTCGTGAAAGAAACATTACTAAAGCTTAAATCACACATTGCACCTAACACAATAATTATGAGTGACTTCAACACTCCACTATCCTCAATGGACCAAGCAGTAAACCAGAAACTAATCAGGGACACAGTGAAACTAATTGAAACTAATTGCCTCATATCAGATTACTATGGAGTAAAAGTGGTCTTCAACAGCAAGAAAAACAACAGAAAGCCCACATACATATGGAAACTGAACAATACTCAATAACACCTTGTTCAAGGAAGAAATAAAGAAAGAAATCAAAGACTTTTTAGAATTCAATGAAAATGAAGGTATGACCTACCCAAATCTTTGGGACACAATGAAAGCAGTGCTAAGAGGAAAACACATAGCCCTGAGTGCCTCCAAAAAGAAACAGGAGAGAGCATACACTAGCAACTTAACAGCACACCTGAAGGCCCTGGAACAAAGAGAAGCTAATTCACCCAGGAGGAGTAGAAGACAGGAAATCATCAAACTAAGGGCTGAAATCAATCAAATAGAAACAAAGCGAACCATACAAAGAAACAACAAAACCAGGAGCTGGTTCTTTGAGGAAATCAACAAGATAGATAAACCCTTAGTCAGACTAACCAAAGGGCACAGAGAGAGTATTCAAATTAATAAAATTAGAAATGAAAAGGGGGATATAACAACAGAGACTGAGGAAATTCAAAAGATCATCAGATCCTACTACAAAAGTCTATACTCAACACAACTGGAGAATCTGGAGGAAATGGACAATTTCCTAGACAGATATCAAATACCAAAATTAAATCATGATCAATTAGATCATCTAAACAGTCCCATAACCCTTAGGGAAATAGAAGACATTATAGAAAGCCTCCCAACCAAAAAAAGTACAGGACCAGATGGTTTTAGTGCAGAATTCTATCAGGCCTTCAAAGAAGAACTAATACCAATACTTTTCCATCTATTCCACAAAATAGAAACATAAGGGACACTGCCCAACTCATTCTATGAAGCCACAATTACACTGATACCAAAACCACACAAAGATACAACAAAGAAAGAGAACTACAGGCTGATTGCCTTTATGAATATCGATGCACAAATACTAAATAAAATTCTTGCCAACCGAACCCAAGAACACATTAAAACGATCATTCACCATCATCAAGTAGTATTCATCCCAGGGATGCAGGGATGATTCAATATATGGAAATCCATCAGGGTAATCCACTACATAAACAAATTAAAAGAAAAAAAACCACATGGTCATCTCATTAGATGCAGAAAAATCATTTGACCAAATTGAGCATTCTTTCATGTTAAAAGTCCTGGAAAGAACAGGAATTCAAGGCCCATACTTAAACATAGTAAAAGCAATATACAGCAAGCCAGTAGCCAACATCAAACTGAATGGAGAGAAACTTGAAGCAATCCCACTAAAATCAGGGGCTAGACAAGTCTGCCCTCTCTCCCCATATCTTTTCAATATAGTACTTGAAGTTCTAGCGAGAGCAATTAGAAAACATAAGGAAGTCAAAGGGATACAAATTGGAAAGGAAGAAGTCAAACTATCATTATTTGCAGATGATATGATAGTATATGTAAGTGACCCAAAAAACTCAACCAGAGAACTCCTACAGCTGATAAACAACTTCAGCAAAGTGGCTGGTTATAAAATCAACTCAAGCAAATCAGTAGCCTTCCTATACTCAAAGGACAAGCAGGCTGAGAAAGAAGTTAGGGAAACAACACCCTTCAAAATAGCCACAAACAATATAAAGTATCTTGGCGTGACTTTAACCAAACAATTGAGAGATCTATATGACAGGAACGTCAAGTCCTTGAAGAAAGAAATCGAAGAAGACCTCAGGAAATGGAAAAATATTCATGCTCTTGGATTGGCAGGATCAATATAGTAAAAATGGCCATCTTGCCAAAAGCAATATACAGATTCCATGCAATCCCTATCAAAATCCCAACTCAATTCTTCATAGAGCTAGAAAGAGCAATTCTTACATTCATTTGGAGTAACAAAAACCCAGGATAGCTAAAACTATTCTCAACAATAAAAGGACTTCTGGGGGAATCAGTATTCCTGACCTCAAGCAGTACTACAGAGCAATTGTGTTAAAAACTTCATGGTATTGGTACAGCGACAGGCAAGTAGATCAATGGAATAGAATTGAAGATCCAGAAATGAACTCACAGAGTTATGGTCACTTGATCTTTGATAAAGGAGCTACAACCATCCAGTGGAAAAAAGATACCCTTTTCAACAAATGGTGCTGGTTCAACTGGAGGTCAACATGCAGAAGAATGCGAATTGACCCACTCTTATCTCCTTGCACTAAGATCAACTCCAAGTGCATCATGGACCTCCACATAAACCAGACACACTGAAACTATTAGAAAAGAAACTGGGGAAGACCCTGGAGGACATGGGCACAGGGGGAAAGTTGCTGAACAGAATACCAATAGCTTATGCTCTAAGATCAAGAATTGACAAATGGGACCTCTTAAAATTACAAAATTTCTGTAAGGCAAAAGACACTGTCAGAAGGACAAAACAGCAACCAACAAACTGGGAAAAGATCTTCACCAACCCCACATCCTACAGAGGGCTAATATCCAATATATACAAAGAACTCAAGAAGTTAGACTCCAAAGAACCAAATAACCCTATTAAAAATGGGGTACAGAGCTAAACAAGGAATTTTCACCAGAAGAAATTCAGATGGCTGAAAAGCACCTTAAGAGATGTTCAACATCATTAGTCATCAGGGAAATGCAAATCAAAACAACCCTGAGATTCCACCTCACTCCAATCAGAATGGCTAAGATTAAAAACTCGAGAGACAATAGGTGCTGGTGAGGATGTGAAGAAAGAGGATCACTCCTCCATTGTTGGTGGGATTGCAAGATGGTACAACCGCTCTGGAAATCAGTACGGGGGTTTCTCAGAAAATTGGGCAGGACACTCCCAGAGGACCCTGTCATACCACTCCTGGGCATATACCCAGAGGATTACCCTGCATGTAATAAAGACACATGCTCCACTATGTTCATAGCAGCCTTATTTATAATTGTCAGAAGCTGAAAAGAACCCAGATGTCCCTCAACGGAGGAATGGATACAGAAAATGTGGTATATTTATACAATGGAATACTACTCAGCAATTAAAAATAATGAATTCATGCAATTTGTAGGCAAATGGTTGGATCTGGAAAATATCATCCTAAGTGAGTCAACCCAATCACAAAGGAATACACATGAAATGCAATCACTGATAAGTGGATATTAATGAGCCCAGAATCTCTGAGTACTCAAGACACAATTAGCTAAGCAAATGATTCCCAAGAAATGGGATGGAGAGGTCCCTGGTCCAGAAAAGTCTAAATTCGCTTTTGTAGGAGAGTACCAGAACAGAGAAATTGTTGGGAGGGGGGTGATTGGGGAATGGGGGGGGGGAAGAGGACTTATGGGACATATGGTGAGGGGGAGGAACTGGAAAGGGGAAAGCCTTTGGAATGTAAACAAAGAATATAGAAAATTAAAAAAATAAAAATAAAAAAAGAAAGAAGAGGAGAGATGATCTTTCAACCCCTTCTCTTTTTTTCATATCTCAAGGTACATGGTAACCAAATACCAATAAAAAAAAGTTGGAAATGTTCACTCTCTTCTATGCCTATAACCATTAGGTTTGGTCTTCTCATTTTGTCCTGGATTTCCTGGATATTTTGGGTCAGGAGCTTTTTGCATTTTTCATTTTCTTTGACTATTTGATCAATGCTTTCTATTATCTTCTGCATATGAGATTCTCTTTTCTATCTCTTGTATTCTGTTGTTGATGCTTGGATCCATGACTCCTGACTTCTTTCCTAGATTTCCTATGTCCTGACTTGTCTCCCTTTGTGAGTTTGTTATTGTCTACCACCTTCTTTAGGTCCTGGATGGCTTTGTTTAATTCCTTCACCTGTTTTGTTGTGTTTTCCCTTAGTTCTTCTTGGTCTTCTCCCTGTTTACTTGTGTAAATAATAGGGAGTTATTTATGTCCTTCTTGAAGCCCTCCATGAAGCCCTTCATCAGCATCATGACCTGTGATTTTAAATCCAATTTTTTCTTTCCTGGTGTTTTGGGGTATCCAGGACTTGCTATTGTGGGAGAATTGGGTTCCAATGGTGCCATAGTGCCTTGATTTCTGTTAGCAACATTCACAATTTTGCCTTTTGCCTTCTGGTTATGTCTGGTGTTAGTTGGGCCTGCTGTTACTGGCTGGAGCTTGCCGGCGCCCCCCCCCCCCCGTGTGCCTGTAGGCCTATCTCAGCAACCCTGGGTGAGCTGCTGTCCCCTGGCACAAATTGCTGTGGTGCTCTCAAGTTCCTGGGTGCAGGTAGAGTCCTGGTGCAGTGTGTCCAAGTGATCTTCTACTCTGGTGAAACCTACCTACCAGTTTGTTGCACAGTCACAGAAGCAAAGATGGCGGCCAAGACCCACTTTCTTGTAGTTTTATTTGGGTATATACCTCTGTGGCCCTGATCAGCTCTGGATGCAGGTTGTGCTGGCTGTCTCCTCCTTGCTTGCTGCTGGGTGTATAGCTGGCTTCCTGCACTGCTTGGAGGTGGCACATTGTGGCTGAGGGAGTTCCTGATCTGGAGGCAGAAACTGGAAGGCTCTTGCCAGAGTTCTCTGGACTGGATCCTCTGAACTATAGGGCCAGTCTCACCTGTGCAGGCTGCCTCTTCCTCGCTGGCTGCTAGGTGTATAGATGTATTTCTTTTTAGTCTTTAAAAGTATAGATAATTATATCTACTTCACAAAGTTGTTTTGGAAAATAAAATCAACAAAAATTATGAAGCACTCAGAATGAAATAAACAGTCCATCAATGTTGCCTTCTCCTATTTTTTCTTGCCATCATTTTTCATTTGAAAATAAAATCCTTAAATATTTCAAGACATTTGAGGTTATTAAACATTACATTGTAGGTGATATCTTAGCTCTCAGTGAATGTTTCTGTATTAGTTTGATGTTTTGCAACCTATTAAAATTTTCCTTGTACTGGGTCTGGGATTGACAAATCTGAAGGACTAGGGTAGTTCAAGTTAGGCATTTTGAGTGCAGATTATAAGGATAATTTTTAAAATGAAAAATTGCTTTATTGTAATGAATTCATAAATAAAAACATCACACAACTAGATATAACTAGTCACAAATACTGTGTCAGATCTAAATACTATACCTTTCAATAATGTTCTATACAATTAGAATTGCCACTCTTAAGCCATGAAGATTTGCCTAGGGCTTTATACTTCAGCATCAATTATACTTTTAATTTATGTTTTAGTATTTTGAGAATTTTATATATCAATACTTTACTTACATTATTTCAATGATTTCTTTTTTATTGAATATATTCTTGATTTACATTTCAAATGTTATTCCCTTTCCTGGTTTCCCCCTCCCAGAAAACGCCTAATCCATCCTCCCTTCCCCTGCTACTATGAGAATGTTCCTCCACCCAACTCACTTCCACCTACCTTCCCTCAATTTCCCTATGCTGTGACATTTATCGAGCTTTCATAGGATCAAGGACCTCTTCCTTCATTGATGCCTGACAAGACATTCCTCTGCTACAAATGCAGCTGGACCATGTGTACCCCTTGGTTGATAGCTTAGTCCCTGGGACCTCTGGGGCATTTGGTTGGTTGATATTGTTGTTCTTCCTATGATGTTGCAAGCCTCTTCAGCTCCTTCAATCCTTTCTCTAACTCCTCCATTGGGGACCCCCACCCAGTACAATGGTTGGCTGCTAGCATCTGTCTCTGTGTTTGTCAGGCTCTGACAGGGCTTCTCAGGAGACAGCTATATCAGGCTTCTGTCAGCCAGCACTTGTCACATTTTCAGCAATCTTTTCTTGGCATCCACAATAGTGTTGGGGTTAGGTAACTGTTTATAGGATGAATCCCCAGGTAGGACAGTCTCTGGGTAGCTTTTCCTTCAGTATCTGCTCTACACCTTATCTCTATAATTGCTCCTGTGAGTATTTTGCTCCTTTTTTCAGATGAACGAAAGCAGCCACACTTTGGTCTTCCTTCTTCTTGAGCTTCATGTGGTCTGTGAATTGTATCTTGTTTATTCTGAGCTTTTGGGATAATACCCACTTACCAGTGAGTGCATACCATGTATGTTCTTTTGTGATATGGTTAGCTCACTCAGGATGTTATTTTCTAGTTCCATCCATTTGCCTAAAAATTTCATAATGTCATTGCTTTTAATAGCTGAGTAGTATTCCATTATGTAAATGTACCACATTTTCTTTATCCATTCCTCCATTGAGGGACATCTGGGTTCTTTCCAGCTTCTGGCTATTATAAATAAGGCTGCTATGAACATGGTAGAGCATGTGTTCTTATTACATGTTGGAGCATCTTCTGGGTATATGCTCAGGAGTGGTATTTCTGGGTCCTCACTCAGTTAGTATTATGTCTAATTTTCTGAGGAACTGTCAAACTGATTTCCAGAGTGGTTGTACCAGCTTGCAATCCCACCAGCAGTGGAGGAGTGTCCCTCTTTCTCCACATCCTTGCTAGCACCTGCTGTCACCTGAGATTTTGATCTTAGCTGTTCTGACTGGGGTGAAGTGGAATCTTAGGGTTGTTTTGATTTGTATTTCCCTGATTACTAAGGATGTTGAACATTGCTTTAGGTGCCTCTCAGACATTCGATATTCCTCGGTTGAAAATTCTTTTTTTTAATCTCTGTACCCCATTTTTTAATAAGGTTATTTGATTTGCTGGAGTCTAACTTCTTGAGTTCTTTATATATATTGGATATTAGTCCTCTATCGGATGTAGAATTGGTAAAGATCTTTTGCCAATTTGTTGGTTGCCATTTTATCCTATTAACAGTGTTCTTTACCTTACAACCCTTCTCTTCCCCTTACATCTGCTTCTTTGTCCTCTTTCAAACCCATGGCCTCTTTTTTGTAAGTGTTATTGCCCATACATACATTCATACATATACACATGCATATAACCTACTAAATTCACTTACCATTTCAAGTTGTACATGTGTGTTAAAGGCTGTCCCCTTGGGATCGGATAATCTAATCAGGGGCTTGTTCTCAGAGAAAACTGATTCTTCCTCTTTCAGCAACCATTTGAAACTCTTCATCTGGGGTTGAGGCCCTACATTCATGTGTCAACTAGTGTTATTATGCAGATCTTATTTAGACAATCATATCATTGAGATTTCATGGGTGATAGTTTCCCTGCACTGTCCAGAAGACACTGTCTTCTACAGGCATCCTAGCCATCTAACTTTTATGGTCTTTATACCCTCTCCTTTGAGGCATTCTCTGAACAGGAGTTGAACTGGAGATTGTACCAACTGAGATTCATCAACCCATGATCACTTATTCTTTGCACTTGGACTGGTTGTAGACCTCTTTAACATCTTCGCCTGTTGGAAAAATAGCTCTGATGAAGGTGGGAACTATACTTATCAATGGGTATAAGAATGAGTTTTAGAATACAGTTTGAGAGTGCACTGAGTTAGAGAAATGACAGTAGTAGCTTCTCCTCTCAGGTTTCTGACCTTTCCTAGGCATGAATTCCCTATTGAATAGGTCTTAAGTCCAACTAGACAGCTGCTGCCTACCCCCAAGTTACCAGGAAGAAAACAAAGTGCTGTGATTTGGCAACAGCTAGCTCTGACAAAAAAAATCCAGCTTTCTTAAACCTTTATGATAGTTGTGTCTTTGGGAATAATGAGGCCTTTAAGGCCTATCTTGTATGCTGAGATTAATAGGATGATAAGTCCGAATTGCCAAGTTTCAGTAAATCCATCATTTAGAAAGCAAAAGGTTTGAGTGGAATGAGGTAAGGCTTTCTCTACTGTTCTTTTTTAGTGAAGCTCCAATGAATAAGTACTTGTTGAATACGGTTATATCCCTTCCAGTAAGTCAACAAATATTTACTGAGTCCCTGCTATATGGGAGAGTCTCTGCTGGATAAACAAGGACTAATATAAACTGAAAACTTAAATCTATAGAATGCCTGTTAATTCAACAACCGCCTATTCAGAATAAAATCTATTTTGTGATACTGACCTTAATTTGGGTTTGGAATTTGAACTTTGCTATTAGTTGGTGTGTTTCTGGAGTAGTTTTACCTCAGAGTTGTTTTCTAAGGGTACAAGAAATAAGGCAATGCTCATTTACAAATCCTATAATTAGTGGTAAAAATTGCATTAAAAATCTAAATTTGTGCTTATCAGTTTTTCTCCATATTTTCTGTTCATAGTAGCTTGAGCTCTGTTTACTCAGTGAAGTAATTTGATGAAGGGTTCATAGGATCCTGGCTCAAGGTTGGCAACCTTCTAAAAGCTGTCGTCAGAGAATGAGATGAGGAAATATTGTTTTTTGGAAACATTTAGGCCCCTATTCAGGGAATTACTCTAGGGCTTCTCCAATTTCTTGTTTTAAAAAAAAAGCAGAAAAAAAAACGGAATGAGAATGTTCTCAAATGCATGAAGGAAAACAAATGGTGAGAATGAAGATTAACTGGGGGGAAATGAAGTGAGTTCGGAATAATAGAATTAGTATGCATTGTGACAGTGTTAGCATTGTGGCAGATTAGCTAGATCTATTTCCTTAATTTTATAGATACAGAAAATGATCTTAAAGAGGGAAAATGTCAGCCTGAATACCTTCATTAAGTTAATGGAAAAACTAGAAATCTAATCGCTCATACCTCATGATAGAATAATCTTTCACTAAGTTAAACAATTTTGTAACTTTAGAGTTTTAAAAATTCAATCCCAGGTACAGCAAAGAAAATGTTTTAGCGGGCAAAAAGTTTAAAGTAACTGAAGCAAGCAATGGGCTTTTTGCAATGGGCAGTGGTAGGAAATGAAAAGCTACTACAGAGCTCTGAATTATAGCTAAGGAATTGGACTCCCTGTTTTGTAGACAACAGCTCTTTGGGGACGGGTGGTAGTCTTTGAAGCCTCTGAAAATAATCTGCAATTTGTAATAGTCATTGATTTCCATATTCAATTTGCACAAATTTTTATAGTTTAATTCACATAATATTTACATATTTTCTACCTTTTTGAACAAGTGACTAGTAACAAATTCCTATGATATTTAAAGCAATTCATGTTAATGAAAAGGGTAGATGTTGAGATGTTCTTTACTTCCACAACTAATAGAAGCCTACTAGAGAGTTTCCTGTCTGTCAGTACAATATTGGCTAGAAGTTAGAGTCAATATTTATCATCCACAATGACACATGAAATATTTTTGTCATAAATGCCAACTTGACAGAAATTCACATTGGCCATATGAAAATCAGGTGGCTGTCTACTTAACTGACAAGTTGGAAGTTATCATTTTCTACTCCCATCATTACTTGCCCATTCTTCACTTTCCAAAGTATAATTAGCTTTTTTTTAAACTTTTCATTTTTACCTATTTAACCATTTGAGGAATCTGAGTGAATATGTTAAGTCTTAGAAATATAAATTGCATAACTAAATACTAGTATTTACACTTCATTCACACCTAAGAATAAGATAATTTATTCAAATTGGTTTTCTTTCCAATAATTTCCTGAGACTAGCAAACTGAATGAATTAATAGGGGTTCATTGAAAAGAGGACAGGGTGATATATTCTGCGATGAAAAATCAAGATGAAAATATTTAGAAGTTCAAGTTAGATAATTCCATGAAGTACGGTTCAATGACAGATGGGGTTATCAATGCAAAAAGTTCTGCTGATATTGTGTATCCTTGGGCCTCCAATTATTCTATGAAATTAGTATATTTTAAGATTTGTTATATTTTTTATATCTATCTGGTTATTTATATTTCCAACTAGATTGCAGTTCCTTGACTGCAAAACTTATGTCACATTTGTTTCTTCATTGCCACCACCTAGAATGGGTGCTGGCATATAAGAGGCAGGCAGTCAATATTTGTCAGGTAAATGAATGAATAGAAAAGGAAGCTGGAAGAGGGCCAAACATTTTAATTACTTAAACTTTTCCAAGGGAACTTCTAGTCAGGCATTTGTTTTTCAATACCTTATTTAACACTTGACAGCTCGGTTTTGTATAGCCTCTGTGTTTGTGAAATTTGGGGGTTCTATCAAAACAGCAATATACATAAATAAGAAATACTACACTAACCAGAAATACCGTGTCTTCTGCTATCCACTCTGAAAAATACTATTGTACTCAGGGGGCAGTTAGAGTAAAAATATATCTGGATGAGCGGTTAGTGGCTTAACTATTTAACTTTTTTAAAATTTATTAGTCACTGTTCTGACAATATTGGACTGAAGCAATTTTGCAATTTAGAGTCTTCTTGAAGGTAATCCATTGCAAATATTAACATTAGTCAATCTATGAATATCTCCAGAATACCTCTGTTCCTAACATGTAGTGGGGATATAAAATCACATTATCAGGCAAATATGACAGCATCTGAACCTAATTCTCCAACCACAGCAAGTCTTGGATACCCCAATACACCAGAAAAACAAGAGCTGGATTTAAAAGCACTGGTCCTGATGCTGCTAGAGGAACACAAAAAAGACATAAACAAATCTCTTAAAGAAATGCAGGGGAACATGAACAGGATAGAAGCCCTTACAATGGAAACACAAAAATTACTTAAAGAATTCCAGGAGAATATGGGTCACCAGACAGAAGCCAATAAAGAGGAAATGAAAAAAAATCACTTAAAAAATGCAGGAGAAATTAGTCAACAGGCATTGGTCATTAAAGAGGAAACACAAAAATTTCTTAAAGAATTGCAAGAAAACACAAACAAGTGAAGGAACTGAGCAAAACCATTCAAGATCTAAACACAGAGGTAGAAACAACTAAGAAATCACAAAGGTAGACAACTTTGGAGATAGAAAACCTTGGGAAGAAATCTGGGGCCATAGATGCAAATATCAACAACAAAATACAAGAGAGCAAAGTAAGAATCTCAGATGCTAAAGATACCATAGGAACCATTGGCACCACAGTCAAAGAAAATGCAAACTGCAAAATGCTTGTAACCCCAAACATCCAGGAAATCCAGGACACAATGACAAGACCAAACCTAAGGATTATAGGGATAGATGAGAGTGAAGATCTACAACTTAAAGGGCCAGCAAATATCTTCAACAAAATTATGGAAGAAAACTTCCCTAACTTAAAGAGAGAGATGCCCATGAATATACAAGAAGCTTACAGAACTCCAAACAGACTGGACCAGAACAGAAATAACTCCCATCACATAATAATCAAAACCGCAAATGTACTAAACAAAGAAAGAATATTAAAGGCAGTAAGAGAAAAAGTCCAAGTAAAGGAAGACCTACCAGAATCACTCCAGACTTCTCACCAGAGACCATGTTGTTCAGATTTTATGGCCATCCTTTTCAGCAACAGTCTTCTACCATATTCACAGACCTAGGCTAACAGAGGCTCTACCATACTATGAAAATATTCTCTAACCACAACAGAAGAAATGTTGATAGAATCAGACAATGATTCTCATGGACTTTGGCTTTGAGGTTAGTTTACATTCATTGATTATTATTGGATATAACTTCTATCATAGTCTCACATGATTTCATGTGCATTTGGAAGGAAACAAAAAGATATTTCATGATCACTAAATATGTCCATGGTAAACACCTCAACTCTACATACAAGAGAGTTTCTGACATTAGAAATAATAATTGGAGCTGTGCGGTGGTGGTGCACACCTGTAATCACAACACTCTGGGAGGCAGAGGCAGGCAGATTTCTGAGTTTGAGGCCAGCCTGGTCTACAGAGTGAGTTCCAGGACAGTCAGGGCTATACAGAGAAACCCTGTCTCGAAAAAAACCAAATCCAAAAAACCAAAAAAACAATAACAACGAAAAAGAAATAATAATTGGATCTCTACCAAAAAGCAGAGAAGTGTAAACCATGTGCATGATACTTTTTTTTTTAACTTTCCTTAAATTCAGGGAAACCTTATATGAATTGGAAATACTTTTCAGTACCTGTCCTGAGAATAAGGGCAGCAAAGACTGGTTAAAGTTGTTGCCCCACATATTAAAGCTAGCATAGAAAATGATCAAAGGTCACCAATGATTTACTTGGTGAGGAAAATGAAGTTGGACGCTGCCTACAGAATAATAGACAACTCTTCTGGATAATGAGTCTTAAGAGTCAAAGTCCATTGAGTAAATCTCTAGAATTTATGGCCAGGGTGAATCATGCCCTATTCAAACAAAGTACTGGAGAAGAAAAGTAACTTAGAAGAATTTCTTCTAGCCAGTCAAAAATGTTAGAATATACTCCCAGTTTCCATACTAAGATAAGTCTTGAAGTATAAGCAGATGTTATATAAATAAATGTGTTATATTTTGTAATTTTTTTCCTAAATAACATAATGCATATGAATTAGTGCATTCATTCATTAATTCAACAAATATATTTCATGATACTGCCTTTCAGGATCTTATCACTAAGGGTATAATAAAAATGTGTATAGTTAAAAAAGTGGGATGCATAAATTGACACAGAGAAATGGGGAAACTTGAAGATTTATTTATTTTATAGTGTGTGTGTTCTGCCTGCCTGCATGACTGTGCACCAGGCACATACAGAAGCCAGAAAGAAAAGTTAAATCCCATGGAATTGGAGTTACAGATAGCTATGAGGCATTGGGTAGGTGTTGGGATTTGAGTCTGGCATCTCTAGAAGAGTGCCCAGTGGTCTTAACCACTGAGCCATATCTCCAGTTAACATCAGGAGAGTTTAGACAAAGAATCTTAAAAAAAGAATATTGTCCCATAATTCACCATGGTTCATGCAAGCTGAAATTTTTTGAGAAAAGGTAAGAATGGGAATATCCAAATAAACAGTTTTGGATGAACCTGAAAAAAAAAAGAATCTTCATAAAGTAAAATCACAAGAAGAAAGAATTTTGGGGAAAGAGGTAGTATTTCACTTGTTTCTTAAAGTTAAAATATAAAGATTTTCTCCTATGCCCATGTCCTTAAGGGTCTTCCCCAGCTTCTTTTCTATTAGTTTCAGTGTGTCTGGTTTTATGTGATGGTCCTTGTTCCACTTGGACTTGAGCTTAGTACAAGGAGATAGGAATGGATCGATTTGTAGTGTTCTACATGCTGACTTCTAATTGTACCACTCCTGGGCATATACCCAGAGGATTCCTCAGCATGTAATAAGGATACATGCTCCACTATGTTCATAGCAGCCCTATTTATTATAGCTAGAAGCTGGAAAGAACCCAGATGTCCCTCAACGGAGGAATGGATACAGACAATATGGTATTTTATACTATGGAATACTACTCAGCTATTAAAAACAATGAATTCATGAAATTCTTAGGCAAATGGGTGGAACTGGAAAATATCCTAAGTGAGGTAACCCAATCACAAAGGAACACACATGGTATCCACTCACTGATAAGTGAATATAAGCCCAGAAATTCGGAATACCCAAGACACAACTCACATATCAGATGATGTCCAAGAAGAAGGAAGGAGAGGCCCCTGGTCCTGGAAAGGCTCAATGGAAAGGCAGCAGTGTAGGGGAATATACCAGGACAGGGAAGCGGGAGGGGGTTGATTGGGAGACAGGGGGAGGGAACAAGGCTTATGGGACTTTTGGGGAGGGGGGAACCAGGAAAGGGGAAATCATTTGAAATGTAAATAAAGGATATATCTAATAAAAAAGTTAAAATGTAATGTTTATAAATTGATAAGAATAATAAAGACTTAGAAAAAATACATAAAATTATGTATCATTATGGAATGCAAAATACAGATGTAGAACTTTGCTCGATGTGGTTTACTGAAATACTCATGTTATACACGAGGGCCTGATAAACTTTATATAAAATCAAACAAAATTTTAAAAATTATATTTTTATTACTTTTTAAAATTCTCTCTCTGTTTCTCTCTGTGTGTGTGTGCCTGTGCAAGTGTGTGTGTGTGTGTGTGTGTGTGTGTGTGTGTGCGCGCAGGTGTTTATGGAGGCTAAAGTTTTTGGATTCTCCTGTAGTTGGAGTTACACATGGCGATGAGCCACATCTGACATGAGTGTTGGGAGCAAATCTCAGGTCATCTGTAAGAGTAATGCACTCAAATAATCACTGAGCGATTTACCAGCACAAATAAATTGGTCTTATCTGACCAATGAGTGAGGACATAATGTATTTCCTTGCTTTAGTGAAATTAGTTTTCCTTTTAAAAATAATTTTCACTTAACACATGATGTAATGGGTTTCATGAAAGCATTTTCACATGCATATGTCACTGCACTGTGTTCTTCTTTAGCCTACCTCTCCTTTGCCTTACTACCTCTATCACAGACATATAAATCTAAATCTAGACTGCATATGAGAGAAAGCATGTCATGTCTGTCATTTTGTACATGGCTTTAAAAATGATCTCTAGCTTTAGTCATTTCTTGAATGTGTCATTTCATTTATCTTTATGGAAAAATAAAATGCCATTTTGCACACCTTTCACATTTTTGTTATCCATTCATCTGTTGATGGGACTCCAGACTGGTTCCATTTCTTAGTTGTTTTGAATTTTGCAGCAAGAAATGCAGACGTGCATGTACCTCTGTAGACTGCTGACTTATACTACTTTAGATGTATATTCAGGTGTGGTATAATTGGTTCATATGGCAGTTATATTTTTGATGAACATGTACATTTACTTCCATAATGGTTACACTGAGTCCAGAGAGGGTATCAGATCTGGAAGCAGCAATTGTGAGACACCTGCTATGGGTGCTAAGAACCAAACCTGGATCCTCTGAAAGAGTAGCAAGTTGTCTCAAGAGCTGAGTCATCTGTTTACCCATTGGATTAGGAAACTGTTTTCTAAAATGGGTAAGATGAATGGGGTATAACCTTTGAGAAAAAGTCACAAGTCATGCACAAGGGATCCTTCATAAGTCTCAGCATGCTTATCAGTAAAATCCCTACAAAGTAGAAAGAATTGGGATGATTTATTGAAAGGTCTGTAAGAAAAGAAACTGGTAACCAATAGTACTGTAGTCAGTAAAACTATCCTTCAAGAATAAAGGACAAATGAATGAAATTGTGAGTAAAAACTGGGGAAGCTGATAACAATGAGACTGGCATTAGAGATGTTTAAGTAAGTCCTACAACTGGAAGCAAAAGAAACTACCATCATGAAAGTACATGAAATTATAAAGTCTACTAGAACAGACGTACCAAAGAGAAATAGAAAATAATAAAGTCCTTTTCAATGATGCAAATAATATTCTTACTATTTTTTTTGAAATTTCAGGCTATTTTGATACCTTCATTATATATTTAGAATTATAGTAATTAAATCTTATTAAGCTAGTAAGGTGAATAATAGGAGAACAAAAGAACTCACTCCTGAAAGCACAAGTAAGCATATTAGGAAAGAACTAAACAGAATTTAGTAATTCATCAAAAAACTAGAAAGAAAACAAAGAACACATTTTTTAAAACAGTCAGACCAAAAAACCCCAACAAAATATCAAGTATTAGTACATCGATGCTTTCTAATAATAATCCACATGTACATGCTTTTAATTAGCTAATTCAAAGATATGGGATTAAAATAATTGTTTTTGTTTGTTTACTTGTTTTGTTCTGTTGAGGTTTTTTTCTTTGCAAAAAACCAATCTCATCAGCCAAGACATATGCTGGCCGAAACTAAAAGGTTGGGAAAAGGAAATTACAAGCAAATTGTATCTGAAAGTAAAAGGAAATAGTCATTGATTTCTGTCAAAACAAACTTTATACAAAAATCATTCAAAAGAGACAAAGAATTTCACTATATAATTATGAAGGGAACAGTATATCAAGAAGATGTAATTGTAAATAGACATTCGTCAAATGCCACTGTAAGCAATTTCATAAAATGCTGCTGTGTTGATTTTCATTGTCTCCCTTGATCTTTTCTGAGCACTTCATGAGAAGAATCATATATATATATATATATATATATATATATATATATATATACACATATATGTATTTATACATATATATGGCCTTTTGTGACTGAATTATGTTATGCATTGTAAAGGATTTAATTCATGTTGTATTATATATTTTAAAAATAATATATGCATTGTTGTCACATGACAAGTTCATGTAGGCCACTCTTATCAGAATATTAGTTGTCTTTCTTAGGGGATTCAAATTAAGGGGTGGCACTGCTTTTTTTTTTTTTGACTGGTGTACTCATTAAAGTATCAGGCCTGTTTTTCCTTGCATGATTTTGATATGATCATATGGCTATATTGTCCCAATTCACTCTACTAAGTGTAAAGGATAGAATCATTTCTACATCCTGGAATAAAATATTTATTGGTCTGTAGCATGTGAGTTGCATTGAATGGATATGTCTGCCCAGATCATATGTCCACCAAGGTATAGAGTCATCATCCATAGGGGTAGGCATAGCCTGCTCTGAATACACTTCCATATCCAGTAGCCTCTTATATGTACTATATTATATACATGTACATACATACATATACACACATACACATATACACAAATATATAAAGTTAGTCTCAACATACAAGAAAGAACATGCAGTTTTTGCATCTCTGGGTCTGGCGTATTTCTTTTAATACAGTATTTACTGGGTCTATACATTTTCCCTCAAACTTCATCCTTTTCTTTATAGTTGAACAAAATCCCACTGTGTGTACATGTCACATATTCCTTATCCATTTAACTGTTGTTGGATTTCTAAGATGATTGGATGTTCTTGCTAGAAATTAGTGCAGTGTTGCAGTATGACTTTTTCTTCTGAGAATGTTTACCAGTTTCCCATCTTAGAATTTACGAGCCATGTATGAGCAACACATTGCAGAGCAACACATTGATGTAATTTCGTTAATTGAACTACTGTCATTGTCTAGTAGATGGAGGGAGAGAGAGAGAGAGAGAGAGAGAGAGAGAGAGAGAGAGAGAGAGAGAGAGAGAGAGATATTAGTACCTTCATGGAGTCATCTAGCTATTGCTCCTTAATGTCCTCTTCCAATTGCAAGTGATTTGAGAGATGCCAGAGTATATAGAAATGGAACACAAAAAATGTGGTATATATACACAATGGAGTACTATTCAGCCATTAGAAACAATGAATTCATGAAATTCTTAGAGAAATGGATGGAGCTGGAGAACGTCATACTAAGTGAGGTGACCCAGTCTCAAAAGAATACCCATGGTATGCAGTCACTGATAAGTGGATATTAGCCTAGAAGCTTGGAACACCAAAGACATAAATCACATATCAAGTGATGTCTCACAAGAAGAAAGGAGTGGACACTGGTGCTAGAATGGACCAAAACATCATTGTGGGAGAGTACAAAAACAGTAAAGTGGGAGGGGGTGGATGCGGGAGCAGGGGGAGGGAAAAGGACATGTGGGACCTTTGGGGGTGGGGAACCAGAAAAAGGGAAATGAATTGTAAATATAGAATATATACAATAAAAAAAAAGAAAGAAAGAAATGGAAGGTTCACTTAAAGGTACTCCACAATGTAGTTTCCGTGGTTTGCAATCATCATAGTGTTGATGATGCAGCTGCTTGGTGTTCACCATGCTCTAACTTACTCTATAATATGTGTAAAACATTGGGTTCTTTTGTTTGTTTTGGTTTTTCGTGACAGGGTTTCTCTGTATAGCCATGGCTGTCCTGGAACTCACTCTGTACACCAGGCTGGCCCCAAACTCAGAAATCTGTCTGCCTCTAAAACACTGTACTTTGTTTTTGCTTTGTTTCATTTTGTTTTTCAGGCTGTGCGTTGCCCTGTCAGACTCCATTTTACACATAGCTTTTGACTCTAATTTGAGGGTGGAGGATGATTGAGTATGTTTATGGTTGTAAATATACTCATGTAGCATGGTCTGACAAGTGATTTATTCCTGGTGCCACCCTATACATGTATTAAGGGTGGATTGAGATTATAGGGGCTCACTGATGTATCAAAATCATTTCAAGGAAACCAGGCCCAAGAACTTATCAGACACGCCAGAACAAGGAAAGAGTGGGACTCTCAGTTAGATTCCATAATGTGGATACCTTTCACTATAATGACATCATCCTCACTAACCTGATATCTGATGAACAGTGTGTATGTTTCAAGGAATGAAGTCATGATTTTCATTCTGTATCCCACATTATTGTCTCATATGTGATATGAGAGTTAGTATTAGTAATTCAGATTAGAATAAAAGAACATACATTTACTGTGGCCAAATCACTAAGGTGAGTATCATTTGGAAAATTGTCAGTTTTGTAAATTTTTGGTTATTCAACAAATATTGATACTGAGGATAGATATAAATGAGTTCTTCTATATTTCTGGAATAGTATGTCCAGGACACCTCACACATGCTCTGTAAATAAGCCCAACAAACTTCATTGGTGAGACACATTTAACATTGCTGGAATTAGTAAGTACACATTTGCTTGCATCATCTAAGGAAAAGTTAACACAATATGTATAAATAAGCACAGAAGTATGTATATCTATGGAAGGATACAGCATTCTTTTGGTTTATGGTATTTTGTTTTGTCCTTGTCTGGTTTTGTTAATGAGATAATACTAGCTTTGTGGAATGAGTTTGATAGGGATTCTTTTGTTTCTTTTTTCTATAAAAGTTGAGGAGCTCTTCTCTTTTAAATTTTTTTTCTGGGGGTTTTGGAGGAGCACTCTCTCAGAGTCAAAGGGGAGGCAGGTAAGATGAAGAACTCTGGGAGACAGGGCCAGGAGGCGAGCAACATTTGGAATGTCAATAAAATAATAAATTTAAATAGTTTTTCCTGTTTATTTATTCACTGTACATGCAGATCACAATTCCTTCCTCTCCTTCTAGTCTCCCCCTCACACAGCCCATTCCTCATCCCTTCTCCCCACCCCCCACGGCTTCACCTATGAGAAGGGAGAAGCCCTACTGGGTACAGACTCATCCACTGCAGGACTAGGCACATCCTCTCTCACTGAGGCCAGACAAGACAGACCAGTTAGGGGAGCAGGATCCAGAGGCAGGCAAGCATCAGGTCAGAGACAGCCTCTCCTCCAGTTGTTCAGGACCCACATGAAGGCTAAGCTGCACATCTGCTACATATGAGTGGGGAGGCCTGGGTCCAGCCAGTGAATGCTCTTTGGTTGGTGGATCAGTGTCAGAGAGCCCCAAGGGTCTAGGTCAGTTGACTCTGTTGGTCTTCCTGAGGAGTTCCTATCCCCTTCAGGGCCTTCAATCCTTTCCCCATCTTTTCCATAAGAGTGCCAGACCTCTGTCTAATGTTTGACTGTGGGTCTCTGTATTGGATCAGGGACTGTTCAGCTGCTGGGTAGAGCCTCTCAAAGGACAGTTATGCTGGGTGAGGAACTCTTGTTTAAAGGTTTGCTGAAATTCAACAGCAAATCTGCCAGGTATTGAGTTTTTCTTTTGTAGGAAATTTTCTTTTAAAATCACTTCTTTAGTGTTGCTGTTTCTTATTGGTAAGAGCTTTCTAGGGATTTATTCCCTTTTAGATTTTCAGAATTTTTTTTTGGGGGGGGGAATAGAAAATTTCCACCTACCCCTTAATTGTTCTCTAAAAGTGTTTGGAATTTGCTATGAAGTCCTCTTTTATATCTCCAACTTTGTTTATTTGGGCATACCCCCCACACATACACTTTTAACAAACTGTGCATTGATGAGTTTGCCTATGTATACGTCTGTTTGAGGCTGTCTGATTCAATACATCTGGAGTTACAGACCATTGTGAACTGCCCTGTGGTTGCTGGGAACTGAACACAGGACTTCTAGAAGAGCGGCTAGTGCTCTGTGTCACTGAGCCATTTCTCCAGCTCCATAAAAGTTAGTTTAGTTAATGGTTTCTCAAGCTTGTTACTTCTTCCAAACAATCAATTCTTTTTTGTTATTGATTCTATGTATTCAATTATTATTCTCTGTTTCATTACTTTGGCTGAAACTGTATTCTTTCTTGCTTCTCGGTTTGGCTTGTTGTAGTTTGCTGACTGTGAGGTGGATCATCAAGTTATTCATTGAACAAATTGCTGCTATTTCAGTATAAGCACTCATGGCTGTGAACTTTCCTTGTAAACCTGCTTTTATCCAATCAGTTCCAGTAATTTGTCCTTTCATTTTCATTTGGTTCCAGGAACTTTTACATTTATTATGTTTACCTCAATACCATACTTGTCATCCAAGAGTGTGTTTTCTGTCTTCAAATATTTGTGTAATTTCTTTACTTTGGTTTGCCATTGATTCAAGATTATTTTATTATTATTGTATAATACAAAGAAATTATTCATTTTTGTGTATTTGTTGAGACTTGCTTTGTACACTACAATTTGGTGCATTTTGGAGAAGATTTGATTTGCTGCTGAGAAGAATGTATATTCCATATATTTTCCATGAAATTTTCTATGTATACTCCATTTAGTTTATTTGATGTGTGTTGTAATTCTGAAGGTTTTATTTTGTTGATTTTTAGTTTAGATTACCTATTTAATACTGATATTTTGGGGCTGAAATCTCCTGCTATCATTGTATTAGGTCTTTCCAGAACTTTTGTGCCCATTTCCAAAGTTTTTAAAATACAATTAATTATGTTTTGTCTTTGGAATGGATTTGAAGTGGATTTTTGTCTTTTGAATGCCTTTTCCTGATTCTTTTATCATCACTGGATCAGAAGCAGGCTGACATGTTTAGACTGCCCTTATAACCAAGCAGCTTAGGATGATTTCATTTTTATCTATGCAAACAAATTTACTTTTGAAATAGTTTACATTATTTTAATTGTATTTTCTTGAAGTCCTTTCATTTATTTTATCTTTATAATAACTAATCTGTGTAGATTTAAACAATCATTTTTAACCTTTTAAATTTCCGACTACTTAATACTATAAATTTCCCTTTCTACTTGTTTATTTAGGAGATCCATGTCTAATCGAAAAATTTGCGAATTCTCAAGATAGTTGATTTTACTCATTTTTAATCCAATAACACTGTTTTAGACCATATTCTTTGTCATTTTATTCATATATTTATTTTTATTTTGGGGTGGGTTTTGAGGCAATGTCTCACTATCTAGCTATCTTCAAACTTAGAATCATTTTGCCTCCACTTCTTGAGAGTTAGAGTTGTTATGTTATGATGTCCTGATAAACTGAATAACTTTGCTAATACCTGTCTTAAAGCCCATTTCTCTGATCGTAGCATAAATATCCTAGCTTTCTTATTTTTCCACTCTATAGCTGTTCTCACTTTTAAAAAAATGCCAGTCTATGTATGTTATGCTTAGCTGACATTAAACTCATTTTCTTTTTATTCCAGTGTTTAAATACTCCATATTTGTAATTTCTTTATTATACAATGAAATTGTTGCTTTGTCAGATGGTTACTAGTAATGCTTAATGAGACGCTGGGATTTTATGATTTGAGGAAATATATATGCTCAAAAATTTAAGTGACATTTTCATAATATATTTTTACCTACTTTTCTCTTATGTGCCTGTAACTTAAAGTGTATTGTGGGTGACTCATATATCCCTTCTCTGTCTGGTTATGTTTATTCATTTTATATCCTAAACCAGGAATGTTCTCATCTGCGTTTTAGAAATGTTGATTCATGGTCAGAATTTCAGTCATGTGAAATGCCTGTTTGGTATTTAAGAAAATACATTCTTGTTAAACTTATATATATATATAATATATACACACATATATGTATATATGTATATATATGCATATACATATATATGTGTGCACTATGCATGATTTCCAGATGAGTACCACTCTTCAGACGAATAGTATGTTTTTCTTCAACTTCCTTCTGTGTGCTAAGTTCAGTAATCTTGATCAATTGTATTGTTCCAATTTTAGTATATATGCTGCAGAAGCAAGCACAGTCTTGATATTTTACTAAGATCATGTTTGTGGGTTTGTACTAAAAAAAGTTCCATCTCTGCTTTCAAAGGAAGAAGTTCAAATGCCTTCATTAACAAAATAAATACTAAACAGTTATACATGGGCTGGGGAGATGGCTCAGCAGTAAAGAGCACTGGCTACACTTTTAGAAAACCTGGGTTCAAATCACATAACCTATATGGCAGCCATCAATCTGTACCTCTAGTCCATGGGATCTGGTATCCTCTTCTGACTTCTCAGGTACAGAATTCAGGCAAAACACCTATACATATGAAAATAAACTTTAAAAGTAATATAATATCATAAGAACATATTATATTAGTTAGGGTTTGGTTTTGTATTTTTTGCTTTAATGAAATACCTTAAAAATAAGCTTAATGGAAGAATTATTTAGTATTAAGTACTTTCATGTTGTTGCGACCAAAATGTCTTGAAGAAACATCCTCAAAAAAGAAAAGATAGAATTTGGCTGACAGATTTGGAGAGACAGCTGTAGTGCATTGTGAGAGGGAATGTGGAATAGAGTACTCCAGCTTCTGATTGGAAGAGTTTGTAATGGAGTCTGTTCATTTGCTGACATACCAGGAAGAAGAGAAAATACTGAAACCAGAGGCTGAGCTATTACTTTAAAAATCCTGACCCTGGTGACTCAGTTCTGCCAACAAGGTTGCTTGTACTAAAGGAACTATTAAGCCCTGAAATACTGCCATCATCTGAATAAGATATGTTTATCACATTAACCTGTGGGCAACAAATTTTATCACAACAGACTTTTCTTTTTGGCTTGTGGTATGTTTTCTTTTGGGGGTTGTAGTGAGTCAGAGAATGATGGTAGTCAGGGCATTGTGGAGTAGAGCTACTCCATTCTCATAGCATCCAGGCAGACAAGAAGGGAATAAGGAGAGCCATGGATAAGGCATATCCTTCAAGGGAAGTGTCTTATTCTTTCAAACAGTGTGGATGGACATATCAGTGTATGAATCAGACCAATCATGATCCAATCATTTATCTAAAGTCCCATCACTGAGCATTGCTACACTAGGGATCAAGCCTTCCATATATACATCTGTTGAATATAATATGCATCTGTTGAATATTGAATATCTGTTGACATTTTTGATTAAAGCCACAAAATAAAGATATGTTGTATAAAATAAAAATAAATGAAATATTAGTGTGATTTTTCCATGTAGTTTCATATTGTTATAACTGGGCAATGACAGTAGTATCGACTTAGTTATAAGCATATTTGCCTTCCCATATCCTTAATCCACCCACTCTAGCTATATGGTGTTTATTCAGAGCAACCTGCAAAGGTAACATTTAAGATGTATTTCTTCTCTCTGATTAACTTAAGGATGTTTCCAACACAGTTAGTGAGCTGTTTCTAGTACTATAGGACAAGGTTTTGTAGTTTAAGGCTATGAAGTTTTTAGAAGCAGGGTAATTCTTAAGTCATTAGTAATATATTTTGGAAGTGTTGGGAAATAGTCCTAAAATAACGTCCAAGTAAGAGAGACAGAGAGTTCTTGTACCTGGAGTTCCTCCATGAACTAATACTACCCTAATTGCTGTTTCCTTCCCAACTGCTAAAAATTCCCATCTTCATATCCTGCCTTAATCTAGGCTGTTTAGAAGCCAATATCTAAAGCACTCTGGCCTTAATTGTCTTCTCATCATCAATTACTATTTCTGTCTCATGAGCCTTCTTTTTAAAATACTATAATCAACTAGGCTGTACATTCTCAAGTGTATCTGCAAATATGTTTTTTGCACATAGCAACAAATAAACATACACAGACTGACTAAATGAGTAAGGAAATAGAATCATACTGCAGTTCTGGAAGGATTTCTGGATAAATCTTGCAGTTAAACTGTGTGCATTTTATACATGGGGAAGTAGGATGTAGAAAAAAGGAAGTGTATTTCTTATAATCATCTGTAGATTTGATAGGGGAGTGAGACTTCGAGCCTGGAGTTTTTCATCTTCAATGCTACATTTTTTTCTTATACCCTGTGTTACCTCTCTTGGTATTATGTGCACCTGGAGAAAATAGGGGTCTCTAAGAAGCCAGTGTAAAAGAAAATAAATGGAATAGCATGTGTAACTATTTTGTATGTTGAGACTGGAAAGGGTTTCACAAAAATGTGGGATGATTTTATGTTATTTGTATATGTCTGTCTTTGTTGTTTTCTGTGCTATATCACTTGTCAAATCCTGGAGATGGGCCATGTGGTCACTTTTACAATGATTTTGAATGATCATTTAAATGAAACTAAATGGATACCGTCTGCTGTTTCCATTGTTTGATATACATATTATTTACATATGTCTTCTGAGTACATTAATCAACATTCTTGGCCTGATGACAAAGTAGAAATGGTATAACCACTTCAGAAAACAGTCTGGCAGTTCTCAAAAAGCTATATAAAAATACCCCAAATTCTCCCCCCAAAACGAAGCAAACAAGCAACAACCAAAATTTACCACATTGTCTGGAAATAATACTCAAAAAAGATGAAAATGTGTGTCCACACAAAACCTTGAAAATAATTATTTTAACTTATTTTATTATATGCAAAAGATGAGCCAATATAAATGACCACAAACCAATTAATGGACAAATAGAAATGTGATAGTTTCACACAATGGAACAATGCTATAGCTACTAAAATGGAGTGAAGTAGAGGGTCTTTTTCATCAAGTTCATAGGCCAATAATATGTTGCAGTACCTCACTTCTTTCAATAGACATGCTAAGTTAGCAACAATAGACTTACTAAAACAGTTTTGCAAGAACATTATTAACTATGTAAGAAGATGTGGCAAGTAAGTAAATGACTGTGAAAAGTTGCACTCAACGTTGAAGAAAATATCTTGGTAGTTTGCTTATCTTTGCTCTAATTCATCCTTGGTACAGAAAGGCACTATCAGGAGGCTCAATTATTAAATCCTTTCTCAGGTTAAAACAGAAAGAGTAGAATTTGTTAAAATTCCTGGCATAACTCTTGTCTGGGAACTGCTAGAGGAACTGGACTCTGTCTTCCCAGAAATTGGGGTGCTGATTAGGGTGGTTGCAAATACTATCTGCTACTATCTGTTCGAGGCTGCTGAAAGAAAAGACAGGCACTGCTACACAAGAGCAAACTTCTGGGAAGCTGTAGACCTGATATGGACAGAAGGATGCAACAGCAAAAGACAGGAGACTCTTAAATCAAGATATTCAAAAACAGCTATGCTTAAGAGGGCAATGATAAAGCATTTGGGAGTCAAGCAAGATGAAATCCTGGGAAAAGTTTGAGAAGACCTTCGTATCTTTATCTTTGGCTGATTAGTTGAAGGCCTTCCTGTGCTTTAAGTTAGTATACAAAAACTAGGAGAGCCAAAGTTTTATCAGGTGACAAATTCTCAAGTAAAGATAAGAAAGCCTTCAAAATAGGGAAATGCCTCATTCAAATCAACAAAGTGAATCTCCAGAAACAGAAACCAAAGAAACAGAGCTTGGGATTACTTCTGAAAAGACCATAAAACAACTGTCACATATTTTCAATGAACTAAATGAGAGCATAAACAGGATAGTAAACAAAATCAGTGCAACCACATATGAACCTATTGAGAACACCACAAAGGAGGTACAGAGTATGTAAAAACAAACCGAACAGAGACCCTGCAAATGAAGGAATGCGATAATCTAAGTGAAAAACTTTACTGCAGCGGCTCAATAGGATCTGTCAAACAAAATAAAAGAAAGCAGATAGAGGTTACTGGAAATTCCAAAACCCAAAACACACACAGGCACAAGAAAAGTAAGCAAGGTCTAGAGAAATATAATCAAACAGATCAATATGCCCATCATAGGCATTCCAGGAGAAAGACAAAGTGAGTGGGCACTCATCTGAAGAAATACTTCCCAATAGCTGAATATTTCCCAAATTTAAGTAAGAGAGAGACATAAAAATACAAAAATCTCAATATAATGCAAGTGGGATGGATTTAAAGAGACCACATTAAGACAAATAATGACTATACTATAGAAAATAAAAACACAATGAGAATATTATGAAGCCAGCAAGAAAAAATAACTAGGTATATTTAGCCTTTATTAGAGTAGACAGAAAATTTCTTAACAGAATCTTTGCAAACTAGATGGTGGTATACATATGTATATATGTATGTATGTATGTATGTATATGTATATGTATATGTATATATATTTAAATTGCTGAAAAAATGAAAACTGTTTGTTGGAAATTAGTAATCAGAATAAAGGAGAAATGGCGATGTTTCCAGATTTTAAACATCACATAAATTTAATTATTTCTGAAGAATGGCTAAATGGAGACTATAAAATTGAAGCAAAGTTTCTAGAGAGTAAACCAAAAAGAGATGAAACAAACTCTTTCAGCAAAATTAGAAATATGAAAAAACCAAAACTGAAATATTATAATCATGGTTTATAAATCCACACTGACTTTAAGTAATATATAATGGAAAATAGCTATTAATGTTCTTTCATTTACAATATATAAAGATATAAAAACTATGATATCAACAATATAGAGTGTAAGGGGAGGAGATATAAATGCTTAATGACTTTGTATGCAACTGTACCTAATATACTATCAGTTTTTAAACATACAAGGTTATAATTACAGGATAGTTTGTACAGACCAAAAAGTAATGGAACACAATTAAAAAAATAAATAAAATCAAGAATCTAACATGTTGCCACACAAAACTTTGTAAACACCAAGATTTTTATAAGGTAGTAAGGGAATTAAATATGAGATAATAATATAAAAACCTTAAGGAAAGGCTTGAAGAGATGGTTCAGCAGTTAAGAGCATGTGATGCTCTATTCTTCCAGAGGACCCTGGTTTCTATCACCCACAGCAGGTGGCTCACAACCATCTATAATTTCCACTCCAAAGGATTCTATGCCTCTGGCCATGTGCATATTACAAACCTACATACAATTAAAACTAAAGAAAAAATGTTTAAAAATCAAAGTAAATAAAAAACCCCAAATTAAACAAAATGTTCATGTTAATGCTTCCTTAGCCTATATTACTTAAATAAGAAGATAAAGTTCCCATCTTAGTCTTTTTAAATTCTCATAAATATATTTTAGTGTTGGAGATATTGCTCAATGGTGAAAAGAATCAGCTGTGCTTCCAGAGCACAACCTAGCACTCTCATGATTGCTAACAACCATCTGTAACTCCAGTTGTAGTCTCTTTTGACTTCCTTGGGCACCAAACACACATGTGATGCACGTAAATACATGCAGGTGAAGCACTCATACACATAAAATAAATACATCCAAAATAAAAGGGATAGGCAGTATGGTGACTTGAATATACTCAGTCCAGAAAGTGGTACTATTAAGAGGTGTGCCCTTGTTGGAGTAGGTGTCTCCTCATTGGAAAAAGTGTGTCACTGTGGGTGTGGGCTTTAAGACCTTCCTCCTAGCTACCCAGAAGCCAGTCTTCTCCTGTTTGCCGTTTGAACAAGATGTAGGACCCTCAGTTCCTCCTGCACCATGCCTGCCTGGATGCTGCCATGCCTTGATGATAATGGACTGGACTGAACCTCTGAATCTGTAAGCCAGCTCCCATGAAATGTTGTCCTTATAAGAGTTACCTTGGTCATAGTGTCTATTTACAGCAGCAAACCCCAAACTAATACAAGCAGTCATAATCCCTCTAAGAAAAAAATAGAATGTGTAGCTAATAGCAACACGAATTTACTTTCTACAGTTCCGGAGAACTGTAGAAATATAATTATATAACTATGTTTCAGTATTTCTTTTTCTTTTTTTTTCTTTTCTATATTCTATGTTTACATTCCAAAGGCTTTCCCCTTTCCCAGTTCCCACCCACCATAGTTCCCATAGTTCCTCTCCCCCCAACTATTCCCCAATCATTCCCCCTCCCCCCTCGGTTTCTTTACTAAACTGGATGCAATCTTTACAGGCCCAGGGTCCTCTCCTTTCTTCTTCTTGGGAATCATTTGACTTGCTATTTGTGTCTTGAGTATTTAGGGCTTCTGGGCTCATTAATATCCACTTATCAGTGATTGCATTTCATGTGCATTCTTTTATGATTGGGTTAATTCACTCAGGATGATATTTTCCAGGTCTAACCATTTACCTACAAATTGCATGAATTCATTATTTTTAATTGCTGAGTAGTATTCCATTGTATAAATATACCACATTTTCTGTATCCATTCCTCCTTTGAGGGACATCTGGGCTCCTTCCAGCTTCTGGCTATTATAAATAAGGCTGTTATGAACATAGTGGAGCATGTGTCTTTATTGCATGCAGGGGAATCCTCTGGGTATATGCCCAGGAGTGCTATAACAGGGTCCTCTGGGAGTGTCATGCCCAATTTTCTGAGGAACCCCCATACTGATTTCCAGAGCGGTTCTACCATCTTGCAATCCCACCAACAATGGAGAAATGTTCCACTTTCTCCACATCCTTGCCAGCACCTGTTGTCTCTTGAGTTTTTAATCTTAGCCATTCTGACTGGTGTGAGGTGGAATCTCAGGGTTGTTTTGATTTGCATTTCCCTGAAGACTAATGATGTTGAACATCTCTTAAGGTGCTTCTCAGCCATCTGAATTTCTTCTGGTGAAAATTCTTTATTTAGCTCTGTACCCCATTTTTAATAGGGTTATTTGGTTTTCTGGGGTCTAACTTCTTGAGTTCTTTGTATATATTGGATATTAGCCCTCTGTTGGATGTAGGGTTGGTGAAGATCTTTTTCCAATTTGTTGGTTGCCGTTTTGTCCTTTGCCATCTCTCCAGCAACAAATTTCTAATTCCTCATATTTTTGAATTTCAATTGATTAGGGTATGTTGGTATTATAATTTTCATATTAAGAGATCTTAAGGAAAGGTGATTGTTACTTCCTGTTGTTTTTGTTGTTAAAGGTGGAATTACATTTGAGTGGGTTTGTTGAAAGATTTATTATTATTATTATTATTATTATTATTATTATTATTATTTTCATTTTTTGAGACAGGGTTTCTTTGTATAGCCCTGGCTGTCACTCTGTAGACCACACTGGCCTCGAACTCAGATATCCACCTGCCTCTGCCTCCGCCTCCCAAATGCTGGGATTAAAGTCATGCTCCACCACTGCCCGGCTTGTTGAAAGATTATGTTCTTGCTTTTTCTTGGGTGTAGTTTCCCTCCTTGTGTTGGTCTTTTCTATCTATTATCCTTTGTAGGGCTGGATTTGTGGAAAGATATTGTGTAAATTTGGTTTTGTCATGGAATATCTTGGTTTCTCCATCTATGGTACTTGAGAGTTTTGCTGGGTATAGTAGCCTGGGCTGGCATTTATATTCTCTTAGGGTCTGTATGAGATTTGCCCGGGATCTTCTAGTCTCTGGTGAGAATTTTGGTGTAATTCTGATAGGTCTGCCTTTATACACTACTTGATCTTTTTCCCTTATTGCTTTTAATATTCTTTCTCTGTTTAGTGAATTTGGTGTTTTGATTATTGTGTACCAGGAGGAATTTCTTTTCTGGTCCAGTCTATTTGGAGTTCTGTTGGCTTCTTGTATGTTCATGAGCATCTCTTTCTCTAGGTTAGGGAAGTTTTCTTCTATAATATTGTTGAAGATATTTATTGGCCCTTTTAGTTGGGAATCTTCACTCTCTTTTATACCCATTATCCTTAGGTTTGCTCTTCTTATTGTGTACTGGATTTTTTGGATATTTTGGGTTAGGAGCTTTTTGCTTTTTTGCATTTTCTTTGATGGTTGTGTCAATGTTTTCGATGCTATCTTCTGCACCCGAGATTGTCTCTTTTATTTCTTGTATTCTGTTGCTGATGCTTGCATTTATGACTCCTGATCTCTTTCTTAGGTTTTCTAGCTCCAGGGTTGTTTCCCTGTGTGATTTCTTTATTGTTTCTATTTCCATTTTTTATATCCTGGATGGTTTTGTTCATTTCCTTTGCTTGTTTGATTGTGTTTTTCTGTATTTCTTTAAGGGAATTTTATGTTTTTTCTTTAAGGGCTTCTAGCTGTTTACCTGTGTTCTCTTGTATTTCTTTAAGGGAGTTATTTATGTCCTTGTTTTTTTGTGTTTTTTGTTTTGGTTTGTTTTTGTCTTCTATCATCATCATGAGAAGTTATTTTAGATACAAATCTTACTTTTCTGGTGTGATGGTGTATCTAGAACTTGCTGTATTGGAAGAATTGGGTTCTGATGATGCCAACTAACCTTGGTTTCTGTTGCTTATGTTCTTATGCTTGCCTCCTGCCATCTGGTGGTTATCTCTAGTGCTACTTGCCCTCGACATATGTGACTGGAGCATGTCCTTCCTGTGATCCTGGGTGTGTCAGAACTCCACAGAGTCAAACTGTCTCTGTGGTCCTGTGATTCTGGGATCCTGTGATCCTGAGATCCTGGGTGTGTCTTAGCTCCTGGGAGTCAAGCTGCCTCTAGGATCCTGAGATCCTTGTGTGACCAAGCTCCTGTGATCCTGTGATCCTGGGCATGTAAAACCGCCTGGGGAGTTGCGTGTCCTCTGGGTGTTATGGGGGTGGCTGAAGAGTTTGTGCCCAAGGTCTGCTCAGGGCAGACAGACAGGAAGGAACCTGTGACACTGGTCTGGTGGAGTTCCTGTGTGCCTGGGTCTCACTGGCCCCAGTTACTCCCAGTATTGGGACAGAAGTTGTTTCTTCTTCACTTCTGATTCTATGATCCTGAGCTTGTTGGAGCGCCTGGGAGTGGAGCTTCCTCTGGGTGTTGTGGTACTGGCTGCAGAGTTTGTACCCCAAGTTTGTTCAGGGCACTGGCCCAGACTGGAAGGCAGATTCATTTCATTGAAATATATAAATTTTTTTATGTGTGGTTTTACAAGTCTTCTTGAATGGGTTTAAGAATAATTATTTGGGGGGATGGACAGGCATCAAATTGGCAAGGCGACAGGAGTATAGCACTAGACATCTTTTAAAACAAAACATTATACTAGCATGAAAAAAATGGTTTGAGATTTAAGAAGGGACGTTAATCTTAAATCCAGCTATTCACAAAGCCAGTGTCTGTGGGTGCATGGTAGGTTGAAGGAAAATCACTTCACAGAATGCTAACAGTCCCATATGTAAACATATGTAACTTTTACTAATCTTAAAATGGAGAAAGACCAGATATTGTTCTCATCTTATAGACTAAGAAGGCAAAATCCCAAATTTGGAATAACTGATGGAATCAAATTTAAGTTGTATTGTTATCTAGTAGTGTTATAAGTTTTAAATTTAATTGTATCAATTATTTTGAAATTTCTAATAAAATTAAGTTGAAATATACATCTATATACCCTAGTGAAGCCTCGCTCTATTCTGGTGTCTATATGTCTGATTCTTCTTTCTATAACAAAATGTCTGCATATAGGTTATTAAGTTTGCTTGGCTCACACTTTTGGAGATTCAAGGGTAAGGCTAAGGCATTGAATAGGGTTTGATAAAGTCTTCCTGATAGATGTCATCTTGAAGGAGAAGTGCACACAAGAGGGAGAAATTGATTTATGAGAGTAGAAGTTTGGAAGAGTTGAGTCTTTCTTATTTAGATCAACCAGGTCACAAGAGGTAAATTTCCACAAAACTACTTTAATCACTCCTAAAGCCAGTACCCCTAGTAATCTAATAACTTTCTACTTTGTCATAATATTAATAAATTCATCAACTTTTTGAAAATTTTCATAATGAGGATGAAGTGTCCAATGCATAGGACTCTGGAGTAGGGACCACATCTAAGCCAATATAAATTCATTATATCCATTGCTTTTCAGTCTCTCTTGAATCACAAACTAGTATTATTCATGTGTTACCATCATTCTATAGTAAACAAAGCTCCCTGGCTTGTTCTTGAATAAGACAAATATGTTACAACAGCACAAAGATTTTAAGGATGAATTCTCTCGACAGCTGCTTGTTCTGCTGCTGAATAGTGAAGAAGCTATTGAAAAGCTGCTGCATTATAGTAACTACACTACACTCCATTATGAAAAAACTGACTTGTTAACCCTGAAACAAGTCATAAAATATCACTTTTGTTTAAATAGAGAGAGAAGAAACTAAACACAGATGAATTCTATGATCGTACAAGATGAAGGAGATTTGCCAGGAATGTAGAAGAACATTGGATAATGCTGCTTTGTTTTAATTTTAGACAGAGCCTCATTATGTAGTCCAGACTGGTCTCAATCTTGTAATCCTCCTGCTTCAGTCTCCTGAGGCTGGGATTATAGGTAATTTCTTTCCTTTAAAAAAACAAGTTACATTTCCATGATTAAAAGCCATTAGGCAGCAGACAGAAATTCTCTTTCTAAATGTTTTGCTTTGGACAAATTTTTATCTGGAACATTTATATATATATATATATATATATATATATATATATATATTGAACAATAATAATGATATTGCTGTTTTTTTTCATCCTGTTTTTGATATGGTTTGGTGAGTTTCTATACATAAGATGAAACTTCTCCTTTTAAAAATATTTATTTTGTATGTATAGGTGTTTTAACAGCATGTATTTCTTCTGTGTACCATGTGGTGCTCATATTGCCCACAGAGATCAGCAGAGGGAATCAGATCCTCTGGAACTGGAGTTATAGACGGATGCCAACTGTGTTTGGAACCAAACCTAGGTCTTATGCTTAACATTTCAGGAACCTGAACAAAGGAGAAGAAGGAGGAGGAGCAGGAAGAGGAGGAGGAAGAAAGATGAAACAGAACAAAATGGCATGATTCAGAAGCAGAGAGCATATGTCTTCATCAGACACTGAATTCATTAGTGTCTTGATATTAGCCTTCCCAGCTTCTAAAACTGTGAGCAATATATATATATATATATATGTATATATATATATATATACATATATATATATATATAAACTAGTCACTATAATGTAGTTTTGTGATAGAAGTCTCAAAATACTGACATACAATTATTAAAATATTAGACATACTTATTTTATACCCATACCCACTCCCAATTTTCAGTGTTCCATCAGTCTGTTTATGTCCTCCAATATAGCAGTAGCAGTTTGAATTAGCATCTGCAATGAGAGGTCTTGTCAGTGTTGTGCATCTATGTCCTGCATTTTGCATTATAATAGCTATGTTCTTTAATCTTAATGGTTATTTGAATTTGTATTGCTCTGCTGATATGAAGTGGAACCTATTTTATGTTTACTTGTCTATGTATTATTTTATTGAGATGTTTATTTAATCTTTGCATATTTCAGAAGTGTGCTGCCATAAACTGTTTTTAAGCTTAAAAATATCTTTATGCTTAGGATAATTGATTTTCAAGACATTAATTTTGACAGTGTGCAAAACGATGGGTGTCATTATGGCATCTTCATACATGTGTCACTGTAACTTGTTCACATTCCATTTCCGTACTAACATGCAGGTCCTTGTGGACTCCTTTTCCCAGACCTTCCACAAATACACACATGAGAGAGACAGAGACAGAGAGACAGAGAAATAGAGACATGGAGACAGAGAGAGACATAGAATACATGGAGAAAGAGAGATAAACAGAGACATAGAGAGAGAAACAGAGAAAGACAGAGAGACACAAAGAGACAAACAGACAGACTTAGAGAGCAACAGGAAGGGAGGAAGGGAGGATGGGAGGATGGGAGGATGTTTGTCTTTTAGAATCAAGTTTGTTTCCTATGATAATATCTAGTTCTCCAGATTTCCTGCACATGGTATATGTATATATACATATATTGATAGCTATCTTAACTTGTTCCATACCTGGGTTATAGTAAATAATAGTGGAAGAATAAGTATAGAATAAATATAGATGTTCAAGCACCTCTGTTTGTGCTGATATATATTCTTTACACATTAGTTCTATTTTTAGTTTTATGATGTCTTTTCACACTGTTTTCCATAGTGGTTGTACCATTTATATTTATGCCAGCAGTATATGATGATACCTCTCGCCTCACATTTTCACCGATATTTGTTATCAGATGTTTTTATAGTTATTCTAACTACAGCAAGATGGAACTTCCATGTGTTTTTAATTTGCTAATACCTGGTAGGGACATTGAGCATGTAAAATATATCTCTCAGCTATCAAATGCTAATAGCTGCTCAGCTAGGGGTGGGACTTTGTGTCTATCTGTTGTACAGGAGGGGAGTATCTTCCAAGCTAAACTGTCACCATTTTATGAGCTCAGATCTGCCCACTTGAAAAAGATCACCACAGCTGGGCTACTTGACTGTTGATACTCCCAAACAGGTGTATGCAATTCTTTCCTAATTGCATGTGGCTCTGGGGAAGGGTTAAGAAATATGTAAGATGGGAAGGACCCATGTTGGGTGTAGACCTTCCAGTGTGGCTAATTGAAGACCACCTACATTCCTGCCCATAACCTTCCACTTACTGTTTTATATTTATTGTTGGTTCCCCAGAATTTCTATCTTATCAAAGAATCCAGTGTATCATATATTTTTTCTCAGAAGACTTCTCACTTTTATTTTTGTGTACATATATACATATGATATATATATATATATATATATATATATATATATATATATATATATATATATATATATCACCTCCAAGGACAAGGGAACATCATGGATTAGAGGATGCAAAACATTCAAAGGTGGAAAGGTGGGGAAGAATTCTGTGAAATGCTCTGTAGCTATTGCAATGAGCATGCAGTAAGTATTAATTACAATTACCTGCATAAGACTTGAACACATAAAAGAGATAAAATAGACATGAGGCTAGGAAGATGAATAGTGGGAAAGAAGATGGGAACCAGCAAGAGTGGGGGAGGAGGAATAAGAGAAAATTATGGTAAATGTGAGCAGAATATGTTCTATTCATGTATGTAGTTATCATAAATACAGAAAAAAGAAACTATTTCAGAATTCCCAGTCTGTGGAACTGTGAAAAATGTGCTGCTTTTGTGTATAAGCTATTGAATCCATAGTATTTTGTTATAGCAGATTAAATAGATAAAAACACTTGATAGATAATCTGAGTAAACTTCATTAATTTATTCATTCTTTAAACTTTTTTACAGTCTAGACTTTATCCCCCTCTTTGTCCACCCCCTCTGAATGTCATACATCCCACACCTTCCCCTTGCCCTGTCTCCAAGACGATTCGTCCATCCACCCCCACCCCACCAGACCTTCCCACTACCTGGGGCACCAAGTAGCTCAAGCTTTAGGTGCATCTTCTCTGACTGAGTCCAGACCCGGGAGTCCTCTGCTGTATATGTGTTGGGGGCCTCATATCACCTGGCGTATGCTGCATGTTTGCTGGCTCAGTGTCTGAGAGATCCCAGGGACCAGGTTAATTGAGACTGCAGGTCTTCCTATAGGGTTGACCTCCTCCTCAGCTTCTTCCAACTTTTCCTTAATTCAATCACAGTGGTCACAAGCTTCTGTCCATTGGTTTGGTGCAAATATCTGCATCTGATTCTTTCAGGTGCCTGTTGGGTAGTCATGATAGGCCCCTGTCTGTAAGCACTCCATAGCATCAGTAATAGAATCAGGCCTTGGGCCTCCCGTTGAGCTGGATCTCATTTTGGGCTGGACACGGTGTGACTGGAACTCCTTTCCCTTAGGCTCTTTTCCATTTTTATCCCTGCAGGGCTGGGTCACAGTTTTTAACTGTGGGATGGCAACCCCATTCCTTTACTTGATGCCCTGTCTTTTGACTGGAGGAGAGCTCTACAAGTTCCCTCTCCGCACTGTACTGCATTTCATCCAAGGTCCCTCCCTTTGAGTCCTGAGAGTCTCTCACCTCCCAGGTCTCTGGTACAGTCTAGAGGGTTCTTCACACACACACACACACACACACACACACACACACACACACACACACTCACACATGCCTCCTACCTTCTGAGGTTGCCTGCTTCGATTCTTAACTTCACTGATGGGTCTTTGGCTAGAGTATTTATTGTCAATTAGCTAGAAAGAGAACATGTTGTGTTGCAAACTGAGGTTGCTATGGGTACTTCGTTGGGAAGACATGACTGAAGGAGTGAAGAATTAAGGAAACAATGATGTTTTGTGCCAGGTACTAAAACACTAATGAGGATAATAACTGAATTTGAAATAAGCATTATTCTTAATTAGAGCTTGTTTGATGAAATGGGACAGTGTCACAGACCCAAAAGAGTATACTGATGATTTAACCTACATTTGAATGGACCATAAAAATTTAATTTCCTTGTAACATCTTCCAAAAATCCCTTAGGATGTCACTGTCAAATTCTGCTAATCATCGGCAAAAGTTTGTATCATAATTGCAGGCTTTAAGTGTTGTAAATGATATCTCTATTTAGAAATGGAAAATAAAATAGGTGAATAAACATTCCTTTCTTTGTAAAGACTATAAGGAACCCTAAGCTGGTGTTTTCTTCATAAGTGTTATTACGTTTTGTGCATCAAAAGAACTATCCTTTGCTAAAGAAGAAAATTATTTTAATTCCACACAATTTTGTTGAATACCTGTAAGATACTAGGAATACAGAGATGACAAAAGTGAGATTTCTGTCATGATTAGATCCTGTAGATGCAAATGCATACCTTTTACACAGTGTTTTGGAAACACAGAGAAGGAACATTTTATGGAAACTACAGAGGTAAAGATATTTTCAAGGAGTAGGTGGAAAAATCGAAAGGTCAGAATAAATAGCTGCTGTCTAGTCTACTTAAGAGAAAGAAACAATGAGAATAAAGCTAAAATCAAGTTTTAGAATTTTACGGTATAACTGGGAGTCAAATATTTTCTTTATACCAGGGACAGTAAACTTCAACCAAAGCAATATATACAGTGAAACACACACATGTTTGAGCACGTCTGGATTGTAGGAATGTGAAACTAGGAGTATAAAATGGGACGCAAGTATCAAGCTGCAGGGGGTTTTCATGTGAGAAAGCACAATAGTGTTCTGGTATTATAACTTTATATATTTCAAAGGAGAATAGATTTGTGAGTTGTTTGCAGTGGACACTTGGACTGTGATAACAATGCCACAATCACACATTGCATTGTAGTATGTATGTGTATGTGTATTGTATGTATATGCATATGTATATATATACACATATTTATGTATGTCTATATCTATCTATATCTATACTATTTATCTATATCTATATCTATATCTATATCTATCTATCTATCTATCTATCTATCTATCTATCTATTCCTTAAAGTTCACTTCACCTCTCAAAACTTCCATACTAGAAATGGGCTAAGTTCTTCTAATACATATAAAATAATGAATACAAATGTTTATTTTTATTTTCTATATTATTTGTTTACATTCCAAAGGCTTTCTCCTTTCTCACTTCCCCCTCACCATATGTCCCATAAGTCCTTTTCCCTCTGCCCATTCCCCAATCACCCGTCCCATCATTTCTCTGTTCTGGTACTCTCCTACAATACTGGGTCAAGTCTTTTCAGGACCAGGGTCCTCTCCTTCCTTCTTCTTTGAAATTTTTTGATTTGCTAATTGTGCCTTGAGTATTCAGAGCTCCTGGGCTAATTAATATCCACTTATCAGTGATTGCATTTCATGTGTATTCTTTTGTGATTGGGTTAATTCACTTAGGATGATATTTTCTAGTTCCAACCATTTGCCTACAAATTTCATGAATTAACTATTTTTAATTGCTGAGTATTATTCCATTGTATAAATATACCACATTTTCTGTATTCATTCCTCCTTTGAGGGACATCTGCTCCACTATGTTCATAGCAGCCTTATTTATAATAGCCAGAAGTTGGAAAGAACCCATATGCTTATTTTTATCATGTTAAGTGGTTCTGGAATTACAAAGAAAAAAATAACGATTTCATTATGTAATTTAGGGGGAAATATAATACTTTTAATGCTACTTCTTACTCTTCCAATTCTGAAACAATGAGCATTCCCCTAAGGTACTTCTAAAAAAATATCATCCTAAAAAATGTAGACTATACTTACATGTGCCAACATAATACAACAGAGATAGTTTTCTTTTCTACAACAAAAAATGTTATAGCAATAAGAACTTCCTGAGTATCAGAGTTAACAACCCAATTAACATTTGGATATGTTTGTATTACAATACACACATTAAAATCAGCAATTCATAGCAATAACATTATTTATTTGTAACTGTGACTGAGGATTTTTAAATTTTTACCTCAATCAGTATTACAGAGCAATTGTGTTAAAAACTGCATGGTATTAGTACAGGGACAGGCAAGTAGATCAATGGAACAGAATTGAAGATCCAGAAATGAACCCACAGAGTTATGGTCACTTGATCTTTGATAAAGGAGCCACAACCATCCAGTGGAAAAAAGATAGCCTTTTCAATGAATGGTGCTGGTTCAACTGGAGGTCAACATGCAGAAGAATGCGAATTGACCCACTCTTATTTCCTTGTACTAAGATCAACTCCAAGTGGATCAAGGACATCCACATAAAACCAGACACACTGAAACTAATAGAAAAGAAACTGGGGAAAACCCTGGAGGACATGGGCACAGGGGGAAAGTTCCTGAACAGAACACCAATAGCTTATGCTCTAAGATCAAGAATTGACAAATGGGACCTCATAAAATTACAAAGTTTCTGTAAGGCAAAAGACACTGTCAGAAGGACAAAACAGCAACCAACAAATTGGGAAAAGATTTTCACCAACTCCACATCCGACAGAGGGCTAATATCCAATATATACAAAGAACTCTAGAAGTTAGACCCCAAAGAACCAAATAACCCTATTAAAAATGGGGTACAGAGCTAAATAAAGAATTTTCACCAGAAGAAATTCAGATGGCTGAGAAGCACCTTAAGAGATGTTCAACATCATTAGTCTTCAGGGAAATGCAAATCAAAACAACCCTGAGATTTCACCTCACACCAGTCAGAATGGCTAAGATTAAAAACTCAAGAGACAACAGGTGCTGGCAAGGATGTGGAGAAAGTGGAACATTTCTCCATTGTTGGTGGGATTGCAAGATGGTAGAACCGCTCTGGAAATCAGTATGGGGGTTCCTCAGAAAATTGGGCATGACACTCCCAGAGGACCCTGTTATATCACTCCTGGGCATATACCCAGAGGATTCCCCTGCATGCAATAAAGACACATGCTCCACTATGTTCATAACAGCCTTATTTATAATAGCCAGAAGCTGGAAGGAGCCCAGATGTCCCTCAAAGGAGGAATGGATACAGAAAATGTGGTATATTTATACAATGGAATACTACTCAGCAATTAAAAATAATGAATTCATGCAATTTGTAGGCAAATGGTTGGATCTGGAAAATATCATCCTAAGTGAGTTAACCCAATCACAAAAGAATACACATGAATTGCAATCACTGATAAGTGGATATTAATATAAGCCCAGAAGCTCTGAATACTCAAGGCAAAATTAGCTAAAAAAAGATTCCCAAGAAAAAGGATGGAGAGGACCCTGGTCCAGAAAAGACTACATCCAGTTTTGTAGGAGAGTACCAGACCAGAGAAATGGTGGGGAGGGAGTGTGATTGGGGAATAGGCGGGGGGGGGGGGGGGGGGGAGGAAGAGGACTTATGGGACATATGGTGAGGGGGGGAATTGGAAAGGGGAAAGCCTTTGGAATGTAAAAAAAGAATATAGAAAATAAAAATATTAATAATTTTTTAAAATTAATATATTTATTCACTTACCATCCTGACTACCCTCTACTATGTCCCTCTTTTCCTCCCAGTCCTACCCTTACAAATCTCTCCCCCTGGATAGAAGAGGACCATTATATAATGTTGTATTAAATATTTAATCTCAATCAAAAGTTTTCACTGCCTTTGATTAGCCAGTTCCCAGACAAAAGGCACACGTTTTATACATTTAATAAGCATTCAAAGCTCTAGATCTGGACACATAGCTATACTGTAAGCTTAGTATCTACTTCCTATCAGTAATCTGAGTTATGATTTGCCACTTTACATCTGGGCTGCACTCAACAACAAGTGGTCTTGTTTTTTTTAATTTAATTTTTATTTTCTATATTCCATGTTTACATTCCAAAGGATTTCCCCTTTCCCAGTTCCCCCCCACCATATGTCCCATAATTCCTCTCCCCCCCCCAGCTATTCCCCAATCATTCCCCCCGCCCCACGATTTCTCCATTCTGGGTCTACAATACTGGATCCAATCTTTACAGGCCCAGGATCCTCTCCTTTCTTCTTCTTGGGAGTCATTTGACTTGCTAATTGTGCCTTGAGTATTTAGGGCTTCTGGGCTCATTAATATCCACATATCAGTGATTGCATTTCATGTGTATTCTTTTGTGATTGGGTTAGCTCACTTAGGATGATATTTTCCAGATCTAACTATTTACCTACAAATTGCATGAGTTCATTATTTTTAATTGCTGAATAGTACTCCATGGTATAAATATACCACATTTTCTGTATCCATTCCTCTTTTGAGGGATATCTGGGCTCCTTCCAATTTCTGGCTATTATAAACAAGGCTGCTATAAACATAGTGGAGCATGTGTCTTTATTGTTGACATCTGTCTTGTGACCGATTATATGGTCTATTTTGGAGAAGGTACCATGCGGTGCTGAGAAAAAGGTATATTCTTTAGCTTTAGGATGAAATGTTCTATATATATCTGTTAAATCCAATTGGTCCAGAGTTTCAATTAGTTTCACTGTGTCCCTGTTTAGTTTCTGCTTTCCTGATCGGTCCATTGAGGAGAGTGGGGTGTTGAAGTCACCCACAATTATTGTGTTAGGTGTAATGTGTGCTTTAAGCTTTAGTAAGGTTTCTTTTACGAAGGAGGGTGCCCTTGCATTTGGAGCATAGATGTTCAGTATTGAGAGCTCTTCCTGGTGGATTTTCCCTTTGGCCAGCAAGAAGTGACCTTCTGAGTCTCTTTGGATGATTTTAGGTTGAAAGTCAATTTTATCTGATATTAGAATGGCTACTCCAGCTTGCTTCCTGAGACCATTTGCTTGTAAAATTGTCCTCCAGCCTTTTACTCTAAGGTAGTGTTTGTCTTTAACACTGAGATGTGTTTCCTGTATGCAGCAAAATGTAGGGTCCTGTTTCCGTATCCAGTCTGTTAATCTATGTCTTTTTATTGGGGAATTGAGTCCATTGACGTTAAGAGATATTAAGGAATAGTAATTATTACCTCCAGACATTTTTGAAATTATATTTATTTATCTTATTTATTTTTTATATTCGAGAGGTTATCTTCTTTTGGGTTTGATGAGAGGAGGTTTCTATCTTGCTTCTTCCCGGGTGTAGTTTCAGTCCTTGTCTTGGTGTTTTCCCCCTATTATCCTTTGCCTCGTAAGGCTTCTAACTTTTGATCCATTTTCTCCTCTATTTCTTTACGAGATTTTTCTATGTGTTCAGCTACCAGCATCCTGACCAGTGATTTTATATCCAAGTCTTGTTTTTCTGGTGTTTTAGGGTATCCAGGGCTTCCTGTTGTTGGAGAACTGGGTTCAGATGCTGTCATGTTGCCTTGATTTTTGTTAGTAACGTTCCTTCGTTTTCCTTTTGCCATCTGGTTATTTCTGGTTTTAGTTGGCCTTGTTGTCAGTGGCTGGTGTTTGAATCTCCTGTGAGGCTGGGCTCACCTGTTGTTTCTCTATTGGTGAATATGTGTGACTGCTGCTTTAAGGGATCATAAGCTGGCTGCCACCCATGCGATTGTAGCCCCTGTTGGAGTCTGTCTACCTGGGCTTCTCCAGCTGTGTCCTGGTTGCAAGGAACTCCGAGAGCCTAGCAGATCCCCCGTGAGGGTAGCCCTGGAAGGGGTGTTTACCTGGGCCTTTCCAGCTGTGTCTTGGTTGCAATATGGAGGCCCGCCGCTACACAGCTGGTCTAGGGGCCGGCGAGCTGGTTGCAGAACGCAGCTTAGGTGCTCACCCGAGGGCGGGGATGTCCCACAGAGCCTGTGCCTTTCCAGCTGTGTCCTGGTTGTGATATGGAGGCCCGCCGCTACACTGCTGGTCTAGGGGCCGGCGAGCTGGTTGCAGAATGCAGCCTATGTGCTCACCAGAGGGCGGGGATGTCCCACAGATCCTGGGCCTTTCCAGCTGTGTCCTGGTTGCAATTTGGAGGCCCGCCGCTACACCGCTGGTCTAGGGGCCGGCGAGCTGGTTGCAGAAGCAGCCTTGGTGCTCACCAGAGGGCTCGGGGATGTCCCACAGAGCCTAGGCGGGACTCCGCCTGCTTGGCTCCGAGACCCTAGCAGATACCCCCGTGAGTGTAGGCCTGGAAGGGGTGTTTACCTGGGCCTTTCCAGCTGTGTCCTGGTTGCAATATGGAGGCCCGCCACTACACCGCTGGTCTAGGGGCCGGCGAGCTGGTTGCAGAACGCAGCTTAGGTGCTCACCAGAGGGCGGGGAAGTCCCACAGAGCCTGGGCCTTTCCAGCTGTGTTCTGGTTGCGATATGGAGGCCCGCCGCTACACCGCTGGTCTAGGGGCCAGCTACACCGCTGGTCTAGGGGCCGGCGAGCTGGTTGCAGAACGCAGCTTAGGTGCTCACCCGAGGGCGGGGATGTCCCACAGATCCTGGGCCTTTCCAGCTGTGTCCTGGTTGCAATATGGAGGCCCGCCGCTACATCGCTGGTCTAGGGGCCGGCGAGCTGGTTGCAGAAGCAGCCTTGGTGCTCACCAGAGGGCTCGGGGATGTCCCACAGAGCCTAGGCGGGACTCCGCCTGCTTGGCTCCGAGACCCTAGCAGATACCCCCGTGAGTGTAGCCCTGGAAGGGGTGTTTACCTGGGCCTTTCCAGCTGTGTCCTGGTTGCAATATGGAGGCCCGCCGCTACACCGCTGGTCTAGCAATACCATGCAGTTTTTAATACTACTGCTCTGTAATATTGCTTGAGGTCAGGGATATTGATTCCCCCAGAAGTTCTTTTGCTGTTGATGATAGTTTTAGCTATCCTGGGTTTTTTGTTATTCCAGATGAATTTGAGAATTGCTCTTTCTAACTCTATGAAGAACTGAGTTGGGATTTTGATGGGGATTGCTTTGACTCTGTAAATTGCTTTGGGCAAGATTGCCATTTTGACTATATTAGTCCTGCCAACCCACGAGCATGGAAGATTTTCCCATTTTCTGATGTCTTCTTCAATTTCCCTCTTCAGAGACCTGAAGTTTTTGTCATATAAATCTTTCACATGTTTGGTTAGGGTCACTCCAAGATACTTTATATCATTTGTGGCTATTGTGAAGGGTGTCATTTCCCTAATTTCTTTCTCGGCCTGCTTATCCTTCGCATATAGGAAGGCTACTGATTTGCTTGAGTTGATTTTATAGCCAGCCACTTTGCTGAAGTTGTTTATCAGTTGCAGGAGTTCTCTGGTGGAGTTTTTTGGGTCACTTGAGTATGCTATCATATCATCTGTGAATAGTGATAGTTTGACTTCTTCCTTTGTGATTTGTATCCCTTTGACTTCCCTCTGTTGTAGAATTGCTCTAGCTAGTACTTCAAGTACTATATTGAAGAGATATGGTGAGAGGGGACAGCCTTGTCTAGTCCCTGATTTTAGTGGGATTGCTTCAAGTTTTTCTCTGTTTACCTTGATGTTGGCTACTGGTCTGCTGTATATTGCTTTTACTATGTTTAGATATGGGCCTTGAATTCCTGTTCTTTCTAAGACCTTTAGCATGAAAGGATGCTGAATTTTGTCAAATGCTTTTTCAGCATCCAATGAGATGACCTTGTGGTTTTTCTTTTTGAGTTTGTTTATGTAGTGAATTACATTGATGGTTTTCCCTATATTGAACCATCCCTGCATCCCTGGGATGAAGCCAACTTGATCATGGTGAATGATCTTTTTGATGTGTTCTTGGATTTGGTTGGCAAGTATTTTGTTTAGTATTTTTGCATCGATATTCATAAGAGAAATTGGCTTGTAGTTCTCTTTCTTAGTTGGATCTTTGTGTGGTTTTGGTATCAGGGTAATTGTGGCTTCATAGAATGAGTTGGGTAGTGTTCCTTCTGTTTCTATTTCGTGGAATAGTTTGAATAGTATCCTATCAGAAGGTCTGATAGAATTCTGCACTAAAACCATCTCAAAATGATAAATCGGCAACCAACAAATTGGGAAAAGATCTTCACCAACCCCACATCCGACAGAGGGCTAATATCCAATGTATACAAAGAACTCAAGAGGTTAGACCCCAGAAAACCAAATAACCCTATCCAAAAATGGGGTACAGAGCTAAACAGAGACTTCTCACCTGAAGAAATTTGGATGGCTGAGAAACACCTTAATAAATGTTCAACATCATTAGTCATTAGGGAAATGCAAATCAAAACAACCCTGAGATTTCACCTCACACCAGTCAGAATGGATAAGATTAAAAACTCAGAAGACATCAGGTGTTGGCGAGGATGTGGAGAAAGAGGAACACTCCTCCACTGCTGGTGGGAATGCAAGCTGGTACAACCACTCTGTAAATCAGTATGGCAGTTCCTCAGAAAACTGGACGTGATACTTCCGGAGGACCCAGCCATACCACTCCTGGGAATATACCCAGAAGATTCCCCTGCATGCAATAAGGATATATGCTCCACTATGTTCATAGCAGCCTTATATATAATAGCCAGAAGCTGGAAAGAACCCAGATATCCCTCAACAGAGGAATGGATACAAAAAATGTGGTATATATACACAATGGAGTACTATTCAGCCATTAGAAACAATGAATTCATGAAATTCTTAGAGAAATGGATGGAGCTGGAGAACATCATCCTAAGTGAGGTGATCCAGTCTCAAAAGAATACCCATGGTATGCAGTCACTGATAAGTGGATATTAGCCTAGAAGCTTGGAACACCAAAGACATAAATCACATACCAAGTGATGTCTGACAAGAAGAAAGGAGTGCACACTGGTGCTAGAATGGACCAAAGCATCATTGTGGGGGAGTACAAGAACAGTGAGGTGGGAGGGGTTAGATGAGGCATCAAGGGGAGGGAAAAGGGCTTGTGGGACCTTTGGGGGTGGGAACCAGAAAAATGGAAATGAATTGTAAATATAGAATATATCCAATAAAAAATTTACTTTTTTCTTGATTTTTGAATTATACTCCAGAATATCCTATAGATTTAATACTATATAGTATTTTCATTTGATTTGGTTATTGACTATGAGGATGATTCAGTTGTAAATGAGTACAGTTTTATATTTGGAGCCATTTAAAAGAGCGGCTTAGAGAAATCAAGAGAAAGAAATAGACAGGCAGACAGACATATATGCAGACAGAAAATTGTCTCACAATACACTAGTTCCTTTAGAATACCTAAATTGCCAGCAAAACCATCCTTTAGGCCACTCTCTTCCACAAAGATTTCATGAATACTAATGAAAATAGTAGTTCATGAGATAAAAATTCTTTCAACTGAAGGAGGGGTGCTGTAGGTTGTTAAAGTGATTATTTTCATTAGAATTTCTATAACCTCTTTTTAAAATCAAGGATCACAAAATCTGAATGTTATTAAATTTTGAATTTTTATTAAGTAAGCCTTTCACTAATTCTTTTTATATGAAAAAGAAACTATTAGAAAACAGAATTACTCTCTTAATGCTGAATATTTTAAAAAAGTCAGGTGAGGAGTTCACCATCTCAAAGATAAGGTTTATAAACATTAATGATACTGTGAATAGCAGATGAGGAGTACATAACCCCCTAAAATTATAAAATTGTAGATTGTCAGAACTGGAATGGATATTAGCCGTTATATGGACTCTCCTATCAGGAATATTTGAATTTAAAAGAGAAAGGATTTCATAATTATTCAAAGACCTTCAAGCCTTGTAGAATGCATTCACAATGCTTGGCAGAGATATTCAGACTTTTGAAGCTGCTACTTTTAGTGTTGACCTTCCAAAGCAAAGAAGAATTAGGAGGAAGAAAAATGTTTCCATAGCATATGAAGAAAAAAATTCTTGAAGTCTTTTTTTCTTCTGAACAAATTGCAGATAGAAAAACAGAAGTAAATATGCAGAAGGAGAAAAGCACACAGCTCCTCTAAGGAACTGTGAACAACCAGGTTTGCTTATGATAATGCAATGTTTTTAAGGGTGAGCACTCTGAAAGAACATTTTAAAAATTAAAAAAAAGAGGGAGCATAGAGATGTTAAATTACATGTGTGATACTGCCGTGTTGTCTATATATTATTATACATTTGTCCAAATAAAATGTGCAATATTAAGAGAGAACTACATATTCTTTATATATATACTATTTCTTTCTCTTGCTGTCTCTAAGCTGCTCTAATAAGCAGCTGCAAATATCAAACTATACTTGTATGCAACTGAATCAGCCTCACAGACAATAACCAAATCAAGTGAAAATACTATATATTGTTAAAACTGTAGAATGTCTGGAATTTAATTTAAAAAAAACAAAAAAAAGTAAATCTTAAACTACAAAGTTGGAGTGAGAATGATTAGGTGCCAATGTTAGTTCACCAGTTATAAGAAATATACTCCTCACATATCAAATGATGCCCAAGAAGAAGGAAGGAGTGACCCCTTGGTACTGGAAAGGCTCAGTGCAGCAGTGTAGGGGAATACCAGAACAGGGAAGTGGGAAGGGTGAATTGGGGAACAGGGAGAAGGAAGAGGGCTTATGTGACTTTCAGGGAGGGGGGATCCAGGAAAGGGGAAATCATTTGAAATGTAAACAAAGAATATATCGAATTAAAAATGTATTTCTTTGGTGTTTGATATTCATAATAGGACAAGGTATACATTTCTGTGAATAGAATGTATATGTTAAATGTTTGTAATTCCAGTTCAAAATAGTGCATTACATTAATTGTTCCTTAATATTATAACAAAATAAATCTGGGTGGTTTTATAAGGCAAAGAACCTTATTTAGCTCTTCATTCTGGAGTTTCAAGGGCACAATACAATCACTAAGTTGGTCTTGGTTTTTTTTTTTGTTTGTTTGTTTTTGTTTTTGTTTTGTTTTTTTGAGACAGGGTTTCTCTGTATAGCCCTGGCTGTCCTGGAACTCACTCTGTAGACCAGGCTGGCCTTGAATTCAGAAATCCTCCTGCCTCTACCTCCCAGAGTGCTGGGATTACAGGCGTGCGCCACCACCGCCCAGCTTCTAAGTCGGTCTTGTTGATGGCCTTGTAACAATTGTGTCATAATGACAGGTGTATATATATATATATATATATATATATATATTTATATATATATATATATACACATATATACACATATATCCATATATATGGATATATCCATGTTAATTATATATATATATATGTATATGTAAATATATGTATATATGATAAAAGAATCAAATTACAAGGCAAAATGGCTTTGAATACTGGGATCTTCTAATTTCTTTAGTGGACATGCCTCCAACTGACTCAAAGATTTCCTAGTAGGTGCTACTCTAGAGGAACTTTAATCCAGCAACATGGCTGTTCTGGCAAGGGACACATCCCTAGGTCTGTGTGATCTGGCTGGAATATAACCACACCTTTAATCCCAGGAGACAGAAGGAAGCAGATCTCTGATTCAAGGCCAGTCTGTTATATATCAAGATTTAAGTAAGAAAAGCTTAGGTCTAGGCCATGGTGGTACAAAACTTTAATCCCAGCACTCAGGAGACAGATGCATGCAGATCTCTGAGTTTTAGGCAGTCAGTTTGGTTGAGTTAGTAAGTTCATAGGCAGTGCAGTAGAGTGGAGTTGGTCACAGTTCAGATTATGGAGTTCAGAGGCAGTTTTTACAGGAGCAGTTTTACAGATACAGGTTTCAGAGAGAGTATGGTAGACACAGGTGAAGATAAAAATGACCCAGAGAATGAGAAAGAGCCAGAATATTAGAACAGATTGCTAGAGATAGAGGCCAATCAAAACAATTCAGTGAGAAGCCTAGAGAAGCCAGTTTGAAACAGTCAGCTTAGAGAGGAGTTTGTGCCAGAGCATCTGAGTTGAACCAGCAAGCCAGAGTTCAGAAAAAACTAGAAAGGGTGAGCTTATTCAGCAGTAAGCCTCTGAGACAATTAAACAGATGAATAAATGTTACTTTTGTACTCTCTTAATTGTGATACTCTGCTCACATTGAGTACAATCTTGTGTGCAAGCTACAGCATATCAAAAGTTTAAAGAAACACAATCTGAATTTTTGAAGACATTTTTTTCAAGAGGACTGGAAGAATCCTTATTTTAATTAATTAGTTAATTACTTTTTATTTTTTATGTGTATGGGCAGTTTGCTTGGATGGATGTCTGTGCACAGCATATGTGCCTGTTGTCCTCAGATGCCAGAAGAGGGTATTGAATCCCCTAGAACTTGACTTATAGACTCCTGTGAGCTTCCATGTGGGTCCTGGCAGTTGAACCAGGTCATTTGAAAGAGTACCCAATATTCTTAACCTCTGAACCATCTCTTCAATCCTGAAGTCTTATCTTTAATCATAAAGGAAGAAGTCAGAATCCAAGAGTTCGTGATGATATTTACATTTTCTGTGAGAATTTTGATTTTCCTTTGTTACTAAAATATAGCTAATGTCTCTCTACACAGCATGCTTATACTGATGTGGAAAAGAGTGAGAAAAAATGAGACTGGGATGAATGTCTATTTTTTTTAGAAAACAGAAAACAAATTATGTTCAATTGTACAACTATTACATTTCATAGTGGACTACTAGATTCCACAGCTTGCTTTAGTTGCAAGGGAGGCTAGGGAGACATTAACCGGTATAACCTCTGTGGTGACAGGGAATAATACAAAGGTAGATTGAAATTGCTTTGTATTATATGTATGTATGTATTTAATTATTTATATTAAATATTTTCTTTTTTTATGCTTACCAAGGATTTTATGTAGTTTATATAGTATTATGCACATAAAAATATGGAAGTTGAAATCAAGGGACCTGAATTTTAACTTAAACAGAGATTAAAACAGTAAGTTTAAATTCACAAATTTATGGTTTTTATTTCTTGTTTTGTTTCTGTCTATCTAGCCAGAACCAAAGTCAGATTGTTGTAAAGAGGGAGTGAGGCACTGTGAAGATTTAGTTTTGAAAACCTTCCCAGGACATTTTACCCACCACTGAGCTGGCATTTCAGTTGAGACCTCTCCAGATGTTTTCTGAGAACTCTGTTCTTCCCTCCTAAGATAGGTAGTGTTTTCCAAGTCTTGCCTTTCTGAAGTGTGTTGGCCTTTTCTTTTTTTTTAATTTTATTTATTTATTTTAGGATATATTCTATATTTACATTTCATTTCCCTTTTTCTGGTTCCCCATCCCCCAAAGGTCTCACATGCCCTTTTCCCTCCCCCTGTTCCCCCATCCACCCTTCCCACTTCCCTGTTCTGGTATTCCCCTACACTGATGTTTTGATCCTTTCCAGCACCAGTGTCCACTCCTTCCTTATTATTGGATATCAATTGATATGTGGATTGTGTCTTTGGTGTCCCATGAGTCTAGGCTAATATCCACTTATCAGTGAGTGCATAGCATGGGTATTCTTTTGAGACTGGGTTACCTCACTTAGTATGATGTTCTCCAGCTCCATCCATTTCTCTAAGAATTTCATGAATTCATTGTTTCTAATGGCTGAATAGTACTCCATTGTGTATATATATACCACATTTTTTGTACCCATTCCTCTGTTGAGGGCCATCTGGGTTCTGTCCAGCTTCTGGCTATTATATATAAGGCTGCTATGAACATAGTGGAGCATGTATCCTTATTGCATGCAGGGGAATCTTCTGGGTATATTCCCAGGAGTGGTATGGCTGGGTCCTCCAGAAGTATCATGTCCAGTTTTATGAGGAATCACCAGACTGATTTCCAAAGTGGTTGTACCAGCTTTCAGTCCCACCAGCAGTGGAGGAGTGTTCCTCTTTCTCCACATCCTTTCCAACACCTGATGTCTCCTGAGTTTTTAATCTTAGCCGTTGTGACTGGTGTGAGGTGAAATCTCAGGGCTGTTTTGATTTGCATTTCTCTAATGACTAATGATGTTGAACATTTTTTAAGGTGTTTCTCAGCCATCTGAATTTCTGCAGGTGAAAAGTCTTTGTTAAGCTTTGTACCCCATTTTTGGATAGGGTTATTTGGTTTTCTGGGGTCTAACTTCTTGAGTTCTTTGTATACATTGTGTCAACAGACACAAGCCAATAAGGAGGAAATGAAAAAAAATCACTTAAAGAAATGCAGGAGAAATTGAGTCAACAGGCAGAAGTCATGAAACAGGAAACAAAAAAAATCTCTTAAAGAGTTGCAAGAAAACACAAACAAACAAGTGAAGGAACTGAGCAAAACCATCCAAGATTTGAACACAGAGGTAGAAAACAACTAAGAAATCACAAAGGGAGACAACTTTGGAGATAGAAAACCTTGGGAAGAAATCAGGGATCATAGATGCAAATATCAACAACAGAATACAAGAGATAGAAGTAAGAATCTCAGATGCTGAAGATAACATAGTAACCATTGACTCCACAGTCAAAGAAAATACAAAATGCAAAAGGGTTGTAACCCCAAACATCCAGGAAATCCAGGACACAATGAGAAGACCAAACCTAAGGATTATAGCGATAGATGAGAGTGAAGATCTACAATTTAAAGGGCCAGCAAATATCTTCAATAAAATTATGGAAGAAAACTTCCCTAATTTAAAGAGAAAGACGCCCATGAATATACAAGAAGCTTGCAGAACTCCAAACAAACTGGACCAGAACAGAAATACCTCTGGTCACATAATAATCAAAACCCCAAATGTACTAAACAAAGAAAGAATTTTAAGGCAGTAAGAGAAAAAGGCCAAGTAACATATAAAGGAAGACCTATCAGAATCACACCAGACTTCTCCCCAGAGACCATGAAAGCTAGAAGATCCTGGGTGGATCTCATGCAGACTCTAAGAGAACACAATTAAATATTTTCTTATTTGCATTTCTAAAGTTATCTGGTTTCCCCTCCAAAATCCCATGGACCCATTCCCCTCCCCCTGCTCACCAACACACTCACTCCCATTTCCCTGTCGTGGCATTCTCTTATAGTGTGGCATCGAGCCTTTTCAGGACCAAGGGCCTCTCTTCCCTTTGATTCCAACAAGGCCATCCTCAACTACATTTGCAGCTGGAGCCATGGGTCCCTCCATGTATACTCTTTGGATGGTGGTTTAGTCCCTGGGAGCTCTGGGGGTACTGGTTGGTTCATATTGTTGTTCCTCCTATGGGTCTACAAACCTCTTCAGCTTCTTGGGTCCTATCTCTAGCTCCTCCACAGTGGACCTTGTGCATAGTCCAATGGTTGACTGAGAACATCCCCCTCTGTATTTGTCAGGTACTGGCAGAGCCTCTCAGGAGAGAGCTATATCAGACTCCTGTCAGCAAGCACTTGTTGGCATCCACAACAGTGTCAAGTCTTGGTAACTATATATAGGATGGATCCCCAGGTGGGGAAGCCTCTGGATGATCTTTCCTCCAGTCGCTGATGCACAATTTGTCTATGTATCTCCACCTGTGTTTAGTTTGTTCCCCCCTTCTAAGAAGAACTAGAGTATCCATACTGGACTTCCTTCTTCTTGAGCTTTGTTTGGTCTGTGAATTGTATCTTGGGTATTCTAAGCTTCTGGGCTAATATCCACTTATCAGTGGATGCATACCATGTGTGTTCTTTTGTGATTGGGTTACCTCACTCAGGATGATATTTTCTAATTCCATCCATTTGCCTAAGAATTTCATGAATTCATTGATTTTAATAGCTGAATGGTATTCCATTGTGTAAATGTATCTGTTTTTCTATATCCATTCCTCTGTTGAGGGACATCTGGGTTCTTTCAAGCTTCTGGCTATTGTAAATAAAATTGTTATAAACATAGAGGGGCATGGGTCCTTATTACATGCTGGAAAATCTTCTGGGTATATAACAAGTGGTGATATAGCTGGGTCCTCAGGTAGTATTATTCTGATTTTTCTGAGGAAACTCCAAACTGATTTCCATAGTAGTTGTACCAGCTTGCAATCCCACCAGCAGTGGAGGAGTGTTCCTCTTTCTCCACATCCTTGCTAGCAGATGTTGTCACCTGAGTTTTTGATCTCAGCCATTCTGACTGGTGTGAGGTGAAATCTCAGGATTGTTTTTTATTTGCATTTCCCTGATAATTAAGGATGTTGAACATTTCTTTAGGTGTTTCTCAACCATTTGGTATTACTCAGTTGAGAATTCTTTGTTTAGCTCTATACCCCATTTTTAATAAGTTTATTTAGTTCTCTGGAGTCTAACTTCTTAAGTTTTTTCTATATATTGGATATTAGCCCAATATTGGATGTAGTGTTGGTAAAGATCTTTTCCCAATTTATTGGTTGTTGTTTTGTCGTATTGGCAGTGTCCTTTGCCTTACAGAAACTTTGTAGCTTTATGAGGTTCCGTTTGTCAATTCTTGATCTTATAGCATAAGCTATTGTTGTTCTGTTCAGGAAATTTTCCCATGTGTCCATGTTCTCAAGGATCTTTCCAAGTTTCTTATCTATTAGTTTCAGTGTGTCTGGTTTTATGTGGAGGTCCTTGAACCACTTGGATTTGAGTGTTGTACAAGGAGATAAGAACAGTAATGTTGCATTCTTCTGCATGCTGACATCCAGTTGAACCAGCACCATTTTTAGAAAAGGCTATCTTTTTTTCTACTGGATGGTTTTAGCTCCTTTGTCAAAGATCAGGTGACTGTAGGTATGTGGGTTCATTTCTGGGTCTTCAATTCCATTTCTGGGTCATTGATCTACCTGCCTGTCACTGTATCAATACCATGTAGTTTTTATCACTGTTGCTCTGTAGTATATTTTGAGGTCCAGGATGCTGATTCCCCCTGAAGTTCTTTTTTTTAATTTTTTTTATACTTCATCATTTTTTTATTGGATATATTCTATATTTACAATTCATTCCCCTTTTTCTGGTTCCCCACCCCCAAAGGTCCCACATGCCCTTTTCCCTCCCCCTGCTCCCTCATCCACCCCCTCCCACCTTACTGTTCTTGTACTCCCCCACAATGATGTTTTGGTCCATTCTAGCACCAGTGTCCACTCCTTTCTTCTTGTGAGACATCACTTGATATGTGATTTATGTCTTTGGTGTTCCAAGCTTCTAGGCTAATATCCACTTATCAGTGACTGCATACCATGGGTATTCTTTTGAGACTGGGTCACCTCACTTAGTATGGCGTTCTCCAGCTCTATCCATTTCTCTAAGAATTTCATGAATTCATTGTTTCTAATGGCTGAATAGTACTCCATTGTGTATATATACCACATTTTTTGTTTCTCAGCCATCCAAATTTCTTCAGGTGAAAAGTCTCTGTTTAGCTCTGTACCCCATTTTTGGATAGGGTTATTTGGTTTTCTGGGGTCTAACCTCTTGAGTTCTTTGTATACATTGGAAATTAGCCCTCTGTCGGATGTGGGGTTGGTGAAGATTTTTTCCCAATTTTTTGGTTGCCGATTTATCCTTTTGACAGTGTCTTTTGCCTTACAGAAACTTTGTAGTTTTATGAGGTCCCACTTGTCTATTCTTGCTCTTAGAGCATAAGCAATTGGTATTCTGTTCAGGAATTTTTCCCCTGAGCCAATGTCCTCAAGGGTCTTCCCCAGTTTCTTTTCTATTAGTTTTAGTGTGTCTGGTTTTATGTGGAGGTCTTGATCCACTTGGAGTTGAGCTTAGTGCAAGGACATAAGAGTGGATCAATTCTCATTCTTCTGCATGTTGACCTCCAGTTGAGCCAGCACCATCTGTTGAAAAGGTTATCTTTTTTCCACTGGATGTTTTCAGCTTCTTTGTCAAAGATCAATTGGCCATAAATGTGCGGGTTCAATTCTGGGTCTTTGATCCTATTCCATTGATCCGCCTCCCTGTCACTGAACCAATACCATGCAGTTTTTAAATACTACTGCTCTGTAATATTGCTTGAGGTCCGGGATATTGATTCCCCCAGAAGTTCTTTTGCTGTTGATGATAGTTTTAGCTATCCTGGGTTTTTTGTTATTCCAGATGAATTTGAGAATTGCTCTTCTAACTCTATGAAGAAATGAGTTGGGACATTAATGGGGATTGAGTTGAATCTGTATATTATTTTGGGCAAGGTTGCCATTTTGACTATATTAGTCCTGCCAACCCACGAGCATGGAAGATTTTCCCATTTTCTGATGTCTTCTTCAATTTCCCTCTTCAGAGACCTGAAGTTTTTGTCATATAAATCTTTCACATGTTTGGTTAGGGTCACTCCAAGATACTTTATTTCATTTGTGGCTATTGTGAAGGGTGTCATTTCCCTAATTTCTTTCTCGGCCTGCACAGTGTGACCTTGGCTGAGCTGTTGGTACCCGGCTCTGCCGATCTCTTCTGGCTGCCTTGTCTGTGCTGGACTATGCTAGCTCTCAGTCCAAGCCCCTGACTCCAGCTGCTAGAATTCCGAGCTGTGTCCCAAGGCAAGATGGCCCCTTGCTGCTAGCCTGCTCAGAGAGCTGTCCCCGGCCACGGTGGTCTGCACCCGCAGCTGAGCTGTCTGTGCCCAGATCTCTTGCAGAGCTAAGCTAAGCTATATCTCTGGCCACGCACCTGACTCCAGATGCTCGCTTTGCCCCGCAGTTCGCGCGCGGTATCCCAAGGCAAGATGGAGGCCCCTCTGAAAGCACAGCGTGACCTTGGCTAAGCTGTTGGTACCTGGCTCTGCTGATCTCTTCTGGCGGCGTTGCCTGTGCTGGACTATGCTAGCTCTCAGTCCAAGCCCCTGACTCCAGCTGCTAGAATTCTGAGCTGTGTTCCGAGGCAAGATGGCCCCTTGCTGCTAGCCCGCTCAGAGAGCCTGCCCGGCGCTCCTGAAGTTCTTTTATTGTTGAAAATAGTTTTTGCTATCCTGGATTTTTTTTTTGTTGTTGTTATTTCAGAAGAATTTGAGAATTGTTCTTCCTAACTCTGTGAATAATTGAGTTGGAATTTTGATGGGGACTACATAGAATCTGTAGATTGCTTTTGACAAAGTGGCCATTTTTACTGTATTAATCCTACCAATCCATGAGCATGGGAGATTTTTTCATCTTCTGAAATCATCTTCGATTTCTGTTGAGGTCTGTTTTGTGACTGATTACATGGTCAATTTCTGAGAAGGTACCATGAGATGCTGAGAAGAATGTATATTCTTTTGATTTAGGAAGAAACATTCTATAAATATCAGTTAAATCCATTTGGTCCATAACTTCTGTTAGATTCAATGTATCTCTGCTTATTTTGTGTTTCCCTGATCTTCCATTGGTGAGAGTGGGATGTCGAAGTCTCCCACAATCATTGTATGAGGTGCAATGTGTACTTTGAGCTTTAGTACAGTTTCTTTTATGAGTGTGGGTGCCTTTGCATTTGGAGCATATATGTTCAGAACTGAGAGTTATTCTTGGTAGACTTTTCCTTTGATGTGTATGAAGTGTCGTCCTTCCTTATCTTTTTTAGTGACGTTTGGTTGAAAGTTGATTTTATCTGATATTAGAATGGCTACTCCAGCTTATTTCCTGGGACCAATTTCTTGGAATTTTTTTTTCAGCCTTTTACCCAGAGGTATTGTTTTTTGTTTTTTGTTTTTTTTTTTTTTTGATACCGAGATGCATTTCCTGTATGCAGCAAAATGCTGGGTCCTGTTTACATATCCAGTCTTAGTCTAGGTCTTTTTTATTAGGAAATTGAGTCCCTTGATATTAAGAGATATTAAGGAATAGTGATGGTTGCTTCCCTTTTTTTAATGTTATTTTTAGGTTTGTGTGGTCATCTTCTTTTTGGTTTGTTGAAAGTAGATTACTTTCTTGCTTTTTATAGGGTGTAGTTTCCCTCCTTGTGTTGGTATTTTCCATCTATTATCCTTTGTAGGTCTGGATTTATGGAAGGATATTGTATAAATTTGGTTTTCTCAATCAAGGCAATATGGCAGCATCTGAACCCAATTCTCCAACCACAGCAAGTCCTGGATACCCCAACACACCAGAAAAACAAGAGTTGGATTTAAAAGCACTGGTCATGATGCTGCTAGAGGAACACAAAAAAGACATAAACAAATCTCTTAAAGAAATGCAGGGGAACATCAATAGGGTAGAAGCCCTTACAATGCAAACACAAAAATCACTTAAAGAATTCCAGGAAAATATGGATCAACAGACAGAAGCCAATAGAGAGGAAATGAAAAAAAATCACTTAAACAAATGCAGGAGAAATTGAGTCAGCAGGCAGAAGTCATGAAAGAGGAAACACCAAAATCTCTTAAGGACTTGCAAGAAAACACAAACAAACAAGTGAAGGAACTGAGCAAAACCATCCAAGATCTAAACACAGAGGTAGAAACAACTAAAAAATCACAAAGGTAGACAACTTTGGAGATAGAAAACTTTGGGAAGAAATCAGGGATCATAGATGCAAATATCAACAACAGAATATAAGAGATCAAATTAAGAATCTCAGATGCTAAAGATACCATAGTAACCATTGACTCCACAGTCAAAGAAAATGCAAACTGCAAAAGGCTTGTAACCCAAAATATCCAGGAAATCCAGGACACAATGAGAAGACCAAACCTAAGGATTATAGGGATAGATGAGAGTGAAGATCTACAATTTAAAGGGCCAGCAAATATCTTCAACAAAATTATGGAAGAAAACTTCCCTAACCTAAAGAGAGAGATGCCCATGAATATACAAGTTTATAGAACTCCAAACAGACTAGCCCAGAACAGAAATACCTCCCGTGACATAATAATCAAAACCCCAAATGTACTAAACAAAGAAAGAATATTAACGGCAGTAAGAGAAAAAAGGCCAAGTAACATATAAAGGAAGACCTACCAGAATCACACCAGACTTCTCACCAGAGACCATGAAAGCTGGAAGATCCTGGGAAGATCTCATGCAGACCCTAAGAGAACACAAATGTCAGCCAAGACTACTATACCCAGCAAAACTCTCAATAAACATAGATGCAGAAATCAAAATATTCCATGACAAGACCAAATTTACACAATATCTTTCCACTAACCCAGCCCTACAAAGGATAATAGGAGAAAAACTCCAATACAAGGAAGGAAAGTACAGCCTGGAAAAAGCAAGATAGTAACCTTCTTCCATCAAACTCAAAAGAAGATAACCACTCAAAAACAAAAATAACATCAAAAATTACAGGAAGTAATAATCACTATTCCTTAATATCTCTTAACATCAATGGACTCAATTCCCCAATAAAAAGGCATAGACTAACAGACTGGATACGGAAACAGGACCCTACATTTTGCTGCATACAGGAAACACACCTCAGGGTCTAAGACAAACCCTACATTAGAGTAAATGCCTGGAAGACAGTTTTGCAAGCAAATGGTCACAGGAAGCGAGCTGGAATAGCCACTCTAATATCAGATAAAATTGACTTTCAACCTAAAGTCATCAAAAGAGACACAGAAAGTCACTTCTTGCTGGTCAAAGGAAAAATCCACCAAGAAGAACTCACAATTCTAAACATCTATGCTCCAAATGCAAGGGCACCCTCATTCGTTAAAGAAATTTACTAAAGCTCAAAGCATACATTGTACCTAACACAATAATTGTGGGGGACCTCAACACTCCACTATCCTCAATGGACTAATCAGGAAAACAGAAACTAAACACAGATACAGGGAAACTCATTGAATCTTTGGACCAATTGGATTCAACACACACACACACACACACACACACACACACACACATATATATATATATATATATATATATATATTTCTCAAACTCATCTGGAATAACAAAAAACCCAAGATACATAAAACTATTCTCAACAGTAAAAGAACTTCTGGGGGAATCAGTATCTCAGACCTCAAGCAATACTACAGAGCTGTAGTATTAAAAACTGCATGGTATTGGTACAGTGACAGGGAGGTGGATCAATGGAATAGGATTGAAGACCCAGAAGTGAACCCACACATCTATGGCCAATTGATCTTCAACAAAGGAGCTGAAAACATCCAGTGGAAAAAAGATAGTCTTTTCAACAAATGGTGCTGGCTTAACTGGAGGTCAGCATGCAGAAGAATGATCCACTTTTATCTTATACCAACTGATGTCCAACAAGAAGGAAGGAGTGGACCCTGGTGCTAGAAAGGCTCAAGGAAGGAGTGGACACTGGTGCTGTAAAGGATCAAAGCATCAGTGTAGGATAATACCAGAACAGGGATGTGGGAATGGGTCGATGGGGGAACAGGGGGAGATAAAGGGCATGTGGGACCTTTGGGGAGCAGTGAACCAGAAAAAGGGAAATGAAATGTAAATGTAGAATATATCCAATAAAAAAATTAAAAAAAATAGTGGTCTAAGTGTTTTCACCTCAGGAATTTTTCTGAAGTATATATTGCCTAATTTCTTGAAGATGAATAGAAACAGAAATAAAGGATAAAATCCGGGAAAAATAAGATATTCATGGATTTCTTTTCATGGATCACAGACCTGAAGTCTTATTTTGAAATTTTTTACTGCTAAGTAATGTGAGGCCACTGATTTGAAAAGACAGAGAAAGAAATGAGGGAAAGAGGAACAAAATAATAAGGTATAATTTACTAAGAATGGTAATTTAAGTTGAGTAGTTCAAGACATACCAATTCAGTCAGTGGTAGATAAAAATAGTTTAAAATTTTCATCTGTACTGAATTTGTACAGAATATTTCTTGTCATTATTTTTAATATTATAGTATTACAACTACTTATGTAGTACTTACATTGTTCTAGATATTGTAAGTAGATGATTTAAAGTATATAATAATTCATGAAATATATATCTATGTATTATGCAATTTTATGTAAAGGACTAGAACATTCTTAGATTTGGAAGCCTAGACGGAGCCTGGAACTAGTGTTCCAAAAACTCAGCTATTAAAAATAATGAATTCATGAAATTCTTAGGCAAATGGTTGGAACTGGAATATATCATCCTAAGTGATGTAACCCAATCACAAAAGAACAAACAAGAAATGCACTCATTGATAAGTGGATATTAGCCTATTGTGTCTGAATACCCAAGACACAATACACATTTCAAATGATTCCCAAGAAGAAGGAAGGAGAGGGCCCTGGTCTTAGAAAGGCTCAGTGCAGCAGTGTAGGGGAATTCCAGGACAGAGAAGCAGGAAGGGTTTGATTGGGGAACAGGGGGAGGGAAGAGGGCTTATGGGACTTTCAGAGAGAGAGGAAACCAAGGAAGGGGAAATTATTTGAAATGTACATAACGAATATATATAAAAAAGAAAAAGACAAAAGAAAATAGAATGAAGAAAACTGCAAAAAGAAAGGAATACTGAGGGACAATTCTATCATGTTATGATTTTGGTTCTTATTTATTTATCTGTTTGCATGTCTGTCTGTCTGTGTGATTGTCTTGCTTTGGGGTGTGTGTGTGTGTGTGTGTGTGTGTGTGTGTGTGTGTGTGTGAGAGAGGGAGAGAGAGAGAGAGAGAGAGAGAGAGAGAGAGAGACAGAGACAGAGACAGAGACAGAGAGCTTAGAAAGCATGTTTGTGTCCTACCATGTGTGTGGAAATCGTGAGATAAATTGCTGCAGCTTGTTCTCACCTTCTGCTATGTGCGTCTTTTTTTTCTTTTTTTTCTTTATTTTCTATATTCTTTGTTTACATTCCAAAGGCTTTCCCCTTTCCCAGTCCCCCCCCACCATATGTCCCATAAGTACTCTCCCCCCTAACTATTCCCCAATCACCCCCCCCCCCATTTCTCTGTTCTGATGCTCTCCTACAAATCTGTATCCAGTCTTTTCAGGACCAGGGTCCTTTCCTTCCTTCTTCTTGGGAATCTTTTGATTTGCTAATTGTGTCTTGAGTATTCAGAGCTTTTGGGCTCATTAATATCCACTTATCAGTGATTGCATTTCATGTGTATTCTTTTGTGATTGGGTTAAATTACTTAAGATGATATTTTCCAGATCCAACCATTTGCCTACAAATTGCATGAATTCATAATTTTTAATTGCTGAGTAGTATTCCATTGTATAAATATACCACATTTTCTGTATCCATTCCTCCTTTGAGGGACATCTGGGCTCCTTCCAACTTCTGGCTATTATAAACAAGGCTGCTATGAACATAGTGGAGCATGTGTCTTTATTGTATGAAGGGGATTCCGCTGGGTATATACCCAGGAGTGGTATGACAGGGTCCTCTGGAAGTGTCAAGCCCATTTTTCTGAGGAACCGCCAGACTGATTTCCAGAGCGGTTGTACCATCTTGCAATCCCACCAACAGTGTAGGAGTGTTCCTTTTTCTCCACATCCTCGCCAGCACCTGTTGTCTCTTGAGTTTTTAATCTTAGCCATTCTGACTGGTGTGAGGTGAAATCTCAGGGTTGTTTTGATTTGCATTTCCCTGATGACTAATGATGTTGAACATCTTTTAAGGTGCTTCTCGGCCATCTGAATTTCTTCAGGTAAAAAGTCTTTGTTTAGCTCTGTACCCCATTTTTTGATAGGGTTATTTGGTTCTTTGGGGTCTAACTTCTTGAGTTCTTTGTATATATTGGATATTAGCCCTCTGTCAGATGTGGGGTTGGTGAAGATCTTTTCCCAATTTGTTGGTTGCTGTTTTGTCCTTCTAACAGTGTCCTTTGCCTTACAGAAACTTTGTAATTTTATGAGGTCCCATTTGTCAATTCTTGACCTTAGAGCCTAAGCTATTGGTGTTCTGTTTAGGAACTTTTCCCCCGTGCCCACGTCCTCCAGGGTCTTCCCCAGTTTCTTTTCTATTAGTTTCAGTGTGTCTGGTTTTATGTGGAGGTCCTTGATCCACTTGGAGTTGAGCTTAGTGCAAGGAGTAAGAGTGGATCAATTCTCATTCTTCTGCATGTTGACCTCCAGTTGAGCCAGCATCATTCATTGAAAAGGCTATCTTTTTTCCACTGGAAAACATCCTATGGTAGATGGACGTCTTGAGGATCAAACTCAGCATGGCAGCAACTACCTTTACCTGTTGAACCATCTCAACAACTCTGATTGTTATGTTCTTTATAAATATTATTTTCTTTGATAAAATATGTATTGTTACTGTCAAAAATTTTAAATTAGAAAACGGAAAGTTAAAAATCCTAAGTATTTTCGCAGACTTACATTATCAGTATTTGTTTTCTAACAAAAGGATTCTTTCGAGGTCTAGAAGACATTTGCAAATTTATAAACATCTAATTCACATGTATAATGAATGTGGAAATAAAAACACATTCATGAAGACATCACTACTCTCAAAGCTATATACATGAATATGACATTGTAATGATTCTTCTTGCCTCACTTATATTACTTCAGAATTTTTGTTGGTTAAGAACTGAAGAGTTGTACTCTTAGCAAATTAGTACACAAGATGTGTTATTAATCAGTACTATGTTTTATTATAGAAGTCCAGAACTTATTTATTCTCTTAACTGGAAAAATTGTATACTCTAAGCATCATTTGTCCATTTTATACTCTGTTCAGTCCTTGAAAACTACCATCCTCCTCTCTGTTCTTATGACTTGGAGTATTTTATGGCCCAAATATAGTGAAATCATATATTTATATTCTTGTGTCTGGTTTATTTCATAAAACATAATAAATTCTAAGAATACTCAACTTTCTTATTTTGTAAGACTGAATAATATTTCATTTCATGTCTCTTCCATGTATATGTTTGTACTGTGTATGAACATATTGATAGTTCATAGCAAGGCAAGTCATAGATCTATTCATTTTTTTGAGTCGTCCATCTACCATAGGATTTTTTGTTTGCTTGTTTGTTCATATTCTTTGAAGCCTTGCATTCATTTTTTCTATGTTTGTTTAAGCTTTTTCTTGAGACAAATTTTATCTGTGTAGTGCTGGTTGTTGAGGAACTCACTCTGTAACAAAGATAGACTGGCACTCAAAAGATCTGCCTCCCTTTGCCTCCCAGTGCTGGAATTAAAAACATGTGCCAGCACTGCCAGGTAAGCATTCTTATCTTAAAAGTCTGCAAAATCATTCCTTTCCTGAATGGTTTCTGATAGGGAAAGATATTGACCATTTAGCCTGGCTAGGCATTACCTGGGCCTCTCAGTGCTTTTCTAAGATATTTTTTTCTCTGCTCCACTCTTGGTACTACATCATAAATGAGGGAAGCCTTAAAATTCAATACCTTTTTCTCAGTCCCACAGTACAGAAGTCCTCATGTTGAATGACTTTCATTTATTTTTCCTCGAACAGAGCCCAGACATATACAAGGTGTGAACTTCCTATCAATGCTGTACATCTAAGGTTAGTTGCCAGAGATATATATCCTTAATGCAAGAGCTTACTCAATCCATGTATAGCTATATACAGGGTTCTATCTAGTAGTAGAATCTATGAGCTAAGGATACAGTTGCCATCTTTAGTCCATTATCTCCAGGATACTGTCTTTGTTTTGCTGACATGTTAGATCCTCTTAGTTGGACTCTGGTGTTCCCATGCAGGTGTTACAAAAATATCCTGTTGGAGAACAACAATGGAAACTACTGTCACCATGCTGATAGTGCTCTATTTTGCACATTATTTAATACGTTATTCACACCTGTGTCACCCTGTATGCAGACTTCTTAACATTGCATCTAAATTGTTTATTCTTGGGTACAAATTGTTTTTTTCTTCTTCTATGCTTCTCTTAGTTTTCCACATAATACTTGTAGCATTTAATACTTCTTGATTAATTGTTATGAACCACATATGATGTAAAAACGTTTGTTTATTCTTGACAATAATTCTATTAGGGAGCCACTGTTGCTATCTTTATTTTAGAGCGTAAAAGTTTGAGACTCATAGAGCTTCATTAATCTGCCCAAAGATATACTGATAATAAATGGTAGATTTTATCCTAAAGAAAAATGATATTTTGGAATCCCCAGGAGACAGAATTGCAGGTGTTATAGATTTGGGTATTGCCATTTTTCCTTTATATGAGTCATTATGTAAACATAGAAAATTTAAATGGAGAAGTAATTTGAAATTTACCCAACTTCATACTATGAAAATCTGAAGCTCAAAAGGACATTAATAAAGTAATACAAATGTTGAACAGGTAAGGTAGGACCTGAACTTGTGTTTTCTGACTTTGAGCTATACACCTTCTGTTAACCCATTAATGAATAGTGCATAATTTGTCATATATATAGCCCTTACTTTGGAGTCTCTGCAACTTGTTTATATTTTCTTTCTTGAGGTCTTTTCTGGATAATTTCCTATGTCACAGATCAATAAGCATATTTTTATATCTTTACTTAGAGCTAGAACAGGAACAATCTATCTGATAAATAATATTTAATAAGTGGTTACCTCTAAGTTTTATAGTATTATCATGTATTATGAATTCACATATAAAAGCCATTGATTAAGAGGAAATGACTCTTCCGTTAATTCAATAATCGTTTAATAGAATGTTGTGTTTTAGCCTACATTTGAGGGAATACAGTTCATTTTGGACAAGTCTTGACAGCAGGAGTGGTATGTAGGTTTCTTGTCACAATATTTCCACAGTAAGCAAGCAGGGAGCTATTAATCCTGATACAGCATTCTCTTCTTTTTTCAGGCTAGGACCCTCGCTCTGAATATGATGAGTCTTCCCTACCTCAAGTTAAACCTCTCTGGAAACACCTTCATAGCCAATGGACAAACGTGACTTCAAAAAACTAAAACCAGTTTCTGTACAACATAGCATACAATAAATTGAGTAGAGGAAACTCACAGTGGAAGATAATCATTGCCAGCTGTATACCTCAGAGATGGTTAACATCCAGAATATACAACAAACTCAAATAAATAAATAAATAAATAAATAAATAAATAAATAAATAAATAAATAAATGACTCAGTTTAAAAGGGAGCTGAGGTTCTGTCCAGTCTCTCTTGATCATGTCTACCCATTACTTCTCCCTCCAGCTCCTCCCAGGGTCTCCATCTCATTTCATTTCCAACTTCATGTCACCCTTTCATGAATTATTTTATTTATTTGTTTGATTGATTTTTTTCCAAACTGAGTTTAACTAATGCAGGTTGTGTGTGAATGGGCACATGGTAGGTAATCCACTGGTATTTAGGGAACCCAGCAGTGAGCACACTCCTAAAGAAAACTAACTTTCTCCAGCTGCCAACAGCTCCTCAGCTCCATGTGAGGCCTCTGAAATCCCCACCCCCTTCTTGCTTGAATTTTTCCCTTTAGGTTTTTATTATTTTTATTTTATTAGATATTTGCTTTATTTATATATCAAATGGTATCCTCTTTCCTTGTTACCCCTTTGAAACACCGCTATGCCACCCTACCCCTGCTCACCCCCCTCCTCCAGTTTCCTGACTTGAATTCCCCTACACTGGGGCATCAAGCTTTCACAGGACCAATGGCCTCTCCTCTCACTGTTGTCTGAATAGGCCATCCTCTGCTACCTATACAGCTGGAGTCATGGGTCCCTCCTCGTGTACTCTTTGGTTCAGCTGGAGTCATGGGTCCCTCCTTGTGTACTCTTTGGTTGATGGTTTAGTCCCTGGGAGTTCTGGGGGTACTGGTTGGTTCATAATGTTGTTTGTACTGGCTGGTTTTGTGTGTCAACTTGACACAGGCTGGAGTTATCACAGAGAAAGGATCTTCAGTTGGGGAAGTGCCTCCATGAGATCCAGCTCTGGGGCATTTTCTCAATTAGTGATCAATCAGGGAGGGTCTCTTGTGGGTGGTACCATCTCTGGGCTGGTGTTCTTGGGTTCTATAAGAGAGCAGGCTGAGCAAGCCAGGGGAAGCAAGCCAGTAAGAAACATCCCTCCATGGCCTCTGCATCAGCTCCTGCTTCTTGACCTGCTTGAATTCCAGTCCTGACTTCATTTATTTGATGAACAGCAGTGTGGAAGTGAAAGCTCAATAAACCCTTTCCTCCCCAACTTGCTTCATGGTCATGATGTTTGTGCAGGAATAGCAACACTGACTAAGACATTGTTCCTCTTATGACACTGCCAACCTCTTCAGCTCCTTGGGTCCTTTCTCTAGCCGTTCCATTGGGGACCCTGTGCTCATTCTATTTGTTAGCCTTGAGCAATGGGTATTTTGATCCACTTTCCAATAAGGATCAAAGTATCCATACATTGTTCTTCCTCCTTCTTGGGCATCATTTGATATGTGAATTGTGTCTTGGGTATTCTTAGCTTCTAGGCTAATATCCAGTTATCAGTGAGTGCATACCTTGTGTGTTCTTTTGTGATTGGGTTACCTCACTCAGGATGATATTTTTTAGCTCCATCCATTTGCCTAAGAATTTCAAGCCGGTTTCCTCAAGTCCGCCATGGCTGCTGTGTATTCATGTATGCAATAGCTGTGTCACAACATGTGATCTGACATGGTCTGGAGGAAACAATTGCATAAGTTTTGGAGACCAAATGCCAGTTATCAAACACTGTACAGGGTATATAGTAGGATTTCAAAAAGAGTAAGTCATAAGATGGATGGATCAAGAGGTTGTATAATGACTATTTGGTAATAGGCTTAGATATAAATTTTTAAATATTTAAGTACAGCATGCATTTGTTAATAACATTGGGTTCCAAGTCAGACTGCTTAGCTTGGAGCCACAGTTGCACTGCTTAGGTTCTTTTATTCTGAAGTATTTTCTCTTTGAGAAGACTAGGGATAATGTAAAAATAATACCTTATTCATCACTGTTATTAGGAGAAGCAAACCAACTAATGCTGAAAACACATAAAATAGGGCCCAGCTAGCACATGCTCACATACAGATACTACTTGTCAGACCAGAAACACTATGCAACTAATTTGCATGCTTTATCTTGGGAGCAGGTGAATCAGTTCAAAGTCCAATTAGAAACTCAGTCACTGGGGCTTTTTATTCTGCTCAGCGAGCTTCCTCAGCAATGCTGCTTTCATTTAGCTGTTCAAGTCTCTGTAGATGAAAGAGCTGCATATATTGCTTTAAAAAATAAGTACTTTAAAAATATATCTGTCATAATATTTTTTTTAGTCCAAAGATGTTTAATAAAAACATTGGTTTGTGACAGGCAGAGCTAAGAGGTCTATAGGCAAACATTTCTGTGTTTTAAATTTATAACAATCTTACTATTATTACATACTCAGGATTGCAAAATCTACAGAATAAAAAAAAAGTTCAACTTAAATCGATATTTAATTTTCTCAATCCAAGCTAAAGTCAGGCTTTCAGCTCCCAAGACAATTCATTACCATTCTGTTTATTCAGTATTTAGCTGTGTATGTCTTAAATTTGATCTTTGTTATTTAGTTAATGGAACAGAATGCTGAGAAGGTATTTAATGTCATTTTTACCATTCTGTCTTTTAATCTTCTCAGAGAATACATTTCAAGAGTTAATTTAACAACTTTTTCCCTGACTGAGTGGTAACCGTGGAAATAGGAAACGTTATCATTGGAAAAGAGGCTGTGAATATTTTTGTCTTGTAAAATTATCTATAGCAAGTGTACTAAGTGTAATTACAAAATAGAGTCATTGTGAGGAAGACATATGTTATTTATTTATTTTCTGGAATCTGAGTCACTGTGTTCAACAGAAACATAATTGCAGAGGTGCATATTTTCCATATGTCTGACTAGACTATATACAGATGGTATCAAATCCTAGGAAATATGATTTATAATAAAAAAAACAAAATGTAGCTGTTGAAAAGGCACCAAGAAGTTTGAAAAACACAGAAAATAGAGGTTTGAGCACTATGGCTACAGACTTTCAAACTTAAGATTCCAAGATATGGCTACCATTTTCAGCCATCTTAAAAAATAGTTCAGCTCTATTCTGTTCATCTTGGTTCCAGCTGAGGTACTGGTTAGTTAAATTAATTCCAATAATCTGTCTCAAAAATCTAGATTTGCAGTTAGTACTATGAAGCATTCAGGAAAAAAAAAGTCAGAAAGTATTTACAGATTGAATGTTTAGTTCTAATAAGTAGCCTACTGTTCTTATATACATTATGGGAATTATGGGAAAGGCTAGAGAGAAGAAAAAGATCAAATGAAGCAGAAATTTGACAGAATTAGAATCATGAATGGCTGCATAATGAAGTTTGAAATCAAACCAAGGTGTATTGCTAAAGCAAGTAAATACTAAGGACAGACATTAAGCAAATTCATGGAGTCCCAGGCTAAAAAGTTGTAGCTAAATATGATCAAAAGGAAATATTTTCCTTATATCTTCTAAAGTACTTTAAAGGGATTCTACACTGTAATAAACTGCAACAGTTTTCTCAGTTCTGTTTCCACACACACGGAAATTTTTCACTCATCAACTTCAATGCCCTTAAGTTTCTCAGAATCCTGTTCTTAGTTTCCTTTTTTCATCTTTAAATCATTATGTGTGATTACCAGATAAACTACAGAATGTTGAGTTTAATTTGCATTTCCAATAAGCAGTGCTCTATTTACGATAGTTGTTCTCAACCTTACTAAAGTTGACCATTTAAGGTTGTGGTTACCTCCTTAGCCATAAAACTATTTTTGTTCTTATTTTATAACAGTAATTTGGCTACTATTATGAATTGTAATGTAAATATCTGATATGTAGGATATCTGATATGTGACCCTGAAAGGGGTCTATACTCGCAGGTTGTGAACAGCAGATTTAGAGTATTTCTTAAGTATTTTCTGGAATGTTTAGGTACTTAAAAATTGTATAGTGCATAGGATGATACCCATGGGGTTCTCACCCTTTTCAGAGAAGAGAAGGGAGACTGGGGGAAGAGGGAGTTAGATGTTGGTATGTAAATTGAATTCAGTAAATTAGTGAAAAAACAAAATAAAGTTTTTCTGATGTTCAAATTCAAATATAACTTGCTTTTAAATATCTGTATTGATCATATATGTACAAATGTGTGTATATTGTATATATGTATGTATTTTTCCATGTTAATAAAGTGACCCCTCTTGCTACTTGTCATATATGTCAATTGAACATCAACCATTTTTATTTTTTCTATAACCAACAATACTGTATATTTGTCCACATGTATTCCTTTTGCTGTTTTTAATTTGTTTTCTTTTATTTCATTTGTATATGTATGTGTATGGACATGAACATGCCACAGTGCATATATGGAAGTCAGAGGACAACTTGCAGTAATTGGTTTTCTCCTTCATCCATGTGGGTTCCAGGAGTTGAACTCTGGTCGTCAGACTCAGATATAAGACGCTAACTCCTGAGCTACCTCACCATCTTGTTTTAAAATGTGTTTTAAATCAGCATCTAATGTGATGGATATCATAATGAGGTTTTTGAACAAAGTTTTCTCTTTCTCCCTAAATCCCTAAACCCTCTTGGTATCCCTGTTCTTCACTAGTAGCTTCCCTTACCAGATATTTTTTCTCTTTCATATTCCACTTTCTTCATTCACCCCATCCTTCCTCATCATCTACTATTGCCCTCTCTTTGTCTTATTTTTATATCTTTACATTTTACTCACATTTATGCCTAGTCACATATATGGATGTATACATTATACTCTATGATTCATATATGCAGGACACCATGTGGTTCCTTTCTGTGGTTGGGTCACTTCGATTAATATGATGCTTTCTTGATTTATCCATTTTCCTGCTAATTTCATGATTTTCTTTTCTTCACATCTAAATAGTATTCTCATCTCTCTCTTCTCTTCCTATCCTTATCCCTTATTCTTTCATCTGTTGATGCACATCTAGGTTGGTTACATGTCCTAGTTAATGTGAACAGAGTACCAATAAAATGGTTATATTTTTGTCTCTATGGAGCACTTTGAGTACACATATGCTGAAGGGAACTATAGCAGGGTTATCTGGTAATTTTATTTTAATTGTTTCAGTAATTTCACACTTATTTACATAATGGCTATCTGAAGTGCATTTCCAGAAACACTGGAGAGTGAATGCCATTCTCTCCAACATTTGTTGTCATATTTTTTGATGATGGAAATTCTGATTGTTCACCCTTCCTTTTTATATTCACAGAATTTATTTGCAACAGGCTACCACAAAATGTTTCTTTGAATGTAAGAATATGAGACAAATCTTTGTTAAGGAGGATAGAAAGGAAGATAAAAAGTAGGATTTTCATACAAAGTTATACCACTGAAGTTTTACTAGTAGTTTTGACCTTCTACTTTCTTTTTGTAAATTAATTATTTTACACTCCATATTTTCTTCCCCCCACCCCCATCCACCCTCCAACTGTTCTACATCCCATACCTCCTCTCCACCCCTGTCTGCATGTGGATGTCACCACCCCCACACCCCCTGACCTCTAAACTCCCTGGGGCCTCCAATCTCTTGAGGGTTAGGTGCATCATGTCTGAATGAACACAGATTCGGCAGTCCTCTATTGTATGTGTGTTAGGACCTCATATCAGCTGGGGTATGCTGTCTGCTTGGGGGTCCAGTGTTTGAGAGATCATGGATCCAGGTTAATTGAGACTGCTAGTCCTGCTCCAGTATTGCCCTTCTCCTTTCAGCCTTTTCTAATTCAACAACAGGGGTCATCTGCTTCTGTCCATTGGTTGGGTGCAAATATCTGCATCTGACTCTTTCAGCTGCATTTGACTCTTTCAGCTTCCTGATGGGCCTTCTGGAGTACAGCCATGATAGGTCCCTTTTTGTGAGCACTCTATAGCCTCATTAAGAGTGTCAGGCCTTGGGACTGTCCCTTGAGCTGGATCCCACTTTGGGCCTGTCGCTGGATCTTCTTTTTCTCAGGCTCTTCTCCATTTCCATCCCTGTAATTATATATATATATATATATATATATATATATATATATATATATATATATATATAATTACAACATTTAATTGGGGCTGGGTTACAGATTCAGAGGTTCAGTCCATTGTCATCAAGGCAGAAGCATGGCAGCATCCAGGCAGATATGGTGCAGGAGGAGCTGAGGGTGCTACATCTTTATCCAAAGGACGCCAGGAACAGACTGGGCATGCTCAGGCATCTAGGGGGAAGATCTTCAAGCCCATCCCCACAGTGACAAACTTCCTCCAACAAGGCTGAACCTTCTAATAGTGCCACTCTCTGGGATGAAGAAGAGAAGACATTAACCACATGACTGGTACTTACAATAATGGTGAAGCTCACCACCCAGGGACTGGCTTCAACCCTCAGGCCTGTTTGACCTAGGCAAAATTTGAGTGTTGTTGATTTTTTTTAAATATAAGATACTTTTTAAAAAAATGTATTAATCATTTTATTCATTTACATTTCAAATATTATCCCCTTTCCCAGTCTCCCCTCCTGTAATTCTTTCAGACAAATGGGTCAGAGTTTTTTACTGTGGGATAGCAACATTTGATGTCCTGACTTTCTCCTGGAGGTGGGTTCTACAAGTTTCCTCTCCCCACTGTAGGGCATTTTATCTAAGGTCCCTCCCTTTGAGTCCTGAAAGTCTCTCACCTCCCAGGTCTCTGGTGCATTCCTACCTCCCAAGGTTGCCTGTTTCCATTCTATCTGCTGGCCCTCAGGGCTTCAGTCCTTTTCCTTCACCCAATACCAGATCAGGTATCCCCTCTCCCCTTCACTCCCTCCCTATCCCCCATCCACTTTACCTCCCAGATCCCTCCCTCTCCCCTTGTGATTCCTTTGTTCTTCCTCTCTGTATCTTGGGCACACTCATTTTTTTTTTTTTTGGCTAACATCCACTTATTAGTACATACCATGCCTATCTTTTTGGGTCTGAGTTACCTAACCCAGGATGATACTTTCTAGTTCTACCCATTTGCTTGCAAAACTCAGGATGTCCTCATTCTTAATAGCTGAATAGTATTCCATTGCATAAATGAACCACATTTTTTGTATCCATTCTTCTGTTGTGGGACATCTAGATTTTGTCCATCTTCTGGCCATTACAAATAAGGTTGCTATGAACATAGTGGAAAACATGCCCCTGTGTCATGGTTGGGCATCTTTTGGGTATATTCCCAAGAGTGGTATTGCTGGGTCTTCAGGTAGATCTACTTCCAATTTTCTGAGGAATCTCCAGACTGATTTTCACAGTGGATATACCAGTTTGCAATCCCACTAGCAATAGAGTAGTGTTCCTCTTTCTCCACATCCGTTCCAGAAACCAGATATACTGAATCTGATAGAAGAGAAAGTGGGAATGAGCCTTGAACTCATTGGCACAGGGAGAAATTTCCTAAACAGAACTCCAGTGCCTCAGGCTCTAAGATCAAGACTTGATAAGTGGGACCTCATGAAACTGGAAAGCTTCTGTAAGGCAAAGGACATAGTCAATAAGACAAATAGGCAACCTACAGAATGGGAAAAAAATCTTCACTAACCCCACATCTGATAGATGGTTAATATCCAAAATATACAAATAACTCAAGAAAGTAATCACCAAAAAAACAAAAAAACAAAAAAACAACTCAATCAAAAAATGGGGGCATCTTAAATGACTGAGAAGCACTTAAAGAAATGTTCAAAGTCTTTAGCAAACAGAGAAATGCAAATCAAAATGTCCTGAGATTCCACCTTACACCAATCAAAATGGCTAAGATCAAAACATCAAACCTTTCAACTTTCAATTCAATTGTTTTGTGATCTAGTACCATCTCCAGAACTGTAAAGACAAGACTTTACCCAGTTCTCCAAATCACAATACTGTCATCAGAAAAAGCTCTTTCAAATCCTCGAGCCTCCATTTCCTTATGAATAAAGGATAGATAGGATAAAGAGTGAGGGAAGATAGGGACAAGCAGGACTATCTTTCATCTCTATGATTATCAAAGCAATGAGTTATTTGTGACTTTAAACGTGGTATAGCATGGAAGAAAGGCAATGAAGAATTTCAGTGATCATTGGGCTATATATAAATGAATTAATAGAATACATAAATACTAAATGCTAGATTTAAAAGGAAAATGGTGAACTTTAACCCAAGCAGGGAAAGAGAAATTTGCCTCCTCCTGCTCATCCTGAAAACAAAAGGGGAAAGGAAAAACCTGTACAAACAGAGTGTAAAACCAAAAACTTGGAAGACCATGAGTTACATGAAGCAGATATTGGGAAATTATCCAGTGTTGGCTGTGTAGTGTCACTATCTAGAATAGCTAAGGCAAAGTGGGAACAGATGCTGAAAGAAACTGTAATCAAATCACCCTGTCAGGCTGAGGCCAGCCAGGGAGAAGAGAGAACACTGTCCTACTCCATTTCCAAACACCCAAATCTGCCTCTATCTCCAAAGAGCACAATACACACACACCGAGTTCATGTTAGCTGAGCTGAACTGCAACTTGATAAGGCAAACTCAGTCAAGTTAAGACTCAAATGCTGATAAATAGGCAGCCTGAGTACATCCAGCAAAATGTAAACAAGAGTGGGCATCCCCTAATGCAGTGCTTTTCAACCTTCCTAATGCTTCCTAATATGGTTCTTCATGTTGTAGTGACCCCCAACCATGAAATTATTTTTGTTGCTACTTCATTACTGTAATTTTCTACTGTTATGAATCATAATGTAAATATCTGTGTTGTTTGATAGTCTTAGGAAACCCCAAAGTGTTCAAAACTCATAAATTGAGAACCACTGTTCTAATGGCATGCATTTTCATCTGGTTCTTTAAATGATAAACAATGACCTCTAGGTTTCTGTTTTATAGAAAAGTCCCATTTCTCATGATCATTGAATCGGCATTTTTTACTGTCAAATATGCTATATTTTACAAAAATTTTAATATTCTGTATTAGTGGATTCGTGTTAATAAATAAAATGTGCTTAGTGGTTTTATGTGAAAAGGAAATTTTAGGCATGGCCACATGGCCATAGACATTGAAATTAATGTAGGGGAAGGGTGACAATTCATTATACATGGAAAATAATAAGTGGTGCAGAGATCATAATGCAGCACTCCATACTGAAGGCTGAAAACTCCTAAGGGAGGCCTGACACCTACTGATGCCTGGGCAGAAATTCACCCCAGTAAGTAAAGTAATCTATTAAAACTGCACTGACTCAAAAAAAGTTAATGAAATGATTCCTAATGATATTCAGCTATACTTATAAATAGGAGCATGGCAAAATCATCATTAGAGAGGATTTATCCAGCAACTGATGAAAACAGATGCAGAGACCCACAGCAAAACATTAGGCAGAGCTTGGGGAATCCTGCAGAACGAGGGAAAGGGAGGATTGTATGAACCAGAGGGATCAAGAACACCACAAGCAAAACACAGAATCAACAGGCTCATAGAGTCTAACAGAGACTGAACTGTTGATCAGTTGGGAATCTTGCAGGGATCTGATCTAGGTGCTCTGTATTTATGGTGGTTGTGTAGCTTGGTCTTCTTGTGAGACTCCTAACAATGGGAGCAGTGGCTGTCTCTGACTCTTTTGCTTGATTTTGAAACCCTTTTCCTCCTTTTGGGTTGCCTTGTCGAGCCTTGATATTAGGGTGTGTGCCTACTCTTATTGTATATTCTGATGCTGTGTTTGGTTGAAATCCCTGGGAGGCCGGCTCTTTTCTGAAGGGAAAGAAGAGGAGTGGATCTGTGGAAGAGGGAAGCTTTGGGGAGGGACTGAAAAAAGAAGAGGGAGGGGAAACTTTGGTAAGCTTCTAATACACAAAAGAAAAAGCAAACAAACAAGCAAACAAAAAATTGCACTGAAACGCAATAAACCACAATATAGTCAAAAGGTTTGATTTAGAGATGCAAACAGCAGGAGTTTGTTCCAGAAAATGTTTCGGAGTGAAGAGTGATCCAATACTCATGCCAGCAGGGAAGACACATTGATTCTACAATCTCTCTCTCTAATTTCTATTTTATCCTGGCTTCAGATTTTAGACTCCTAAAAATGTTTTTATTGAAAAAAAATCATACAGTATATACTGATCACAATTTTCTTTCTACTAATTTTCTCAGACCTCCCTCACCTCCCCACACATCCAATTCCATGCCCTTTCTTTCTTTCTTTCTTTCTTTCTTTCTTTCTTTCTTTTCTTTTCTTTTCTTTTCTTTTTTTTTTGTTTTTTTTTTGTTTTTTTTTTTGTTTTTTTGTTTTTCGAGACAGGGTTTTTCTGTGTAGTCCTGGCTGTCCTGGAACTCACTCTGTAGACCAGGCTGGCCTTGAACTTAGAAATCCTCCTGCCTCTGCCTCCCAAGTGCTGGGATTACAGGCGTGCGCCACTACGCCTGGCCCTTTCTTTCTTTAGAGAAAAGAAACAGGTAAACAAACAAACAAAAACAAACCAAAAAAACACAAGCAAACAAACAAGAAACACACACACACACACACACACACACACACACACAGAGTAAAAATACAAACTTGTAAGCCATAATTTACAAGCAAAAGACCAGTAAGTTAGAAAAAATCTCCAAACAAAGCAAGACGAGTAATCTTTAATAGGTTATAAACATTAGAAGTGCTTTGTTTTGTTTTGCATATTGTTCAACTAGTTATGGTTATTCACTTAGTTTCTGTACCTATTCTATTGTGTTCTTACCCACAACCCATACACTTTCTTCTCATTCTGATCGATCTCATCATCTCTTCATCACAACCTATGCTTTCTTCTTTTTAGTTTGCCTTTCTTAACAATATGTCAAACATCCATTTACATTTACACTCTTCCCCCTAATCTGTCTGTTGCTAAAATACCAATCCATAGTCAATTCCTTATTTTACTTTCTTTCCTGTGTTTAGTTACTGATATCTTAATCTGCACTATGTTAGCCTTGTTCTTTCATTGCCCCCCCCAATTATCAGAGTTATAAAGGGATTAATGTTTTGAATTAACCAATATTGTACCACTTGCAGGCTTATCTGTCATTTGCAGTTGCTACTGCAGAGTTAGCATTTTACTCTCTGATTCTTATTGGAGATTGGGCCTACTGTGCTGAGCATGCGGACTGAATTGATAGTTACTGAGGTCCACTTCTAGTTCCATGGTGTATGAATTATACCTCAGCCATGCTACAAAATAGTTATACTCAAACATTGCAAACATGTCATCTGAAACAATACAGTAATCTAATTTTTAAGCCAATGAGCTTCCTTAGATGTGCAAATTCCAACAAAGGAATACAGGAAATGTGAAAAATCAGGACAGCATGACACACCCAAAGGTTATTGATTCTAATGAGTATAAAAGAGATAAAAGTCCATAAGAATTTTTAAATTTTATTTTTCAAATCTCCACAAACAAAAAGTAAAGCAAAGAATTGGTTCTTTTGACAAGATTAACAGAATTAGCAAAACCTTAGCCAAACAGAGAGAGAGATGAGAACCCAAGTCAATAAATTAGAGTTGTAAGTAGAAGATTTACAGTAGAAACTAATTAAATTAAGAGGATTATTATGGCTTGAAAAATTCTATAATAAAAATTTAAAAATGTAATAGAAGTAGATGAATGGAAAATGAAATGCACCCCCAAAAGCCCAGGGACAGATGGATGCACTGTTGAATTCTATCTGATATTTAAAGAAGAAACATTAGGTTTTGCTACTCAAAGCATTTCTTAAAATGGACTAGAACAGGAAGGAGGACATCAATCTTCAGATGCAGAAAACTACAGACCAATTTACCTAATGGACAAAGATGTAAAAATTCTTTTCTTCAGGTCATGTTTTTAATTTTAATATTAGAAGATTTTATTTGTTTTACTTTATATATACATGGATGTTTCGTCTACATGCATATATATGTTATGAACATACCTGTTGGATCCCTTGGAATTGGATATTTGCAAACAATTCTGTGGGTGCTGGGAATAAAACTGGCACCTCTGGAAGAGTAACTAGTGTTCACTACTACTGATATATCTCTACAACCCTTATGTAAAAATTCTTAACAAATGTGGGCAAATCAAACTCAACAAAACATCAAAAAGATTACTGACCATAATCAACTTAGCTTAATTCTAGAGTTATAAGGATGTATTGACATACACAAAACAGAACATGTAATATGTCACCTAAATAAATTGAAGGATAAAATTGCATCACAACACCATTTCAATAGATGTAAAAAAGAACATTGATATGGGTAGGAAAAGTCATAGGCTCTGTAACCTGTTTTTGTTATTGTGCTAAATGATCATGCTGTCAAAGTACATTCAAAATATTTATATTCATACTCATAGAAATAATTTCAAAAATCTTATTAAATCATGAAAGAACCCGAATAGCCAAATCAATTCTGAGCAAAAAGAATAATGCTCGATGCATCACTATACCCGATTTCAAGTTGTTCTATGGAGTCATGGTAGCAAAACCAGCATGATGTTGGTGTGAAACCAGATACAAAACACACAGAAATAGAATACAGAGTACCCAGAAAACATGTTTTCAACAAACGTGTCAACGATATGCTTTGGATAAATGAAAGCCATTCCAACAAACTGTAGTGGGGATATTGGGTAAAGGCAGAAGTAAACATGGGGAGAACAGTTGACGAAATAGAGACAGGGTCTTTCTGAAAAGGAAAGGAACTCAGGAAGTAAAACCAGGAATTAACACATTCTAATATAAAGTTAAAAAAATCCTCTGTTCACCTAAAGAAACAATGAATCAAGAGATGATCTACAGAATTAGAGATAAACTTCAATAACAACACATTTGGCAGTTGATCAAAGTCTGAAGCTAAATCAACAAGAACTATCAAGAAGCAAGCAGCTCAGTCTGTATATTGGCTAGTTAGATGATGCAGCAGTTTGCAAATAGGAAATACAAATGGTTAATAAACACATCAAAAAATCTTCAATATCCTTAGGCATCAGAGAAGTTCAATCTTAATCCTCATTGAGAGTCTATTTCACTTTGGTCACAACGGTTTTTATTAAGAAAGCAAGTCACAGGAAATCCTGTATAAGAAACAAAAATCAATGCACCCTTATACACTGTTGGTGGCAATATAAATGATTAGTTCCTGTACTATGGAAATCAGAATTATGATTGCTCAAAAGCTTAAAAATACAACTATTATGTGATACAACCACCTCACATCTAGGTAAATACTTGAAGGACTCTAAATTAATAGACCAGAGAGACATTTGTATATCTCTCTATTGAGGCATTATTCACAATAGCTAAGTGGCACTAGCTTAGATGTTTGTGAACAGATAATAGATATTGAAAATGGGCTATACACATGAAACTAAATATTTTCAGCCCAGAAGAGCAAAATCATGTTCTTTTCAGAAATTAGATGCACCTGGAGATCATCACGCTGAACAAAATAAGTCAGATAAAAAGACAAATATCACATGATTTCTTTCATTTGTGTATCCTTGATTTTACATAGACACTGAAAATGGTTTGTGTATATACACCATGAAAGTAGAAGCAAAACTTCTTGGTGTAACAGTGGAGATGAATGGGAAGGGGCAGTGGAGAGAATGAGGAGGATATGGAATTGAATATAAGAAAAATAAATAGTGTATTTGTACAATAATATATTTATGAAACCCATTACTAAGAATAATATCCATATGCCAATAGAAACTGCCAATTTCCAAAATAAAACTATGGAATATTTTTCTAAGTGACAAATGTGTTAAAAGGTTGATCAGTTAACAGGTATGTAGCTCAGCAGAGCATTTGCTTGTCCTGTACAAGGCCTTACACTTGATTCTCTACACTTGAAAAATGAACATATTTAAAGTACTAAAAAGACAAATGTGGAGATATCTAGGGTACCTCCTTTGGAATGTTTGTTACAATGAAATTACTGTGCAGGACATGTAGTGGAAATTTTACAGTATACATCCCTAGAAAGCACCAAAGACACCTTGCTTTGGATCTACCTAAGAACACAGACATTAAGTTCCAGAAAGGTGGCAGAGGGCAAAGGATTATGAAATCATTAAGGCCTGTGATAATGGGTGTTTTTGTTTGTTTGTTTGTTTTTTGATAGTGGGTGTTTTGACAATAGCAAATACGCTATGACCAATCTAGAAGCTCTGTGATCATTCTTGTGGCTTCTGGATTTTAGAAAGTATTATTAAACCTTACTCAAAGACAGAAGAAAACCAACAGGCACATAACCAGAAAATGACCTTATTCAAATGATTTCCATGAACAAGAGTTCAAATAAGTTTTCTAACTTAGAAGGAATGTTTTCTGAGGCTTTGGAAGGGGAGTCCAGTCAACTTTCACTGAGGTGCTAGCACAGAACATATAAGTACAGTTGGTATTGAAGCAGAGGGTTTATATGAAGACCAAAAGCCATTATTATTATTTTATTATTATCTTTATAATTATTACTTTTAATTTTCAAGACAGGGTTTTTCAATTCCTGGAACTCACTCTGTATAGCAGGCCTGCCTCTGCCTCCCAAGTACTGGAATTAAAGGCATGCACCCCCACTTGTCCATTACTATTTTTAAAATACATTTATTATACTTATTTACTGTGTATGTGTGTACATCCACACACATATCAGGATGTATGGGTGCAGGCCAGAGGAAAAACTGTCTAAGCAGTATAACTTTATCGAGTTCTTCAATTATTATTTCTGTGAACTGGGCACCTTTATTACTAGATAAAAAAAACATAACTCCCATGCAGTGGTGGCACACGCCTGTAATCCCAGCACTTGGGAGGCAGAGGCAGGCAGATTTCTGAGTTCGAGGCCAGCCTGGTCTACAGAGTGAGTTCCAGGACAGCCAGGGCTACACAGAGAAACCCTGTCTCAAAAAACCAACAACAAACAAACAAACAAAAAAACCAACAACAACAAACATAACTTCCAATGTACTAATTTTAAAGACTCAAAAACTTTAGTGTTGGTAGAACAATTGATTCATAGACAGGAAAAGCATCTAGCTCACGAGACAATGTGTAAATAATAAGAACATTTTCAAGAGTATATAAATGGGATAAATAAGACCCTAAAACTTTTAAGCCCTTTCTACATTCTCCTTCATAGCATTCCAGGGATTATGGATTTGACAGATGGTATATGGACAAAGTAAATCTGGGATGGCATTGTATTCTCCCCATCCATTGTTAAAATGTTTTTCTATTTGTTCTTTTTTTATAGGCTCCTTTTTTAATTTTTGAAAGTTTTTTTTCATTAAATTATGTATTGATTGTAAATCCCTGTTGCTGTCCCCCTCCTGGTCCACACCTCACACTACCCTCTGAGTAGGGGGAGGCTCCCCCATGTATCACGCCACCGACAGGCTCCATTTTATCAAGAGCAAATTGTGAGTACCAATTATTTCTCATGGTCCTTTACTTCCTCCTTCTCCTCCTCCTCCTGTTCTTGTTCTTCTTCAAAATAAATGTAACTTTAATGATTTTAAAGTTATTGAACTTAGAGGATCTGTGGGTCTTCCCTGCGCCCTCTGGCCGTGCACCGAGGCTGCGGTCTGCAACCAGCTCGCCGGCCCCTGGACCAGCAATAGCGGCGGGCCTCCATATTGCAACCAGGACACAGCTGGAAAGGCCCAGGCTCTGTGAGTCTTCCCCGCACCCTCTGGCCCTGCACCGAGGCTGCAGTCTGCAACCAGCTCGCCGGCCCCTGGACCAGCAATAGCGGCGGGCCTCCATATTGCAACCAGGACACAGCTGGAAAGGCCCAGGCTCTGTGGGACTTCCCCGCGCCCTCTGGCCATGTACCGAGGCAGTAGGCAGCAACCAGCTCACCAGCTCCTGGACCAGCAATAGCGGCAGGCCTCCATATTGCAACCAGGACACAGCTGGAGAAGCCCAGGTAGACAGACTCCATCAGGGGCTACAATCGCATGGGTGGCAGCCAGCTTATGATCCCTTAAAGCAGCAGTCACACATATTCACCAGTAGAGAAACAACAGGTGAGCCCAGCCTCACAGGAGATTCAAACACCAGCCACTGACAACAAGGCCAACTAACACCAGAAATAACCAGATGGCAAAAGGAAAATGAAGGAACATTACTAACAAAAATCAAGGCAACATGACAGCATCTGAACCCAGTTCTCCAACAACAGGAAGCCCTGGATACCCCAAAACACCAGAAAAACAAGACTTGGATATAAAATCACTGGTCAGGATGCTGGTAGCTGAACACATAGAAAAACCTCGTAAAGAAATAGAGGAGAAAATGGATCAAAAGTTAGAAGCCTTTACGAGGCAAATGCAAAAATCACTTCAAGAAATTCAGGAGAAGATGGATCAAAAAGAAGAAGACAATAAGGAAGAAAGACAAAAATCACTTAAAGAAATACAGAAGAACGTGGGCCAAAAAGTAGAAGCTATGAAAGAGGAAACACAAAAATCTATTAAAGAAATACATGAAAACACAATCAAGCAAGCGAAAGATCTGAGCACATCCATCCAGATACTAAAAACAGAAGTAGAAACAACTAAGAAATCACAGAGGGAGACAACATTGGAGATAGAAAACCTTGGGAAGAAATCAGGGGCCATAGATGCAAGTATCAACAATAGAATACAAGAGATAGAAGACAGAATCTCAGAAGCCAAAGATACCACAGGAACCATTGATTCAACAGTCAAAGAAAATACTAAATGCAAAAAGGTGGTAACCCAAAACATCCAGGAAATCCAAGACACTATGAGAAGACCAAACCTAAGGATTATAGGTATAGACGAGAGTGAAGATTTACAAGTTAAAGGGCCAGCTAATATCTTCTATAAAAATATGGAAGAAAACTTCCCCAACCTAAGGAGAGAGATGCCCATGAATATACAAGAAACCTATAGAATCCCAAACAGACTGGACCAGAACAGAAATACATCCCGCCACATAATAATCAAAACTCCAAATGTACTAAACAAAGAAAGAATACTAAAGGCAGCAAGAGAAAAAGGCCAAGTAACATATAAAGGAAGACCTATCAGAATAACACCAGACTTCTCACCTGAGACCATGAAAGCTAGAAGATCCTGGGCAGATATCATGCAAACTCTATGAGAACACAAACTTCAGCCAAAACTACTTTACCCAGCAAAACTCTCAATCGCCATTGATGGAGACATCAAGGTATTCCATGACAAAACCAAATTTGCAAGATATCTTTCCACAAATCCAGCCCTACAAAGGATAATAGGGGAAAAACATCAAGACAAGAACGGAAACTACACCCGGGAAGAAGCAAGATAGAAACCTCCTCTCATCAAACCCAAAAGAAGATAACCTCTCAAATATAAATAAATAAATAAATAAATAAATAAATAAATACAAATAAATAAATACAAATAATTTAAAAAATGTCTGGAGGAAATAATTACCATTCCTTAATATCTCTTAACATCAATGGACTCAATTCCCCAATAAAAAGACATAGATTAACAGACCGGATACTGAAACAGGATCCTACATTTTGCTGCATACAGGAAACACATCTCAGTGTTAAAGACAAACACTGCCTTAGAGTAAAAGGCTGGAAGACAATTTTACAAGCAAATGGTCTCAGGAAACAAGCAGGGGTAGCCATTCTAATATCAGATAAAATAGACTTCCAACCTAAAGTCATCAAAAGAGACTCAGAAGGTCTTGCTTGTCAAAGGGAAAATCCACCAAGAAGAGCTCTCAATACTGAATATTTATGCTCCAAATACAAGGGCACCTTCCTTCGTAAAAGAAACCTTACTAAAGCTAAAAGCACACATTACACCTAACACAATAATTGTGGGGGACCTCAACACTCCACTCTCCTCAATGGACCGACCAGGAAAGCAGAAACTAAACAGGGACACAGTGAAACTAATTGAAACTTTGGACCAATTGGATTTAACAGATATATATAGAACATTTCATCCTAAAGCTAAAGAATATACCTTTTTCTCAGCGCCGCATGGTACCTTCTCCAAAATTGATCATATAATTGGTCACAAGACAGATGTCAACAAATACGAGAAGATCGAGCTAATCCCATGCTTCCTATCAGACCACCGTGGAGTAAGAGTGGTCTTCAATAACAACAAAAACAACAGAAAGCCCACATACACATGGAAACTGAACAATACTCTACTCAATGACACCTTGGTCAAGGAAGAAATAAAAAAAAGAAATCAAAGACTTTTTAGAATTCAATGAAAATGAAGGTACAACATACCCAAATCTATGGGACACAATGAAAGCAGTGCTAAAAGGAAAACTCATAGCCCTAAGTGCATCCAAAAAGAAACTGGAGAGAGCATACACTAGCAACTTAACGGCACACCTAAAAGCCCTGGAAGAAAAAGAAGTTAATTCACCCAAGAGGAGTAGAAGACAAGAAATCACCAAACTCAGGGCTGAAATCAATCAAGTAGAAACAAAGAGAACCATACAAAGAATCAACAAGACTAGGAGCTGGTTCTTTGAGAAAATCAACAAGATAGATAAACCTTTAGCCAGACTAACCAAAGGACACAGAGACAGTATACAAATTAACAAAATTAGAAATGAAAAGGGAGACATAACAACAGAAACCGAGGAAATTCAAAAGATTATCAGATCCTACAACAAAGGTCTATACTAAAAACAACTGGATAATCTGGAGGAAATGGACAATTTCCTAGACCGATATCAAATACCAAAATTAAACCAGCATCAAGTAGATCAGCTAAATAGTCCCATAACCCCTAAAGAAATAGAAGGGGTTACAGAAAGCCTCCCAACCAAAAAAAGTACGGGACCAGATGGTTTTAGTGCAGAATTCTACCAGACCTTCAAAGAAGACTTAACACCAATACTTTTCAAACTATTCCACAAAAGAGAGACAGAAGGGACACTGCCCAACTCATTCTTCGAAGCCACAATTACACTAATACCTAAACCACAAAAAGATCCAACAAAGAAAGAGAACTACAGGCCAATTTCTCTTATGAATATAGATGCAAAAATACTAAATAAAATTCTTGCTAACCGAATCCAAGAGCACATCAAAACGATCATCCACCATGATCAAGTAGGCTTCATCCCAGGGATGCAGGGATGGTTCAATATACGGAAATCCATTAATGTAATCCACTACATAAACAAACTGAAAGAAAAAAACCACATGGTCATCTCATTAGATGCTGAAAAAGCATTCGACAAAATTCAGCATCCTTTCATGCTAAAAGTCTTGGAAAGAGCAGGAATTCAAGGCCCATACTTAAACATAGAAAAAGCAATATACAGCAGACCAGTAGTCAACATCAAAGTAAACAGAGAGAAACTTGAAGCAATCCCACTAAAATCAGGGACTAGACAAGGCTGCCCTCTCTCTCCATATCTTTTCAATATAGTACTTGAAGTTCTAGCAAGAGCAATTAGACAACATAAGGAAGTCAAAGGGATACAAATTGAAAAGGAAGAATTCAAACTATCATTATTTGCAGACTATATGATAGTTTACCTACGTGACCCAAAAAACTCCACCAGAGAACTTCTACAGCTGATAAACAACTTCAGCAAAGTGGCAGATTATAAAATTAACTCAAGCAAGTCAGTGGCCTTCTTATACTCAAAGGCCAAGCAGGCTGAGAAAGAAATTAAGGAAATAACACCCTTCACAATAGCCACAAACAACATAAAGTATCTTGGCGTAACTCTAACCAAACAAGCGAAAGATCTGTACGACAGGAACTTCAAGTCCTTGAAGAAAGAAATAGAAGAAGACCTCAGAAGATGGAAAAATATTTCTTGCTCCTGGATTGGCAGGATCAATATAGTAAAAATGGCCATCTTGCCAAAAGCAATATACAGATTCAATGCGATCCCCATCAAAATCCCAAATCAATTCTTCATAGATCTAGAAAGAGCAATTCTCAAATTCATCTGGAGCAACAAAAAACCCAGGATAGCTAAAACTATTCTCAACAATAAAAGGACTTCTGGGGGAATCAATATCCCTGACCTCAAGCAGTACTACAGAGCAATTGTGTTAAAAACTGCATGGTATTGGTACAGCAACAGGCAGGTAGATCAATGGAATAGGATTGAAGACCCAGAAATGAACCCACAGACTTATGGTCACTTGATCTTTGATAAAGGAGCCACAACCATCCAGTGGAAAAAAGATAGTCTTTTCAACAAATGGTGCTGGTTCAACTGGAGGTCAACATGCAGAAGAATGCGAATTGACCCACTCTTATCTCCTTGTACTAAGATCAAATCCAAGTGGATCAAGGACCTCCACATAAAACCAGACACACTGAAACTATTAGAAAAGAAACTGGGGAAGACCCTGGAGGACTTGGGCACAGGGGAAAAGTTCCTGAACAGAACACCAATAGCTTACGCACTAAGATGAAGAATCGACAAATGGGACCTCATAAAACTACAAAGTTTCTGCAAAGCAAAGGACACTGTCAGAAGGACAAAACGGCAACCAACAAAGTGGGAAAAGATCTTCAACAACCCCACATCCGACAGAGGGCTAATATCCAATATATACAAAGAACTCAAGAAGTTAGAGCACAAAGAACCAAATAACCCTATCAAAAAATGGGGCACAGAGCTAAACAAAGAATTTTCACCAGAAGAAATTCGGATGGCCGAGAAACACCTTAAAAGATGTTCAACATCATTAGTCATCAGGGAAATGCAAATCAAAACAACCCTGAGATTCCACCTCACACCAGTCAGAATGGCTAAGATTAAAAACTCAAGAGACAACAAGTGCTGGCGAGGATGTGGAGAAAGAGGAACACTCCTCCACTGTTGGTGGGATTGCAAAATGGTAAAACCGCTCTGGGAATCAGTTTGGCGGTTCCTCAGAAAATTGGGCATGTCACTTCCAGAGGACCCTGGCATACCACTCCTGGGCATATACCCAGAGGATTCCCCTGCATGCAATAAAGACACATGCTCCACTATGTTTATAGCAGCCTTGTTTATAATAGTCAGAAATTGGAAGGAGCCCAAATATCCCTCAAAGGAGGAATGGATACAGAAAATGTGGTATATTTATACAATGGAATACTACTCAGCAATTAAAAATAATGAATTCATGCAATTTGTAGGTAAATGGATAGACCTGCAAAATATCATCCTGAGTGAGTTAACCCAATCACAAAAGAATGCACATGAAATGCAATCACTGATAAGTGGATATTAATGAGCCCAGAAGCCCTAAATACTCAAGACACAAATAGCAAGTCAAATGATTCCCAAGAAGAAGAATGGCGAGGACCCTGGGCCTGTAAAGATTGCATCCAGTTTAGTAAAGAAACCGAGGGGGGAGGGGGAATGATTGGGGAATAGTTGGGGGGGAGAGGAACTATGGGAAGTATGGTGGGTGGGAACTGGGAAAGGGGAAAGCCTTTGGAATGTAAACATAGAATATAGAAAAAAAAGTTATTGAACTTAAACAAACAAACAAAAAAAGAACAAAAACAAAAACAAAAACAAAACACCAAAACCCAGTAACTCTACCACCGAAGATAAGCAACACAGAATCACTCTTGTGTTTTCTTGCAAGGTTTTGTTTAGTGAGTTGTACATTTGATTTATTCTGTTGTAGCTGGTTTATAAAAGGAGGTTCTGCTGGGAGTATCAACTATACTTACGGTCAGCCTCATGCTCAAATGTAGGTGGTCAATGAAAGTCAGATGTAATGACATTTTAAAAAGTGTGTGTGTGAGAGAGAGAGAGAGAGAGAGAGAGAGAGAGAGAGAGAGAGGGAGGGAGGGAGGGAGGGAGGGAGGGAGGGAGAGAGAGAGAGAGAGAGAGAGAGAGAGAGAGAAGGGGAAGGAGAGGGAGAGGGAGAGGCAGAGAAAGCGCATTCCATTGTTTTGTTTTTGAAGAGCAAGAAAGAAGATGGAGTTTGATGGGTTGGAAGCGGGAGATCTAGGATGAGCTGTCAAAGATAAAAGTATACAAGTCTCAAAAATGAAAAACAAAATCTAGTCCTTTATCTTTCAATAATAAAGTATCCTGAAAACTCGTCATATCTCTATAGAATGTCTTATCCTATATTGTAACAGCAATCAGCACCCAAGGAAATGCTGATGTGTAAAAGTAAAGGCTTTAGTCTTGATCATTACTACCTCAGAACCAGAAAACAGCCAAACTTGTCTCCTTCATTCATTCATCTTTGACTGCTATTACGAATACTACCACAAGGTGGCAGTAATGTAAACAGGTGGACCGCTGAAAACTTTATTGACTATATTCTTCATTTACATTACAAATGTTATATCCTTGCCCTGTTTCCCCCCTCCCCGAAAACCCCCAACCCATCATCCCACGCCCTGCCTCCAAGAATATGCCCCTCCACCCAACCCACTCCCACCTACCCCATCTCGATTTCCCCACACTGGGCCTTCCTAGGACCAAGGACCTCTCCTCCCACTGATACATGACAGGGTTTGGTGGTTCCTCAGAAAATTGGGGACAGTACTACCTGAGTACCCAGCTAAACCACTCCTGGGCATATACCCAGAGGATTCTCCAGCATGTAATAAGGACACATGGTCCACTATGTTCATAGCAACCTTGTTTATAATAGCCAGAAGCTGAAAGAACCCAGATGTCCTTCAACAGAGGAAAACTGTCCTTTTTTTTACGGCATCCTGGGCACTCTGTGTCACAAAGACTTAGCAAGCTGGAAACCCTATGAAACCCCTGAAAATTAAAGAAGATGTTACTGCCACTATATCATGTTGTGCCTGTGACAGTAGATCCTAGAAGGTACAGAGAAAGAAGGAGCAGTGTTGTGGGTTTGTTTTTTGTTTGTTTGTTTGTTTGTTTGTGTTTGTGGGTTTTTTCTTTTGTTTTTTCACTGTACTAAGTTGGGCCCTCTGCCACTGATTCCTTCCTAGACATAAGTCTTTGAAATGCTATTTCAATTTATTTCTTAGCGGCTGAGCCTCCTTCCTTGTTTCTTGATTAAGTAAAAGAACCTGGAGTTTGTTACTGAGATGCATATCTTTTATTGCAACACTCAGAGATGACTGAACTGCAGTGCTGTGGCTAAGAGAGTTTATGAGTATGGAAACAGAATACTGAGAGATGAAAGCTTCTGAAAAATCATATTTATTGGGGCATCATTTACAAATAAGACCTACTTTATTAAACCATCGAGGGGTTTTTAGTATTCATACAGGTATACTAGCATCACTGGCATCTAATTTTAGAACATTTTTATTACTCTCTAAACAAACACTATACCCATTAGCAGCCACACTCTATCTCTTATCAAACCATCTAGCTCTAGGCAACCACTAAGTACTCTCTGTGTCTAGGTGTACATATAATGACATTTCACATGAATGGAGTAGTATAATATTTAATCTTTTGTCACTGGTTCTTTGACTTAGCATATTTTAAATGCTCATCATGCAGCAGCTTGCTTCAGTGCTTCATTCTTTTCTACATCACTGAGTAACAATTCATTTGAAAGAGAAAAAAAAAACAAATCTTATTTGAAAACTCGGGAAAGTAATGAGAGGCAAAGCCAAACATGTTTATTAATTCATCATCTTGTAGACAGTTGACTTATTATTATTTTGGTTGTTATGAATGATACTGTAATGAACACTTGTTTGCAATATGTTGAGTATATGATTTAAGTTTCCCTAAATGTAAAATCCCATTACTGGGGCTGGAGAGTTGTTAAGAACACTGGCTGCTTTCTCAGTGGACTTGAGTTTAGCTCCCAGCACCAATAAACACAGATAAATCCAGATCCAGGGAATCTATCCTCCTCTGGTCTCCATGAGCACCAGACACGCATTTTGTGCACAGAAATACATACAGGCACAATAGCAATACACACAAAATTAAAAAGGAATGCACATAAAATTTAAAGAGAATTTTAGTTCATATGGGAGCTCTATGTTTAGCATTTTAAAGAATTATCACTTATTTTTGATGTGGCTGCACACTATCATTATTACCAGCAACTATATTTGAAGCTTCCAATTATTCCACTCTTTTTGTCAATACATGTTATCTATATTTGAAATGTTGCTATCCTAGTGAATGTGAAGTGGTATTTTATTATAGTTATGATTTACATTTAATAAATGACTAATAATATTGTTATGTTTATGTACTTATTGGTGTTTTCATATTTCATTTAATTTGTAGAAATATAAATTTACATTATGAATATATTTGAATAATTGGATTGTCTTTTAATTGTTGAGTCAGAAAAATTCTTTATGATATGATATATGCATGTTAAAGCAAGCTAAAACTTCAGTGTAATCCCAATAAAAATAAAAGCATCACTCGTCAGCATAAAAAGAAGACAATCTTAAAATTCCAGAAGCTTAGAATACCCAAGATACAATTCACAGGCCAAATGAAGCTCAAAATGAAGGAAGACCAAAGTGTGTATACTTTTTGGTCCTTCTTAGAACATGGAACAAAATACCCATGGGAGGAGATACAGAGACATAGTGTGGAGCAGAGACAGAAGGAAAGGCCACCCAGACTGAGGATCCATCCCATATACAGTTACTAAACCCAGACACTATTGTGGATGCCAACAAGTTCATGATGACAGGAGCCTGATATAGCTGTCTCCTGAGAGGCTCTGCCAGTGTCTGACAAATACAGGGGGTGATGCGCACAGCTAACCATTGGACTGAGCACAGGGTCCGCAATGGAGGAGCTAGAGAAAGGACCCAAGGAGCTGAAGGGGTTTGCAGCCCCATAGGAGGAACAACAATATGAACCAACCGGTATAACCAGATCTCCCAGGGACTAAGCCACCAACCAAGGGAGTACACATGGAGGGACTCATAGCTCCAGCTGCATATGTAGCAGAGGATGGCCTTATCAGACATCAGTGGGAGGAGAGGCTGTTGGTCCTGGGAAGGCTCTATGACCCAGTGTAGGAGAATGCCAGGACAGGGAAGCAGGAGTGGAGGAGTTGGTAAGCAGGGCAGGGGGCATGGGATAGGAGGTTTTCGGAGGGGAAACCAGAAAAAGGAATAGCATTTGAAATATAAATAAAGAAAATATCAAATAAAAAATAAGCAGAAAAAAGAATCCTTTTGCAATTGCAAAAGTAGTCCACAAAATATGTTTTCCTTTTATTAGCTTATAAAAATAAAAATAAAAATATTTTTTTCATGAAGTCCTACCAGACACAAGTTAAATCCTGATGATACCCAACTTACTTCTTCTGCATCATCTGTAGGGGAAAAAGCATTGTTTAATTCAAGTCATTAAGATGTGAGATGTATGACTTTTTGTAAATTTTATATTTTATTTATGTACCTTTATATGTACATAGGTTACATATATGCCAAAGCCCACAGAGGCCAACAATAGAGAGTGGGAATTTTTTGGAACTAAGGTTTTAGGGAGTTGTGAGGCATTTGATGTGGGTGCTGGGATCTGAACTTGAGTCCTCTGGAGAAGCAGCAAGATTTTGTAACCACCAAAGTCACCTCTCTAGCTCTTCCGTTTTTTCTTGCTGAATAATTTCCCTGGATATGAAATACTAGGTTGAGGTTATTTTTATTTAGCACATGGGTCATGCCATCTGATTCAATTCAGGATTTTATGATTATTAATAAATAATGTTAATCTTATAAAGATTTTGTAAGTAAAAATCATTTTCTCTTTGTTTTTGTTTTATTTTGTTTTGATTGACCATAATGTGAACTCTTATACATCTCTCTTACCTTATCTATCTATATATAGTTAATTAAAATACTGGGATATATAGGGTTTTTTTCCATATAAAGAAGTTTAGAAAAAGTATTTAGCTTAGAAATTCCTTCTTTCTGTATTCTTTTATGTTGTTACACTTTTCTTCTTGTAAAACTCCCAGTGATCTACAGTAATAAAATTCCTGCTATCTCTAAGTCTCTGCTCCTTCCATTTATCTCTTTTTTGGTTTGTTTGCTTTTTGCATAGGATAACCCAAATTAACCTGTTTTCAATGCCATTGACTCTTGTTTCTAACAGCACACATTTCTATTTCAACTCTTCTGATTTTTAAAGATTTAAGTTTAGGACGAAGTCATGGTGATCCTTGAATCCTTAGTTCAGAGGGTTATTTGCTCCTTGGGCTATGCACTACCACGGGATCAACTTTGAGTTGGCAATGCTCAAGATGCAACACCAGAAAGTGATTTGTAGTTTTTGGCATAACACTGCCAAGCATTCTTTATTTGGACAGACAATTTCTCATTTGAAATCAATTAAGATATATATCATTGCTTGCTTAAAAATAGTTACAGGAGATTGTTTTAAATATTTTGTTTATGGGAAAGAAGAGACAGGTCAGCAGTTAACAATGTTTTGTCTTGCAGAGGACTAACCCCTGTTCACAACTACAGTTTCAGGGGATCCAACACTCTTTTTCTGACTTCTGCACATACATGTATGCAGACACATAACCACACCCACCACCAGAACCACTAACACCTCCACCAATAACAAATCCAAAACCTCTTTGTCAAGTAAGTTAAACATTTAAAGTTGCTTAAATGCCATTTTCTCTTAGTATTTTGGTTATTGTTATTTTTAAACTTGACAGGATCTTGGATCTCCCTGGAGAAGGGTCTCTGGGCATACCTATGTTGGATAGTATGATTATATTAATTGATACAGGAAGACCCATCTTAATTACGGGTGAAACTGTTCCCTAGGTAGGAAACCCTGGGATGCATAGCTTCATGAAAATGTGATAAGTGCTAACATACATTCATTCACCATTTTTCTTTGTTCCTTGATTATAGATAAATAATTACTAGTTCCTTCAAGTTCCAGCAATTGTGTTTTCTAGCTATAATTGACTATGTTTTGTGATGGTTTGAGTACGAACTGCCTCCCACAGGGTCATATATTTGCATTAGGATTAGGAGTGGCCTTATTGGAGGAAGTGGGTTACTGGGGGTAAGCATGGAGGTTTCAAAAGCCCATATCAGACGCAGTCTTGCCCGCTCTGCCTGTAGATCAGGATATAGTTCTCAATTACTTCTCCAGTACTATGCCTTCCATGCTTGCTACCACATTCTTTGCCATAATAATGGACTAAGCCTCTGAAATTGTAAGCAAGTACCCAATTAGATTCTTTCTTTTTTAAGAGTTGTGGTGGCCTTGGTATCTTTTCACAGCAATAGAACAGTGACTAAATAACCCAGAACTGTGAACCAGAATAATTATTTTCTCCCTATGTTTCTTTTGTTTGGGTATTTTGTCACAGCAACAGAAACTAAGGTATTTGACCTTTTTTTTCTTTAGATGTATAATACTTTCTAATCTTATTGTGTTCTAAATGAAAAATAAGTATTATATGTAAACTTTGAGAAACTAGTTTTCAATCAAGAATTAATTAATTTCATATATTTTTTTCATGTCTTTGTGTGGAGTTGTCTCAAAACTAGGCAGCAGTCATACCTTAAGGCCTTGTTTTCTTGTATAAATACTAAACGTGCATATCATATTAATATTTGCCATCAGATACATGTATGTGGTTTTTTTTGATTCTCAAAAATGTGTTGGAGTTCTTTAAATGTAATATGGATATTTCATTATACATCATATTTCTGTCTAAGCTTTCTGGTCATTATTTTGGTTGTTCTTACTTGCATTAATTCTTCAGGCAGATGAATTTTTTTAATACTGCTAGAAATGTCCTGAAAAATTATGTTGAATTGCTTTGAGTAACCTCTAAGTCATGTCACATAAAGACAAACTCTAAGAGAGTATTTCAGGGTGATGGTGAACAGGACAAAATTTGACAATTCTTTCTGGATAAGATTTTAATGGGACCTCATTTCTTACCCAAATCCTTTTAGTGGCTGCTCAAGTATTTGATTCTGAACAACTGAGGTTGCAAAACTACTGGTTTTCAAAAGTAATATGGATATGGCAAGAGGGAGATGAAAATATCCAAATACTCCAATATATTGTTGCTCTTTAAAAAGCTTTTTCTGGGTTATTTTTTTAATTTTGTATTTATTAAGTATTTTGTGAAATCTATTTTTAGCGTATGCTTTATCATCTCCCCTCAACTCCTCCTAGATTCTCCCCTCTTAACCCATCCAACTTCATATATCTTCTCTGTAAAAAACAGAAACAAAACAAAAGAGAAAAGCCACTAAAACATGGAGTTCACTGTTTTGCCCATCTGCTGCTGAGCATGAGGCCTGCCTTGAAATGTGGTTGATATACCCAGTGTCACTCTATTGAGAAAAACTGAGTAGCCATCTCAGTAGATATCATTATTTTTAAAAATATCTTCTTGCCTAGGAGTGTGATTTTGTTCTCATTTTCCTTCCTTCTTCCTTCAATAAATGATGTTCAAATTGTGGTAAGAATTTGGCTAATTTTCATGGTTCTGAAAATGTAGATTTTGACCTTTTTATTAATTCTTTACCTGGTGTTGCTTGTGAACTCTGTATGAAAATTTTAGTGCCTTACTGTACCATTCTGGAAGTACTTCTTTTAGGTTAATTGTTTGAAGTTTGAGAAAAGAAATAGTAGTAACATCAGCAAGACAATGGAATAAAAATTCCCAGATCCTTGTCCTCCAAATAAACATGAATATAAGAATAATACATAAACAGAAAATTCCTGTGAGAAATCCAAAAAACCAGAAAGTTGCAGCATCCTGGGTGAATGTGAAACCAAATAGGAAGATTCATGACATCCTTTTACACCAGCTTCTTCTCCATTGATTCAGAAAGATACGCTAAACTTATGCTACCCATTTAGAGAAGGGAATCCATAAACTATATATTGACTGGTATGTTGTTTAGGGAACTTGCCTAGAGATCAGTAGTTCTCTTCTGATAGTAAAAATGACAAGAATATAGCTGCCAGGCTGATAGCCTCGGAGAATAAAGACAAAGTATACCAGAGATTGCAAGACAAGAGAGAAAAATTAGGTGGAACTCTCATATCTCATCTTACTACAACATGAAAGCTGCACACTCACCAACACTAGGAACTCATGAATAGAAACCACAAATGTCTTCACTTAAGATTAGAGAAAGTTTAGATCCTTAAAGGATTACAAAATATTCAGATTTTCTAGTGGATCTGAGCCAAGAACTTTATGCCCATAGGTTCTAGGAAAGAAGAGGTGACTAATACTTAACATGCAGAAATAATAAAGAAACAAGCAAAACAGTGAAACAAAACTCCATGCAAACAGGGAAGTGTGATATAGTTAAAGGAAGAAGTTCAATGTCTAGAAACTATACAAATATCATCCTAAGTGAGCAAACCCAATCACAAAAGAATACACATGAAATGCAATCACTGATAAGTGGATATTAATGAGCCCTGAAGCTCTGAATACTCAAGGCACAATTAGCAAGTCAAATGATTCCCAAGAAGAAGAAAGGAGAGAACCCTGGGCCTGAAAAGATTGGATCCAGTTTTGTAGACCCAGAACAGAGAAATCTTGGGGGGGGGATGATTGGGGAATGGTTGGGGGGAGAGGAATTATGGGACGTATGGTGGGGGGGGAAACTGGGAAAGGGGAAAACCTTTGGAATGTAAACATAGAATATAGAAAATAAAAATTAAAAAAAATACAGAGATAAATGAATTAACAGAGAATTAATTCAAACTTATCTCCATACCAATTCTCAGTGAATTAATATTCACACACACACACACACACACACACACACACACACACACACAAGAAAATGATGCTAACAGAAAATTATAATATGGTAAAATAAAATGTACTGAAAGGAATAAAACCAAAATTTTAAAGAAAAGAAAGTTAAATTAACAATATTCATCAAAGAGACATGTCAGTAAACAGAATCAAGCATAAGAAATAATCATTGATCATGAAAGGCATTTGTGAAATTATTGGGTCAGGGGAGTAAAGAAGTGAAAAAAGAGAAACTAAAAGATATATGGTAACCATTAAGCATAATAATATATACATTATAGGAGTTCCCAGAAAAGGGATAAAGAAAGGGAGAACTTATTTGAAGAAAAGAAAGAAACATCCATAAAATTCAAGAAGCTCAAAGGATTCCAACTATGTTAGTCCCATTGAAACCAGCCTATCAGAAATAACACATAAGAGGGCTGGAGAGATGGCTCAGTGGTTAAGAGCACTGACTGCTCTTCCAAAGGTCCCGAGTTCAAATCCCAGCAACAACATGATGGCTCACAACCATCCATAACGAGATCTGACGCCCTCTTCTGATGTGTCTGAAGACAGCTACAGTGTACTTAAATATAATAAATAAAGAAATAACACACAAAAAGAGAATATTGGAAAAAACAGGTTAGAAGAATGTACAGGAGGTGATAATGGTTCTATTGAGATTCCTTAGGAAAAAAAACCTTAGAGATTAAAACAGAGCAGAATGATATATTAATGCATGGCCCAATTTGAAGAATAATGAAGCTGACATTTCTTTCTTTTTTTATTCTTTAATCTTTTTTTTTACAGTCCAGACTTTATTCCCTTCCTGTATACCCCTCCAACTGTTCCATATACCACACCTCCCCCTGCCCCTGTCTCCAAGAGGATGCCCCCATCCCTACCTCACCAGACCTCCCCACTCCCTGGGACCCCAAGTATCTCCAGGGTTAGGTGCATCTTCTCTGAGTCCAGATCTGGCAGTCCTCTGCTGTATATATGTTGGGGGCCTCATATCAGCTTGTGTAGGCTGCCTAGTTTGTAACTCAGTGTCTGAGGGATCCCAGGGACCAGGTTAGTTGAGACTGTTGGTCTTCCTATAGGGTTGCCCTCCTCCTCAGAAGCTGACATTTCTTACACTGATTTAAAGCCAGTGATGGGGTCAAGCTAGTAACTGTAGTTGAGTGTCTGAGAAACACAATGAAGCAAAAAAATTAAAACAAAAATGCCTTACAATTAATATCTTAAATGGTTTGTGTTCTTTTTAGAATTGTTAAGTTTCAACAAATGGTAAAAGTGTGCATCTAGTAACTTTAAGATTTGATCTTGTAATGGCTAGATAAATTATGAAGATGTTATCTTACAAATATCAAGGCACACTCTTTTACGTTTATTAAAACAAAATTCAAGCTTGCTCCCGAGTCACCGGCAGAGAGGGGCAGGTAACCAGGCCTAATCGGGGCCTGCCATTGCTCAGGCCTGAAACCTCCAGGCATGGGCCAGGAGCGAGAGTCGGGGAGGATCGCCAGAACACCTCCACAGCGTGGCTGAGAGCTGCGTGCCCCACGGTTCTCCCAGGCCCCTACACCAAGTCTCCATCTTGCACCTGGGTCACCAGCAGAGAGGGGCAGGTATCCAGACCTAATCAGGGCCTGCCATTGCTCAGGCAGGAAACCAACAGGTGTGGGCCAGGAGCCAGAGTCGGGGTTCTCCCGTGGTTCTCCCAGGCCCCTCAAAAGACCTTCTCCATCTTGTCGCTAGGTCACTAGTAGAGAGGGGCAGAGATGCCAACTTAATTTGTTACTACTATCACTCAGGTGGAATACTTCCAGGCTCTTGTCAGTGGCCAGTGCCTGGGCGGCCCAGCAGGACATCTCCACGGCCACCTGGCCTTGTATCAACTCGGTTGGGAACCGACTACTCTGAGCTCCTCTTACTACTCTCAGCAGCGGTCTCCATCTTGCTGCCTGGTCATCAGTAGAGAACCAGCAGGCAGGCCCAGCCTCACAGGAGGTTCAGACACCAGTCAATGACAAGGTCAACTAATGCCAGAGATAACCAGATGGCAAAAGGCAAATGTAGGAACATTGCTAACAGAAATCAAGGCAGCATGCCAGCATCTGAACCCAGTTCACCAACAAAAACAAGTCCTGGATCCCCCAACACACCAGAAAAAGAAGATTTGGATCTAAAATCACTGGTCAAGATGCTGATAGCTGAACACATGGAAAAATCCCTTAAAGAAATACAGGAGAAAATGGATCAAAAGTTAGAAGCCCTTACAAGCCAAATGCAAAAAACACTTAAAGAAATTCAGGAGAAAATGGATCAAAAAATGGAAGCCAATAAGGAGGAAAGACAAAAATCACTTAAAGAAACACAAGAAAACGTGGGCCAACAAGTAGAAGTAATAAAAGAGGACACACAAAAATCCCTTAAAGAATTACATGAAAACACAAACAAGCAAATGAAAGATCTGAGCAAAACCATCCAGGATCTAAAAACAAAAGTAGAACAACTAAGAAATCACAGAGGGAGACAACTCTGGAAATAGAAAACCTTGGGAAGAAATCAGGGGCCATAGATGCACATATCAACAATAGAATACAAGAGATAGAAGAAAGAATCTCAGATGCCGAAGATACCATAGAAACCATTGATTCAACAGTCAAAGAAAATCCACATTCTTCCGAACAAAAGCATGGTCAGGCCTATCACAACAATACCCCACTCCTGGTACCAGGGACTGGGGTATTGCTGTGATAGGCCTGACCATGCTTTTGTTCGGAAGAATGTGGATTTTGGGACTTTGGTTTTGGAAAGCCATGGAATTCTTTAAGTGGGGCTTAATGGGCCAGACTAGTAGGAATATGGAAGACAGTGGTGCTGAGGGTCATTTGAACTGTGTAGGCCTGACGGCCCAAGAGGTTTCAGTGGAGAAGAACTTTAATATGTGGCTGAGAGACTGTTTTTGTGATGTTTTGGTAAAGAACATGGCTGCTTTTTGCCATTGTCTGAAGAGACTGCCTAGGACTAAGGTAAAGAGATTTATATTAATTGCATCTGCAAAGGAAGTCTCAAAAAAGCCCAACAAAGACTTTGTTCTCTGGTTAAGTCTGATAAAGAGAATTTTGAACCAACATAGCAAGCTGAGAAAGGAAAAGTACAAAATATATAGTTTGAGTATTAAAGGGACTCCAGGAAGTGAAATGGAGCTGAATTCAAGGATATTAAACTGAATTAAAGGAGTGGTGACCTTGGGGGCAAGATTCACCCAGTTAACTTTAGGTCCAGGCAAGGTAGTACAAGCCTTTAATCCCAGTGCTTAGGAGACAGGCATGCAGATCTCTTGAGTTCAAGGTCAGTCTAAGGAGCAAGATTCAGGACAGCCAACTTAGGCAGTGAAGGAGCTGGGAAAAAGGAAGCTAGTGATAATGTTCCAGCTCCTGCAAGCAGCAGAACTCAGCAGGTTCAGCCATGTGTCTCTGGCTTTACATTCAAGAGAAAAAGGAGACTACTGAAACAATTGATGCTGGTTAGCTGGAGCTAAGAAATTAGTGGTGATTAAGAAAAGACCAGCATCACTGAGGTGAAATATGGGAAGTGTTTTCTGGGAGCACAAAGAAGCTGTATTCCAGAGATAGCCAAGTTTTGCTCATGCTGCAGCTGTACTTGGTAATGTGTAAGAATCATCCAGGTGGTACTGGTTTTGAAGGCATGAAGGCATCATGAAGAACAGCTGAGGCTTGGTATTGTGAGAGGCCATGGAAGGCCATTGGTGAAAGTGTACCCTCAGTTGTAATTGACAGCCCAGGACTGAAGGGGTCATGCAAAGGAGTTGAGACTTGGTACCATGAAGAGAGCCTATGAGAGGCTTTGGTGAAGCATAGTTGCAGTGGAAGACCCTAGCATATTGGAGATGCCAGTACCATGGGATGATCACCAAGAACAGCAGTGGCAGTGAGTGGATCAATTTGAACTTAGAGTGCTACAGAGGGCAGAGCTGGAGAAGTGACACCAGCTCTTTGGAGATACACAGAAGATCATGTGTGGATCTCAGACATTGGAACAAGAAGCTGTGAAGCTGAAATTGACTTGGGGTACCCAAGATGTTAAAGATCCCAGAGCCACAGGATGCCTGCCAAGGAAAGCTGCTAACAGGGAGTGGAACAAACCCAGGAGAAAGAACCTTGTTGAATCCAACAAGGATGAAAAAGGAGTTGGATATCTGAAGACTGCTTTGCCATCAGAAGTGGAGATGAAGAGTTTTGACTTTGCCCAGCCGATTTTCTGTCTTGCTTGGAGGATCACATTTAAGTAATTGGATGAATCTCAAAAGAGACCTTGAACTTTGGACTTTTAACACTGTTGAGACAGCTATAGACTACAGGGACTTTTGAAGTTGGACTAAATGCATTTTGCATTATGCTATGTTTAAGTATGGCCCCCATAGACTCATGTTTGAACAAGCCTATGGGGGCCAGGGAGTGGAATGTGATAGTTTGTATATGGTTGGCCCAGGAAGTGACCTCACTAGGAGGTGTGGCCTTGTTGGAGTAGGTGTGTCACTGTGGGTGTGGGCTTAAGATCCTCACCCTGGCTGCCTGGAAGTCAGTCTTCTACTAACAGCCTTCAGATGAAGAGAGAGAACTGTCAGCTCCTCCTGCACCATACCTGCCTGGATGCTGCCATGTTTCTGCCTTGATGACAATGGACTGAACCTCTGAGCCTGTAAGCCAACCCCAATTAAATGTTGTCTTTTATAAAACTTGCATTGGTCATGGTGTCTGTTCACAGCAGTAAAACCCTAACTAAGACAACACTTAAAGAAATTCAGGAGAAAATGGATCAAAAAATGGAAGCCAATAAGGAGGAAACACAAAAATCACTTAAAGAAACACAAGAAAACGTGGGCCAACAAGTAGAAGTAATAAAAGAGGACACACAAAAATCCCTTAAAGAATTGCATGAAAACACAAACAAGCAAATGAAAGATCTCAGCAAAACCATCCAGGATCTAAAAACAAAAGTAGAACAACTAAGAAATCACAAAGGGAGACAACTCTGGAAATAGAAAACCTTGGGAAGAAATCAGGGGCCATATATGCACATATCAACAATAGAATACAAGAGATAGAAGAAAGAATCTCAGCTGCTGAAGATACCATAGAAACCATTGATTCAACAGTCAAAGAAAATGCTAAATGCAAAAAGTTTGTAACCCAAAACATCCAGGAAATCCAAGACACAATGAGAGGACCAAACCTAAGGATTATAGGTATAGATGAGAGTGAAGATTTACAATTTAAAGGACCAGCAAATATCTTCTACAAAATTATTGAAGAAAACTTCCCCAACCTAAAGAGAGAGATGCCCATGATTATACAAGAAGCCTATAGAACCCCAAACAAACTGGACCAGAAGAGAAATACCTCCTGTCACATAATAATCAAAACCTCAAAGGTACTAAACAAAGAAAGAATATTAAGGGCAGTAAGAGAAAAAGTCCAAGTACCATGTAAAGGAAGACCTATTAGAATTACAACAGACTTCTCACCTGAGACCATGAAAGCTAGAAGATCCTGGGCAGATATCATGCAGACTCTAAGAGAACACAAATTTCAGCCAAAACTACTAAACCCAGCAAAACTCTCAACCGCCATAGATGGAGAAACCAAGGTATTCCATGACAAAACCAAATTTGCATGATATCTTTTCACAAACCCAGCCCTACAAAGGATAATAGGGGAAAAACAACACAAGGAGGGAAATTACACCCAGGAAGTAGCAAGATAGAATCCTCCTCTCATCAAATCCAAAAGAAGATAACCTCTCAAATATAAAAAATAATTTCAAAAATATCGAGAGGTAATAATTATTATTCCTTAATATCTCTTAACATCAGTGGACTCAATGCCCCAATAAAAAGACATAGACTAACAGACTGGATATGGAAACAGGACACTACATTTTTCTGTATACAGGAAACACAACTCAATGTCAAAGACAAACATTACCTTAGAGTAAAAGGCTGGAAGACAATTTTACAAGCAAATGGTCTCAGGAAACGAGCCGGAGTAGCCATTCTAATATCGGATAAAATTGACTTCCAACCTAAAATCATCAAAAGAGGCCCGGAAGGTCACTTCTTGCTGGTCAAAGGGAAAATCCACCAAGAAGAACTCTCAATACTGAACATCTATGCTCCAAATGCAAGGGCACCATCATTCGTAAAAGAAACTTTATTAAAGCTTAAAGCACACATTGAACCTAATACAATAATTGTGGGTGACTTCAACACCCCACTCTCCTCAATGGACCGATCAGGAAAGCAGAAACTAAATAGGGACACAGTGAAACTAATTGAAACTTTGGACCAATTGGACTTAACAGATATCTATATCTATATCTATATCTATATCTATCTATCTATCTATCTATCTATCTATCTATCTATCGATATGGATATGGATATGGATATGGATATAGATATAGATATAGATATAGATATAGATATATAGATATATAGATATATAGATATAGATATAGAATATTTCATCCTAAAGCAAAAGAATATAAGTTTTTCTCAGCACCGCACTGTACCTTCTCCAAAATCGATCATATAATTGGTCACAAGACAGATGTCAACAAATACAAGAAGATTGAACTACTCCCATGCCTGCTATCAGATTACTATGGAGTAAGAGTGGTCTTCAATAGCAAGAAAAACAACAGAAAGCCCACATACACATGGAAACTGAACAATACTCAACGACACCTTAGTCAAGGAAGAAATAAAGAAAGAAATCAAAGACTTTTTAGAATTTAATGAAAATGAAGGTACAACCTACCCAAATCTATGGGACACAATGAAAGCAGTGCTAAGAGGAAAACTCATAGCCCTGAGTGCCTCCAAAAAGAAACTGGAGAGAGCATACACTAGCAGCTTAACAGCACACCTAAAAGCCCTGGAACAAAAAGAAGCTAATTCACCCAGGAGGAGTAGAAGACAGGAAATCATCAAACTAAGGGCCGAAATCAATCAAGTAGAAACGAACAGAACCATACAAAGAATCAAAAAAACCAAGAGCTGGTTCTTTAAGAAGATCAACAAGATAGATAAACCTTTAGCCAGACTAACCAAAGGGTACAGAGACAGTATCCAAATTACGAAGCCACAATTACACTGATACCAAAACCACACAATGATCCTACAAAGAAAGAGAACTACAGGCCAATTTCCCTTATGAATATTGATGCAAAAATACTAAATAAAATTCTTGCCAACTGAATCCAAGAACACATCAAAATGATCATTCACCATGATCAAGTAGGCTTCATCCCAGGGATGCAGGGATGGTTCAATATACAGAAATCCATCAATGTAATCCACTACATAAACAAACTAAAGAAAAAAACCACATGGTCATCTCATTAGGTGCTGAAAAAGCATTTGACAAAATTCAGCATCCTTTCATGCTAAAAGTCCTGGAAAGAGCAGGAATTCAAGGCCGGTACCTAAATATAGTAATATCAATATACAGTAAAGCAGTAGCCAACATCAAAATAAATGGAGAGAAACTTGAAGCAATCCCACTAAAATCAGGGACTAGACAAGACTGCCCTCTCTCTCCATATCTTTTCAATATAGTACTTGAAGTTCTAGCGAGAGCAATTAGAAAACATAAGGAAGTCAAAGGGATACAAATTGGAAAGGAAGAAGTCAAACTATCACTATTTGCAGATGACATGATAGTATACTTAAGTGACCCAAAAAACTCCACCAGAGAAATCCTACAGCTGATAAACAACTTCAGCAAAGTGGCTGGTTATAAAATCAACTCAAGCAAATCGGTAGCCTTCCTGTACTCAAAGTACAAGCAGGCTGAGAAAGAAGTTAGGGAAATAACACCCTTCACAATAGCCACAAACAATATAAAGTATCTTGGCATGACTCTAACCAAATAAGTGAAAGATCTGTATGACAGGAACTTCAAGTCCTTGAAGAAAGAAATCAAAGAAGACCTCAGGAAATGGAAAATTATTTCATGCTCTTTGATTTGGAGGATCAATATAGTAAAAATGGCTATCTTGCCAAAAGCAATCTACAGATTCAATGCAATACCCTTCAAAATCCTAAATCTCAACAATAAAAGGACTTCTGGGGGAATCAATATCCCTGACCTCAAGCAGTTCTACAGAGCAATTGTGTTAAAAACTGCATGGTATTGGTACAGTAACAGGCAAGTAGATCAATGGAATAGGATTGAAGACCCAGAAATGAACCCACAGACTTATGGTCACTTGATCTTTGATAAAGGAGCCACAGCCATCCAGTGGAATAAAGTTAGCCTTTTCAACAAATGGTGCTGGTTCAACTGGAGGTCAACATGCAGAAGAATGTGAACGGAACCACTCTTATCTCCTTGTACTAAGATCAACTCCAAGTGGATCAAGGACCTCCACATAAAACCTGACACACTGAAACTAATAGAAAAGAAACTGGGGAAGACCCTGGAGGACATGGGCACAGGGGGAAAGTTTCTGAACAGAACACCAATAGCTTATGCTCTAAGATCAAGAATTGACAAATGGGACCTCATAAAATTACAAAGTTTCTGTAAGGCAAAGGATACAGTCAGAAGGACAAATCAGCCACCAACAAATTGGGAAAACATCTTCACCAACCCTACATCCGACAGGGGGCTAATATCTAATATATACAAAGAACTCAAGAAGTTAGACCCCAAGGAACCAAATAACCCTGTCAAAAATGGGGTACAGAGCTAAACAAAGAATTTTCACCAGAAGAAATTTGGATGGCTGAGAAGCATCTTAAGAGATGTTCAACATCATTAGTCATCAGGGAAATGCAAATCAAAACAACCCTGAGATTCCACCTCACACCAGTCAGGATGGCTAAGACTAAAAACTCAAGAGAAACAGGTGCTGGCGAGGATGTGGAGAAAGAGGAACACTCCTACACTGTTGGTGGGATTGCAAGATGGTACAATCACTCTGAAAATCAGTTTGGCAGTTCCTCAGAAAATTGGGCATGAAACTTCCAAAGACCCTGTCATACCACTCCTGGGCATATACCCAGAGGATTCCCCTGCATACAATAAAGACACATGCTCCACTATGTTCATAGCAGCCTTATTTATAATAGCCAGAATTTGGAAGGATCCCAGATCTCCCTCCAAAGAAGAATGGATACAGAAAATATGGTATATTTATACAATGGAATACTACTCAGCAATTAAAAATAATGAATTCATGCAATTTGTAGGCAAATGGTTGGATCTGGAAAATATCATCCTAAGTGAGTTAACCCAATCACAAAAGAATACACATGAAATGCAATCACTGATAAGTGGATATTAATGAGCCCAGAAGCTCTGAATATTCAAGGCACAATTAGCAAGTCAAAAGATGCCCAAGAAGGAAGGAGAGGAACCTGGTCCTGAAAGGACTGGATCCAGTTTTGTAGGAGAGTACCACAATAGAGCAGAGAAATGGTGGGGTGGTGATTGGATAATAGGTGGGGGGTGGGGTGGGGTGGATGAGGACATGTGGGTCATATGGTGAGGGGGGAACAGGGAAAGGGGAAAGCCTTCGGAATGTAAACAAATAATATAGAAAATAAAAAAAAAATTGTAAAAAAAACCCAAAATGCACATAGACACACATAATATATAAATGTATATGAACATTAATTCTGATAAAAATGAAATCATATTTTCAAGGAAATAAATACAGCTGGAGATAATTGTTAAGGTAAGTCAGATTTGGAAATATAATATTTCACTGTTTCCTTTCATATTCTAAATATAAATTTAGAATATAAGCCTTTTTTATATATTAACTAAAATAGAAGATAGACTCTCTGCTAGATAGATGAGGTCTAAAAATGGAGACTAAAAGAATATCATGTGTAAGAGAAGTAATACAAATATTGCATGTTTTCTCTCATTATAAATCTATTATCTCTCATCTATTTATCTATCTATCTATCTATCTATCTACTTATTACATGAAAGCAGAATCAGGACTATTTGATGAGAGAAAGAATATTATGTGGAGGAAAAGGGGGTAAAAGAGAGGGAAATAGGCTAAATATGAACAATGTACCATGATTTATGTGAACTAAAATGTTACAGTGAAATATTTTGTATAAAAAGGAGAGAATTTATATTGTCTCTAGATGCTATATTTGAGTAGTATTTTATTCATTTTTGGCTCATAGCCCACTTATGGTCACATCTGATAGAAATGTATTTTATAGAATATATTATTAATCAGGGAAGACCTCTGGGGCTCTCTTAGGTTTTTATTATGATGTAAAGGATTTTAATACTTTGTGTGTTTCACTCAGTATTGAATGTTTATTATGTATTTACCATTAGTACCCAGACTTTGCATGGAGATGGCAGAGTTACATGCCTGTCAGAAGTCTCTCTCTTTTTAATGTTTATATCTGATATTAAACCTAATTCTCCAAAAATAAAAAATGGAGGTTAAATATTTTGTGAGTTTCATAAGAATTGCCAGTTCCTCCAAACTATAGAGAATATCAACTATGATAAAGATAGATGAAGCATAGCACTATGAGAATTACTGCAGGAAACTTTGATAAGATGTATACATTTTAACACCCTTACTTGGAACATCTCCAAGCCTCTTCCTTGAACTCTATTTCTTTGTGTATTTTCTCAAGAATTTATAGCAGAACCTGGATTATAACCAGAAATCATCTCCAGTTGGCAATTTATACTCTGGAACCATTCTCCTCTTGTAAGCAATTGTGAGAGTTGGAAAAAATGTAAGTAGCTTTTCCTCAATGAAGTCTTGCAGACCCCTGGACTACAAGCCAATAAAGAAACATACTGGGTATGTTTTATCCTTTGAGACTTCTAGTGAATGTTTGTTTAACAACAGATGTCACTGTTTACTTGGTAAATATGAGTTCTTCTGCAAAATAAGCAGCTAAATCAAAGTCCACTTTGGAACTGTTTTTAATTTTTTTAAAAAAATTACTTTATGCTTTCCTTTTATAATTTTGTAAACTTTATAATTGCTGCTTTTCCAAAATCAGAGTCTCAATTCTCAAGAAGTTACTATATGGAAGAAGCCCTATAATGGTTCTCTCTCTCTCTCTCTCTCTCTCTCTCTCTCTCTCTCTCTCTCTCTCTCTGTGTGTGTGTGTGTATGTGTGTGTGTGTGTGTGTGTGTGTGTGTGTGATATTGTTTTTGAAGCCAAGTATGAAAAATATAAGAACACATTTATAATGGCCTTATTTTTACATGTATGAGCATCCATTCTCCTTCATTGCACAGTCAGATAAATGTTCATTCCCATGTTTACAAGGTGAGAAGCTTTAGATAGATTCAATTATTTGCATTAGTTAGAAGTCCACGCATCAAGCCAGGCATGGCGGGTTTACTCCCTTAATCCCAACATTCAAAAGGCAGAGGGAGGTGAATATCTGAGATTTTGAGGCCACTTTGGTCTACATAGTGACTTTTAGTCCATCTAGGACTACACAATAAGGTGCTGTCCAAAAAGAAAAGTAGAAAAGAAATAAACAGAAAGAAATCCAAGCAATTATATATAGTTCAACATATCATTAACATTTGATCAGATTCTAAACTCATTTAGGATTCTCAATTTAAAAATACAAAACTGATTTATTAACTTATTGAAAATATATGATCACTATTAGAAGTAACAACAAGATGAGCTGCATATTTCCAACATAGAATGGCCCAGAATATATATTAGCATTCTGTCAAAGGCCAACTTTGACATCCAGGGTAAAATAAGGCAGGGTATAGAATCAGCTATTACCTGGGGCTGGGAAAGAAGGCTCCCTGGTGGGGTGGATGAAAAATTTCTTTGGGGGCTGCAAGAGGCCGGTTAAAAAAGAAAGATAGATGGGAGGAAAGGATCACACACACACACACACACACACACACACACACACACACACACACACAAATCCTGGATGGATGAAACAAATTTCAACAAGCTCCTATGAGCAAGCTCCTACAGTTTTATTTTTTCTCCCACAGCTTATATATCTCATCAGAATCTTTGAAGCAGTTTAGAAATTACATTGTGACTACATTCATTTTTTTTCTTTTAGTGAATGATTATTAAGAAAAGCTGTATGTTCCCCTAATACCTTTACAAAAAACTTATTACATAGTACAGGTTAAAAAAATTCCCAAGAACCCACATACATTTGTAACTAAGCAACTTGTTATAGATTAACAAACTGTGAGCAAGCAAGGTAATTTTCTCAGTCAGTTTTTCTTACTGGCAGCCAGCAATTTGTGGTTTCAAAAAAAGGATCAACTATTTTTATTATTTTTCTTTAAATGTAATCTTGTAAAACTCTTAAAAGAGTCACAAATCTAGACTCATAAAAAACAGTCATTTCTGCTTTAAATCCAAGAATGCACATCTACTCATCCGCAATTTTTATCAAATTATATCAGGAAGCTGAGGCCAAAACTGGATACAAGAACACCTTGACCAACAGCCCCACTTTGCAAAAGTGCTGGCCCAGCTGCCATTGTTCTTGTTCCCTAACCGTACAAATCCCTAGAATAACTATTGAGAGTGTGCCTTTCTGAACTTCAAATTGCTCACTAAGCTTTTCTACATCAGAGCCACTAGCAAAAATATCTTAACCTAACTTAACTAACAATTCGTTTTTCCAAATTCTTTCTAAGGTCATTGCTAACAATCTACATCTCTAAGCTCTTTCCAAAGGTGGTGATTGAATCATAATCTGCTCCAGCAGCAATGCCTGAAAAAATTGCAAGCACTAATATTGTGAGTGCCAATGTGATGGGATGGAAACCCCCTTAGAGTTTTCATACAATTCTTAGATTCAGAGGGATGTGAAGGCAACAAGCAGTGGAAACTTCACAACAGCATGAAGTCCTCAGGACATGTTGTCCTTGGGGCTCTGCCTCTCTGAGGCATACCCATTGTGTTTGTTCTAACCGGTGGGCAGCATTCCTTAAATTCTAAAGCTGGGTCTCCTGAATGGCCCCCAGTATCATTCCAAAAAGAAAGAATGAGGGAGTAGTTAGGAAATACTTCAAAGCAAGACTGAAACCAAGCAGGGCAATCACCAAATTCTACATGTCCTATGTCTGCAATTTTAATTTTAAAGGTCTTAGATGAGTCCCTCCCTCCAGCTTCTCTGTCTACAATAAGCATTTCTTTCTCAAAATAGTTCTGCTTCCTCTATGCAGATACCCCTGGCAGCTGTCTCACGGATCTGGCAACTTCAACATCTTGGAATCTTTACTACAACCCTGGTTTTGCCTTCACAGTAGGACACATGGCCTTTGCCCCTCAGAGTCTCTATGTAGGGACTCCCTTGGCTCCTGCCTCAGAGTCTTGCAGCTTTAATTCCTCCAAAGCCAGTGAAAACATAAATAATGCTGCCCAGTTCTGGGGCTAGCATCACCCACATTAGTAGCTGCTCTTGTATATTGAAGCAGTTGCTTTCTAAGAGAAATAAATAAATAAATAAATAAATAAATAAATAAATAAATAAATAAAAATAAAAAAATAAAAAAAACACCTAGGGACTCTCACTTTTCACAAATTGGAAGCTTAGCTTGGTGGGATTTTCCTGTCCCCATTGTTGCAGTGCAGAGCAGGAGGGCTCTCTGTAATTGTGCTAATCTTTATAATGATTATACTCTCTTTTAGCACATGTTTGGGCTATAACATCAGCCTTCCTGGTTTTTTTCTCTGAACTGTACATTTTGCATTTCCTTCTGACCCACTTCATCTCCTTTATAGAGCAACTAGAAGTTGAGGGAGGTTATTAATTCTCATCTCCTCTGAGTAATGGCTTTCCTTCTGCAAGGTACCACTTCCTAAAGATTCCATTATGTCCGCAAACAGTGCCATCAACCTGGGACCAAGTGTTCAGATATGTGAGCCTATGGGGGACATTTCTCATCCAATCTACCATATGCAAATATATTGACAGTTTTGCATATTTGAAAAAAAAACTTAACCCTTTTTGAATCTTGGATTTTTCACGTTAAAGAAGTGACAATAACATCCTATTTTGTTTGTTACATTTTAGCAGTTTCTGTTACTGGCAGTGGTTAAAGAGAATAACATGTATTTGTATATATTCTTGGTGCTTTTACTTGTAAGTGACAAAATCTAGACCCATATGACATAAACTTCCAAAGGATTATATTTTCTATAAAAATATGCCAAATATAGCTATTTCTTGGGCCTCAATTTTAAGTCTTTTGTTATGCTTGATAATTTGGTTTGACTTTGATGATAATTAAAACTTTAAGAAGTATGAAATAGCTAGAGAGGAGGGAGAGGCTCTTGTGATGCAATATTTAGCAAAATTATGAACTTTGCACACCTTCTTTTCATGACCTACGAAGGCAATTTAAGAGACCTGGGAGGTATTGGTGTAGAAAGATCACGTTCCCAGGGAGCATGTTTTAGATATAGTTACTACAGCTGTGATGAAGCACTATGATCAAAAATGAAAGTTTGTGAGGGAAGGACATGCATATTTGGCTTACATTTCCATAGTGTAGTCTATCACTGCAGGAAGTAAGGACAGGAACTCGAATATGGCAGGAATGTGGAGGTACAAACTGATACAGAGTCCACAGGGGAGTGCATCTTATTGCCTTGCTCCTCATGTCCCACCAAGCCTTCATTTTTATAGAACCAGGACCACCAGATTAGGGATGTCACTACTCAGAGTAGTCTGGGAATTCCCCCATCATTCACTATTTGAAAATAAAATGCCTTAGAGCTTATGGAAGATTTTTCTTAGTTGAGGTTCCCTCCTTCTAGATAACTCTAGCTGGTGTTAGGTTGACATAAAACTAGCCAGCACAGAGCATAAATTTATACTTATTTGTGCCTGTGACAATAATGACATCTAACAGAAAGGTCCACTGAGCACTCTACAATGTAAATAGTAAATTTTTGCAGTTCACCTGCATTGGTCCTAAAGGAAATTTGAAAGTTCCATTAATACTTCCTTAGGGTCCAGAATTGTGTATTATGAGAAGTAAAACTAGTGTTCTGTTCACATTGAATAAAATTTGCAACTTCTAAGTGAATATAAGTGTATATCTAGATAAGACATATGATCCTGGTGTGTCTAGATATCTCTGTTACCTTGGTTTGTATTGGGAATCTGTATTGGGAGTCTTAGAGCTCTTTACCCAAGGGCATGAAAACTTTAAGTAATGTTCAAAGATTTTATAATGATGTATATATGTGGCCATTTTATTGTCCAGGGAAACTGGACAATATTGTCCAGGTAGCATAACAGTCTGGAGGTTGACTAATTTCGCTGATCCTAGTATATCATTTTTTTTTATCAGAGACGTGGTGATTAGTTTCAATTTTCTGCTGAGTTCTATTGTAAACAATGTTGGTGAGGCCAATAAATTTTCTATTAGTAATCAGTTCTCATTTACCAATATGGAATAAGAGTCCTTTACATTTTATAGCAGTTTTTTCCTTTGGTGTTTCAAGACAGGGTTTCTCTAGGTAGCCTTGGCTTTCCTGAAGCTCACTCGGAAGGGCAGGCTGGCTTCAGACTTAGAGATATATGCCCCTCTCTGCCTTTTAAGTGCTGGAATTAAAGGCATGCGCTTAGCCTTTTATTTATTTCTTCTTTATTTATCATATTCTAGTTTTTGATCCAGTTTGAGAGCACTGTTATTTATAATATGAAGTAAAAGTCAAATGTTATTTTTGCCTATGGACTGAGTCATTCTAGCATCATTTGTTGACCTGAATATTGTTTGCCCTACTGCTTTCTCTTGACTTCTTTCATTGACATTCATTTAGCATTTGTACCAAATTTTAAAATTGGAACAGATTATATTCCCATACATTTTCACTGCTTGTTATGAATATTAAGGTATTTGAAAGCATACATAAACTTAAGTAGTAGCCTTTGCACTTCTGAACAAAGGTAAATGAGATTTTGAGAGAGATTAATTTCAATGACAGATCACTATATTATGTTAACAATATTAAATCGTCTAACCTAATATTATCCCAGAACAGGTATGGATCTTTGTGTTTTCAATTGAGAGCACTGGGTGATCTTACAGAGGATCTGAGTTTGGTACTCAGAGCCCATATGGTGGCTCACACTCACCTGTAACTCCAGTTTATCTTTTGTCCCCCATGGGTTCTAGACATGCAAGTTGTGCACAGACGTGTATATACAGGGAAAACACCCACATACATAAAATCAAGTAAAAAATTAAAGAAAAAATTAAAAATGTTTTATAATTTTCAGCATACAAATCTTTCACATCATTAGTTAAAATCATTCCTAGATATGGTGCCTTAAATAAAAAATAACTCCTCTAGACTCAGGAATATCTGAATCCTTGGTCCCTAGTTGATGGTGCTATTTGGAGAAGTTGTAAGAAGGTGCAGCCTTGCTGGAAAAAGTACATCACAGGGGGCTGGAAAGCCTCATTCCACTTCCTGATCACTCTCTGCTTTCTGCTTGCAGTTTGAAGGTATGACTGCTCAGCTTCTTGATTCTGCTCCCAGGCCTGCTGCTCACTGCCATGTCTCTTCTACACCATATTGGGCTCTCATGCATCTGGAATCACAAATACAAATTATTTCTCTCTTCTTTAAATTGTCTTTGGTCATGGTGTTTTACCACAGAAACAGAAAATTAACTAATGTAATAATTGGTACTAAGATTGGAATGCTGTGAAAAACCTATGTTGTTTTTTTGTAGGACTATCAAAGACTGGAACTTTGGCCTGACAGTGTAAGCAAAGTTAAATGGGCTTACCTAGGGGGAGCCTAGAAGAGAGTAGTGCCTAAAGAACAGGAGAAACTTGGCTCAAGAGATTTCAGTGAGATGTAAGTAACAGCATGGGTTAGATGCTATCTATTCCTGTGATATTTTGGAAAAGAAACTGGCTACCTTCTTTTCTAGTTCTTCGAGCTTTCCTTATCTGAAATGTAAAAGCAGTGGCCTAATATTTTTCTTTTGTTAGAGAAAATTTCAAGACAACATAATATTAAATCTGTGGCATGATAATCATTGATAAAACGAATGCAGATATATAATGAAAAAGAGAAAGCAGAACATAAAGAAATACAAAATGTACAGTTTGGGAGAATAAGAGAGCACTGGGAAACTTAATGTTACAGCAAAGTGATATGGGGGAGGAGAGATTATAATTGTTAAGGAATTTAACACTATTAAGAATGGCTTGTCCTCCATTGTATAACTATACCACATTTTCTGTATCCATTCCTCTTTTGAGGGATATCTGGGCTCCTTCCAATTTCTGGCTATTATAAACAAGGCTGCTATAAACATAGTGGAGCATGTGTCTTTATTGTATGCAGAGGAATCCTCTGGGTATATGCCCAGGAGTGGTATGCCAGGGTCCTCTGGAAGTGGCATGCCTAATTTTCTGAGGAACCGCTACACTGATTTCCAGAACGGTTTTACCATTTTGCAATCCCACCAACAGTGGAGGAGTGTTCCTCTTTCTCCACATCCTCGCCAGCACTTGTTGTCTCTTGAGTTTTTAATCTTAGCCATTCTGACTGGAGTGAGGTGGAATCTCAGGGTTGTTTTGATTTGCATTTCTCTAATGACTAATGATGTTGAACATCTCTTAAGGTGTTTCTCGGCCATCCGAATTTCTTCTGGTGAAAATTCTTTGTTTAGCTCTGTACCCCATTTTTTGATAGGGTTATTTGGTTCTTTGGGGTCTAACTTCTTGAGTTCTTTGTATATATTGGATATTAGCCCTCTGGAGTACTACTCAGCAATTAAAAATAATGAACTCATGCAATTTGTAGGCAAATGGTTAGATCTGGAAACTATCATCCTAAGTGAGCTAACCCAATCACAAAAGAATACACATGAAATGCAATCACTGATAAGTGGATATTAATGAGCCCAGAAGCCCTAAATACTCAAGGCACAATTAGCAAGTCAAATGACTCCCAAGAAGAAGAAAGGAGAGGACCCTGGGCCTGTAAAGATTGAATCTAGTATTGTAGACCCAGAACAGAGAAATCGTGGGGGGGGAATGAGTGGGGAATAGCAGGGGGGGAGAGGAATTATGGGACATATGGTGAGGGGGTAACTGGGAAAGGGGAAAGCCTTTGGAATGTAAACATAGAATATAGAAAATAAAAATTAAAAAAAAAAGAATGGCTTGTCCAGTCAGCTACACTTTCAACTTGTAAAAGAAAAAAAGCCTAAGGGGTTTTCTGTGTCTATAAAGCAAGCATGAACCAAAACTGCTGCTCAGGTACTTAAATGGGGCCAGCTGCATCCCAAGCTTGTTATTCTTCTTCTATATAATATATATTAATATAATTCCTTGATGTGTGTTTTTACTGTTTGTTGCTTATGTATAGAAAAACAATCTCTCTATGTTTATCTTTTACTGTTAAAAAGTTGAATCCTGTGGATCCTGCTCCCCTAACTGGGTTGTCTTGTCTGGCCACAATGAGAAAGGAAGTACCTAGTCCTGAAGTGACTTGAGGTTTGAGGGTAGGTGGTTCCCCAGAAGAAACCTCCCTCTTCTCAGAGATGAAGAGGATGGGGGCTAAAGGGAGGAACTGTGTAAAGAGGAGGGAACTGGGGATTGCCATCTGGATATAAAGTGAATAAGTAAATAAATAAATAAAAATTTTAAAAAAGATTTATCCTATTCATTATCTGTAGTATTTTAATGGACTTCTTAGTATTTTGCATATGAGATCATTTTAGCTTCAAACATATAAAATATCATTTTTCTAAATTCTCTGAACTTTTGTTCATTTGTTATTTATTTCTGACTAATTGTCCTAGCTAGAATTTCCAGTAAAAAATGTATTAGTAATGATGACTGTGGGCATCAACTAATTCCTGATAGGGAACTTTCAAATTTTCTTTTACCATTGACTGCATTAGTAACATAGTATTTAATCAATGTACTCCACTATGTTAGGAAAATGCCTTTTAGAATTAATTTTGTTAATCAAAGCAGAGTATCCAATCAATAAAAAAATTAATATGAATCAATTGGGGGTAATCACATGGCCTTATCTTCCCTTTCAATAATATTATATATTGTTATTTACATTTATTATGATCAGCCATTCTTATATTCATGCAAACAATTTAATGTTCCATGTTGTGGCTCCTTGTAGCTTTATTTGGGTTGAGTTCTCTACTATTTTATGAAGGATGTATTTGTCTATATTCTTAGGGATATTGAAAAGAATGAATATTTATTTTTGATGTGTTTTCTTGGAAATCATTTTCTTCATTATTTTTAGGGCTAGATTGTTTTATCCAAATACAAATCTCCAAATAGTGGCCTTTGATGAGAATGACCTGGAAAAAATTCCAGGCAAATAATTAAAATTAATCATCATAGTCATGTTCAAACAACTCAATGAAAACATAAACACATTCCAAGAGAACAAAAAGAACTGCATGGAATATGGAAATTAATCTAAGATATGAAAGTGGAATTGATTAAGAATTTGAATTTCTAAAGAAAAATTAAACTATAATGTGGTGGGATATGAAAAATTCAGCAAGCAAATTAAAAACTCTAGTGGAAAGCATTAACATCATCATGGATTATAGGGAAAACAGAAAGTCATGAAGGAAGACAATGCAGAAGGCTTGGATCACTAGGCAAAGGTCAATAATAATTTTAAAATATATTAATAGAACATGCAAGAGCTTTGGGACAGCAAGAAAAGATCTAACCTTCTAATATAATATAGTTAAATGTTAAAAACAGAATAATACAATGGTAATGAAAACTTCAAGAGAGTAAGTTGTGTCATTTTTTAAAGACACCAGAATAAAAGCTAATTATGTATCAGAAACCTTTAACGTAAGAGTGTCTTAGAAAAATGTATTCCAAGTTATGAAAGATCACTAATGAAACCATACTATTACACACAGGAAAACTACTTAACTGAAGGAAAAATAAAATTTTGCACTGTACAAACAGTTAAAAGGAATTTATGACGACTAAACCAGATTTATTGAAAATACCTGAATACTTCTGTCAAAAGAGAGGGTTAAACACCCATGAGGTCACAGGGAATAAATAAACAATGCCATAAAAATTGATCAAAAACATCACAAAATCAATAAAATGACAAGTTTGAGGAAACTAGAACTAGAAGTACCATATGATATAGTTTGTGAGCATAAATGCAAAGCACTTTACTTCTTACTTAGAAAACTTGGCTTCTATGTTCATTATTTCTATATTCACAATAGCTGAGAAATGGAACCAACCTAGATGGTCATCAAATCAATGGGTAATGAAAATGGATTACAAATGTAAAGTGAAATATTACTCAGCTAAAGAAGAAAGTGAACTTTGATAAAACTTGCCAATATAGATGAACCTTGATAAAATTATGCTGAATGAAGTCGCCAATGCTCCAAAAGACTGCATATTCTGTCTCATATGTGGTTCCTAGTTTTCAATCTTCTGTTCTTTGTGTTTAACCTGGAATATATGTGGAAGACAGGAAACTAGAAATGGGTCATTTGAGAGAATGCATTTAAGGAGAGGGAATGATAGAATCTATGTAAAATGAAAGTATAGAGGGAGAATACTGGGAACAGAAAGGTTCAAGCAGGTATTAGTATAATAATGGTGAAAAACTAGGTAGGAGAATGGCTCACAAAATAAATGAGGTACATAGGAACATATGATCTTGTGATTCAAGGAAATAATTAGAAAGTAGAATATAATACATGTGATATGAAAGAACTGAGGGTAGGTTGGACAAGTCATACTGGGCAGACTGTTTAAGTGGGTTTATGGTCTGAGGGGTGGCAAAAAGGTATTGTAGTTGGGTGACTTAACAACAGTAACTTAGAGCTTATATATGATCTACAACCATGATCCAGAGAGAGAAACAGTAAGATGGTTAACTTGGAGTGGCTTGTGCTTTTGAAACCTGCCTGCACACCTGCTTGCCTGCCTGTCTGCCTGATGTCATATTCCTTGCCATGATAGTCATGGATTCTAATCCTCAGGAACTATTAGCCTCAAATTAAATGTTTATTTTGTAAGTTGCCTCAATCATGGTGCTTTGTCATGGAAATGTAAAAGTGACTAACGTAGTCCCCCAAACAAAAACAGTATAATGGTATTGCAAGTTGATGTATTACCATAAATGGCTGGAAGTCTCACAAGTCCTCAAATCTCAATAAAGAACTGTAGATAATTAATGGTTGCTGAGAGTATTTTCCAGGGATAAGCTCCAATTCCAAGTGGTCAAGCTCTAAATACATGCACATATGAGCAATAGCACAATGGAGTTAAATACAACACACACACACACACACACACACACACACATGCATATGTATATATATAGAGAAAGAGGGGAGAGATAGTATGTGTGTGTGTGTGTGTGTGTGTGTGTGTGTGGTCATAAATTTGAGAACAAAAGGAAGCTTCTTTAATGAGGGGTGAAGACTAAACTTAAGTGTGGCTACGAGGACAAGTAATTACATGCATCGAACATGGGACTTGGAACAACTGAGTAGGAAATAACCTAGAAATTTCTTGGAGGGAGAAAGGGAGGATTTGAAATAATGTAAATAAAGTTCTCATGCATTTAAAATCTGAGTCTGTCTAAAAATTAAATTTTAAAAAGGGCATTCCCTCTTTCCCCACACTCTAAAAACAAACAAAAAGCAGTCCATAGTAAAAGTAGAATGCAAAACATTTCCTTCAGTTATCTGCATATATGAAGGTTGTCTTTATTGTACAGGATGGTCTTACCAATAGCTTATCTTGTAGGGGTGTTATCTACAAGTGACACTATAAATGATAGAATCAAAATAACCAAGATATGATGAATTTTTCATATAGCTTGACATTGGCTATACATTTTTCATATATAATCTCTTACTGTGCTGAGGTATGCTTTTTCTATCTCTATCATTTCTCCATTATTTTTATCATAACAGGATAATTGATTGTGTCAAATACATTGTAATTTGTCTACTGAGATGAATATTTGATATCTTCCTTTGAGTTTATATATGTGATAGATTACATTTACTGAATTATATACATTGATGCCTTAATGTTGACTAATCCTTGAATCTCTAGGATGAAGCCAACTTGACAATGATGAATATTTTTGATGTGATCCTCAATTTGATTTTGAAGCATTTCATTGGAAATTTTTACATCTATATTTATCAAAGAGATCGCTAATAATTTTGTCATATTTTGTCTAGTTTGGATATCTGGGTAAAACTGGCTTCATAAAAATAATGTATAAGCTACAAGAAAATTACAATAAAAATCTTTAAGGATTAAAAGAATCATCACTTAGAAACATGTTGGAAATTTCTGCCTAGTTATTTGTTTAAATGTATCCTCATTGAATGATTTTATGTGTCAAGTCATGATCAGATAATGGAAAGAACTAAATCTGTGTGTGTGTGTGTGTGTGTGTGTGTGTGTGTGTGGAGAGAGAGAGAGAGAGAGAGAGAGAGAGAGAGAGAGAGAGAGAGAGAGAGAGCTAAGAGTTCAAAGATGAATAAAGAATTAGTTTTGGAAGGGTGGTTAGATTCCAGTCTGGGCTGGTTTAACTTGTGTGGGAATTCTACCGACAGTCCCATAACACCCAGGGGAAGCTCCACTCTTAGGCACTCTAACACATCCAGGATCACAGGATCACAGGATCACAAGATTTCAAGATCCCAGAAGCTTGGTCACACCAGGATTTCAGGGCCCCAGAGACAGCTTGATGCCCAGAAGCTCAGACACACCCAGGATCTCAGGATCACAGACCCGGGAATCACAGAACTAAAGAGACAGCTGGACTCTGAGGAGTTTGGACACAACCAGGATCACAAGAAGCACAGCCTCTGGTCAGATATAGCAAGGGCAGATAGCATTAGAGATAATCAGACAGCAAGAGAAAAGCATAAGAACATAAACAACATAAACGAAGGTAACTTGGCATCATCAGAACCCAATTTTCCCACCATACAATGTCCTGGATACACCATCACACTGGAAAAGCAAAATTCATATCTAATAACGTCTCATGGTGATAATAGAGGACTTTATGAAGGATATACATAAGTCCACTAAAGAAATACAGGAGATCATAGGTAAACAGGTAGAAGTCCTTAAAGAGGAAACACAAAAATACCTTAAAGAATTACAGGAAAACTAAATCAAATGGGTGAAGGGACATGAACAAACCATCCAAGATCTAAAAATAGAAAGAGAAACAATAAAGAAATAACAAAGGGAGACAACCCTGGAGTTAGAAAACCTAGGAAAGATCAGGAACCATAGATACAAGCATCACCCACAGAATACAAGAGATAGAAGAGAGAATCTCAGGTGCAGAAGATACCATAGAAAATATTGACACAGTAGTCAAAAAAAGTGCAAAAGGCACCAAGCTCCTAAGCCTAAACATACAGGAAATACAGGACACAATGAGAAGACCACACCTCAAGAGAATAAGTAAAGAAGAGAGTAAAGATACCTAACTTAAAGGGTCAGTAAATATCTTCAATAAAATTATCAAAGAAACCTCCCCTAACCTAAAGAAAGAGATGCCCATGAGCATACAAGAAGCCTACTGAACTGCAAATAGACTGGAGCAGAACAGAATTCCTCCCATCATATAATAGTCAAAACACCAAATGCACTAAACAAGGAAAGAATATTAAAAGCAGTAAGGGAAAATGGTCAAGTAATATATAAAGGCAGACCTATCAGAATTGTACCAGACTTCTCAGCAAAAATTAAGAAAGCTAGAAGATTCTGGGCAAATCTCATACAGACCCTAAAAGAACACAAATGCCAGATAAGTCCACTATATCCAGCAAAACTCTCAATTACCATAAATGGAGAAACCAAGATATTCCATGACAAAACCAAATTTACACAATATCTTTCCATAAATCCATCTATACAAAGGATAATAGACAGAAAACACCAACACAAGGATGGAAACTACACTCTAGAAAAAAACAATAAGGTGATCTTTCAACAAACGCAAAAGATGATAGCCACACAAACATAATTTGAACTCTAACAACAAAAATATCAGGAAGAATCACTTTTCCTTAATATCTGTTAACATCAATGGCCTCAATACCCCAATAAAAAGACATAGACTAGCAGACCTGATACATATACAGGACCTTGCATTTTGCTGCATACAGGAAATACACCTCAGTGATAAAGACAGGCACTACTTCAGAGTAAAAGGTTGGAAAACAATTTTCCAAGTAAATGTTCCCAAGAAACAAGCTGGAGCAGCCATTCTAATGTCAAATAAAATCAACTTTCAGCCAAAAGTTATCAAAAAAGATAAAGAAGGACACTTCATACTGGTCAAAGGAAAAATCTACCAAGATGAACTCTCAATTCTGAACATCTATGCTCCAAATGAAGGGCATCCACATTCATAAAAGAAATGTCAATAAAGCTCAAAGCACACATTGCACCCCTCTCACAAATTGACAAATCATAAAAACAGAAACTATATGGAGACACAGTGAAACTAACAGAAGTTATGAACAAAATAGATCTAACAGATATTTATAGAACATTTCATCCTAAAACAAGATCCTAAACCTTCTTTGCAGCACCTCATGGTACCTTCTTTAAAATTGACCATATAATTGATCACAAATTAGGCCTCAACAGATTTAAGAACATTGAAATAATCCCATGCACCATATCAGATCACCACTGAATAAGGATGGTCTTAAATTCCAACCAAAAATGGAAAGCACACATACACATAGGAGCAGAACAACACTCTACTCAATGATAACTTTGTTAGGAAAGAGATAAAGGAAGAAATTAAAGACTTTTTAGAATTTAATGAAAATGAAGACACATCATACCAAAACTTATGGAACACAAAGAAAGCAGTGGAAAGAGCTCTAAATGCCTCCAAAAAGAAACTGGAGAAAGCATACACTAGCAGCTTGACAGCACACCTGAAAGCTCTAGAACAAAAGAATTCAATATACCCAAGAGGAGCAGATGGCAGGAAATAATTAAACTCGGGACTGAAATCAACCAAGTTGAAGCAAAAAGAACTATACAAAGAATCAACAAAACCATGAGCGTTTCTTTGAGAAAATCGAAAAGATAGATAAACCCTTAGCCAGACTAATCAGAGGGCACAGACACAGTATCCAAATAAATAAAATCAGAAATGAAAAGGGAGACATAACAATGGAAGCAGTGGAAATTTAAAAATCATCAGATCCTACTACAAAAGCTTTTACTCAACAAAATTGGAAAATCTTGATGAAATGGACAATTTTCTAGACACATACAAGGTGCCAAAATTAAAACAGAATCAGATAAACAATATAAACAGTCCCATAACCCCTATAGAAATAGAAACAGTCAGAAGCTCTGAATACCCAAGACACAATTCATATATCAAATCATTCCCAAGAAGAAGGAAGGAGAGGGCCATGGTCCTGGAAAGGATAGATGCAGCATTGTAGGGGATTACCAAGACCGAGAAGTAGGAGGGGTTGACTGGAGAATAGGCAGAGGGAAGAGGGCTTATGGGACTTATGGAGAGGGAGGAACCAGAAAAGGGAAAATCATTTGGAATGTAAACAAAGAATATAGAAAATAAAAAAAAAGAGTCTCCCCCCCAAAAAAAAAAAGCCTAGGACCAGATGAGTTTATTGGAGAATTCTATCAGACCTTCAAAGAATACCTAATATCAATACTTTTCAAACTATTCCACAAAATAGAAACAGAAGGAACATTCCCCATTCATTCCATAAAACCAAAATCACGCTTATACCTAAACCACCCAAAGACCAAACAAGGAAAGAGAACTTCAGACCAATTTCCCTTATGAACATTGATGCAAAAATCCTCATTATAATTCTTGCCAATGGAATCCAAGAACACATCAAAATGATCATTCACCACTATCAAGTAGGCTTCATGCCAGGGGTGCAGGAATGGTTCAATATACAGAAATGTATCCAAGTAATCCACTACATAAATAAACTCAAAGAAAAAAACCCACATGATCATTTCATTAGATGGTGAAAAATCATTTGACCAAATTCAACATAACTTAATTTTAAAAGTCTTAGAAATATCAGGAATTCAAGGTCCATACCTAAACACAATAAAAGCAATATACAGCAAACTGGTAGCCAACATCAAACTAAATGGAGAGAAACTTGAAGCAATCCCACTAAAATCAGGGACCAGACAAGGCTGTCCCCTCTCTCCATATATTTTCAATATCGTACCTGAAGTTGTAGCTAGAGCAATTAGACAACCTAAGGAGGTCAAAGGAAGAAGTCAAACTATCATTATTTGCAGATGATATGATAGTATACTTAAGCGGCCCAAAAAACTCCACCAGAGAACTTCTACAGCTGATAAACAACTTCAGCAAAGTGGCTGGTTATAAAATCAACTCAAGCAAATCAGTAGCTTTCCTATACAAGAACTTCAGGTCTCTGAAGAAGGAAATTGAAGAAAACCTCAGAAAATGGAAAAATCTTCCATGCTTGTGGATTGGCAGGATTAATATAGTAAATATGGCCATCTTGCCAAAAGCAATATACAGATTCAATGCAATCCCTATCAAAATCCCAACTCAGTTCTTCATAGAGTTAGAAAGAGCAATTCTCAAATTCATCTGGAGTAACAAAAAAAAAAAAAAAAAACCCAGGATAACTAAAACTATTCTCAACAGTAAAAGAGCTTCTGGGGGAATCAGTGTCCCAGACCTCAAGCAGTACTACAGAGCAATAGTGTTAAAAACTGCATGGTGGCACCAGAGTGAAGGTTTACCCAGGGCATAGCCTGCCTGGTTGCCTTCCTCACCAGGGAGCCAGGCAGCCCTACAGCTGCCTGGGCACACAGGGTAACATCTGACCTGCAGGATGTCCCGTGGATAGATGGAGCCCAAGGGACCAAGATTTCTCCTGTCTTGGATCCCGCAGTTCAACCAAAGAAGCTCCTGATCTATAGGGAGCCCTGCAGTTAGACAGAGCCCCGCGGTCTGCCACCATCTTGGCCAGAGCAGCTCAACCAGATGAAGCCATGCTACTGAGATTGCCACCATCTAGGCTCCAGCGGTCCAGCCAGGGAAGCTCCAGACCTGCAGGGAATCCTGCGGTTAGACAGAGCCCTGCGACCTGCCACCATCTTCAAGCTGGTAGCTCAGCCAGGTACACAGAGGGCACCAGAGTAAAGGATTGCCCAGGGCATAGCTTGCCTGGGCGCCTTACACACCAGGGAGCCAGGTAGCTCTATAGCTGCCTGGGCATACAGAGGAGCATCTGACCTGCAGGAAGTCCAGTGGATAGATGGAGCCCCAGGGACCGAGATCCCCACCATCTTGGATACTGCAGTTCAACCAGGGAAGCTCCTGACCTACAGGGAATCCCATGGTTAGATGGACAAGGAACACTAGGGCTCTAACCACACACACAAAAGTAGGGCAGCACATCAGCAATCTGTCACAGGGGAAAACCAGTCATCCAGTGGTGGGGAAATAGCCTTACAGGCCCACAGGAGGTTCAAGCACCAGCTAGTGTCAACAGGACCAACTAACACCAGAGATAAACAGATGGCAAAAGGCAAACATAGGAACTTTATTAACAGAAATCAAGGCAATATGGCAGCATCTGAATCCAATTCCCCAACAACAGCAAGTCCTGGATACCACAACACTCTAGAAAAACAAGATTTGGATTTAAAATCACTGGTCATGATGCTGTTAGAGGAACACAAAAAGGACATAAATAAATCTCTTAAAGAAATACAGGGTAACATGAATAAGTTAGAAGCCCTTACAATGGAAACACAAAAATCACTTAAAGAAATTCAGGAGAATATGGGTCAACAGATAGAAGCCAATAAAGAGGAAATGAAAAAATCACTTAAAGAAATGCAGGAGAAATTGAGTCAACAAGCAGAAGTCATGAAAGAGGAAAACACAAAAATCTTTTAAAGAAGTACAGGAGCCGGAGCCACCCAGCTCCCCAGGACCCTGGACCAGCAATAGCGGCAGGCCTCCATATTGCAACCAGGACACAGCTGGAAAGGTACAGGTACACAGACTCCATCTGGGGCTAGAGCAGGGAGATCTGCTAAGCTCTTGCCCCCAGGCGGGCCCAGTGGTGGGCGCCTAGGCTCTGCCACACGTCCCGGTGAGCTTAGGCCATGCAACGAGGCAGCCGGAGCCACCCAGCTCCCCAGGACCCCGGACCAGCGATAGCGGCAGGCCTCCATATTGCAACCAGGACACAGCTGGAAAGGTGCAGGTACACAGACTTCATCTGGGGCTACCACGCAGGGAGATCTGCTACTCTCTCGCACCCAGGCAGGCCCAGATGTGCCCGCCTAGGCTCTGTTGCACTTCCCAGCGACCTTAGGCTGTGCACCCAGGCAGCCGGAGGCAACCAGTTCTCAGGACCTTGGACCAGCAATAGCTGCAGGCCTCCATATTGCAACCAGGACACAGCTGGAAAGGCACAGGTAGACAGATTCCATCAGGGGCTACCGCGTGGGGGATTCTGCTAGGCTCTCGCTACTAGGCAGGCCCAATGGCGCCCGCCGAGGCTCTGCTGCACTCCCCCGCACTTCCCCGAGACCTCAGGCCGTGCACAAAGTCAGCGGGTGGCAGCCAGCTCATGATCCTGTTGAGCAGCAATCACGAATAACCACCAGTAGAGAAACAACAGGTAAGCCCAGCCTCACGGGAGATTCAAACACCAGCCAGTGACAACAAGGTCAACTAACACCAGAAATAACCAGATGGCAAAAGGTAAATGAAGGAACGTCACTAACAGAAATCAAGGCAACATGACAGCATCTGAACCCAGTTTGCCAACAACAGGAAGCCCTGGATACCCCAAAACACCAGAAAAACAAGACTTGGATATAAAATCACTGGTCAGGATGCTGGTAGCTGAACACATAGAAAAATCTCGTAAAGAAATAGAGGAGAAAATGGATCAAAAGTTAGAAGCCTTTACAAGGCAAATACAAAAATCACTTCAAGAAATGCAGGAGAAGATGGATCAAAAAGAAGAAGACAATAAGGAAGAAAGACAAAAATCACTTAAAGAAATATAGAAGAACGTGGGCCAACAAGTAGAAGCTATGAAAGAGGAAACACAAAAATCTATTAAAGAAATACACAAAAACACAATCAAGCAAGCGAAAGATCTGAGCACATCCATCCAGGTACTAAAAACAGAAGTAGAAACAACTAAGAAATCGCAGAGGGAGACAACATTGGAGATAGAAAACCTTGGGAAGAAATCAGGGGCCAGAGATGCAAATATCAACAATAGAATACAAGAGATAGAAGACAGAATATCAGAAGCCGAAGATACCACAGGAACCATTGATTCAACAGTGAAAGAAAATACTAAATGCAAAAAGGCTGTAACCCAAAACATCCAGGAATTCCAGGACACAATGAGAAGACCAAACCTAAGGATTATAGGTATAGACGAGAGTGAAGATTTACAAGTTAAAGGGCCAGCAAATATCTTCTACAAAATTATGGAAGAAAACTTCCCCAACCTAAAGAGAGAGAGAGATGCCCATGAATACACAAGAAGCATATAGAACCCCAAACAGACTGGATCAGAACAGAAATACATCCCGTCACATAATAATCAAAACTCCAAATGTACTAAACAAAGAAAGAATATTAAAGGCATCAAGAGAAAAAGCCCAAGTAACTTATAAAGGAAGACCTATCAGAATAACACCAGAATTCTCACCTGAGACCATGAAAGCTAGAAGATCCTGGGCAGATATCATGCAAACTCTAAGAGAACACAAACTTCAGCAAAAACTACTTTATCCAGCAAAGCTCTCAATCGCCATAGATGGAGACATCAAGGTATTCCATGACAAAACCAAATTTACATGATATCTTTCCACAAATCCAGCACTACAAAGGATAATAGGGGGAAAACACCAAGACAAGAACAGAAACTACACCCGGGAAGAAGCAAGATAGAAACCTCCTCACATCAAACCCAAAAGAAGGTAACCTCTCGAATATAAAAAATAAATAAAATAAATAAATATAATTTCAAAAATGTCTGGAGGTAATAATTACTATTCCTTAATATCTCTTAACATCAATGGACTCAATTCCCCAATAAAAAGACATAGATTAATAGACTGGATACGGAAACAGGACCCTACATTTTGCTGCATACAGGAAACACATCTCAGTGTTAAAGACAAACACTGCCTTAGAGTAAAAGGCTGGATGACAATTTTATAAGCAAATGGTCTCAGGAAAAAAGCTGGAGTAGCAATTCTAATATCAGATAAAATTGACTTCCAACCTAAAATCATCAAAAGAGACTCAGAAGGTCACTTCTTGCTGGCCAAAGGGAAAATCCACCAAGAAGAGCTCTCAATACTGAACAAAGACACATGCTCCACTATGTTTATAGCAGCCTTGTTTATAATAGGCAGAAATTGGAAGGAGCCCAGATATCCTTCAAAAGAGGAATGGATACAGAAAATGTGGTATATTTATACAATGGAGTACTACTCAGCAATTAAAAATAATGAATTCATGCAATTTGTAGGTAAATGGTTAGATCTGGAAACTATCATCCTAAGTGAGCTAACCCAATCACAAAAGAATACACATGAAATGCAATCACTGATAAGTGGATATTAATGAGCCCAGCAGCCCTAAATACTCAAGGCACAATTAGCAAGTCAAATGATTCCCAAGAAGAAAGGATAGGACCCTGGGCCTGGAAAGATTGGATCCAGTTTTGTAGAGAAACTGTGGGGGGAGGGGAATGATTGGGGAATAATTGGGGGGGAGAGGAACTATGGGACATAGGGAAGGGGGGAACTGGGAAAGAAGAAAGCCTTTGGAATGTAAACATTGAATATAGAAAATAAAAATTAAAAAAAAAGAAGTACAGGAAAATATGAACAAACAAGTGCAGGAACTGAAACAAACCATCCAGGATCGAAAAACAGAAGTGGAAACAATTAAGAAATCACAAAGGGAGACAACTTTGGAGATAGAAAACCTTGGGAAGAAATCAGGGGCCATAGATGCAAATATCAATAACAGAATACAAGAGATAGAACAAAAGATCCCAGGTGCCAGAGATACCATCGAAACCATGAAACACTGAAAGAAAATGCAAAATACAAAAAGCTTGTAACCCAAAACATCCAGAAAATCCAAGATACATGAGAAAACCAAACCTAAGGATTATAGGTATAGATGAGAGTGAAGATTTACAAGTTAAAGTCCCAGCAAATATCTTCTACAAAATTATGGAAGAAAACTTCACTAACCTAAAGAGAGAGATGTCCATGAACATATAAGAAGCCTACAGAACTCCAAACAGACAGGACAAGAACAGAAATACCTCCAGTCACACAATAATCAAAACCCCAAATGTACTAAACAAAGAAAGAATATTAAGAGCAGTAAGAGGAAAAGTCTAAGTAACATATAAAGGAAGACCTATCAGAATAACACCAGATTTCTCACCTGAGACCATGAAAGCTAGAAGATACTGGGCAGATCTCAATCAAACTCTAAGAGAACACAATGTCAGCCAAGACTACTATACCCAGCAAAACTCTCAATCATCATAGATGGAGAAACCAAAATATTCCATGACAAAACCAAATTTGCACAATATCTTTCCACAAACCCAGCCCTACAAAGGATAATAGGTAGAAAACACCAATACAAGGAGGGAAACTACACCCAGGAAAAAGCAAGATAGTAAACTTCTTTCATCAAGCCCCAAAGAAGATAACCACTCAAATATATAATAATAACATCAAAAATAACAGCAAGTAATAATCAATACGCCTTAATATCTCTTAACATCAATGGACTCAATTCCACAATAAAAAGACAGACTAACAGACTGGATACATAAACATGATCCTACATTTTGCTGAATACAGGAAACACACGTCAGGATCAAAGACAAACACTACCTCAGAGTAAAAGACTGGAAAGCAATTTTACAAGCAAATAGTCTTAGGAAACAAGCCAGAGTAGCCATTCTAATATCAGATAAAATTGACTTTCAACCTAAAGTCATCAAAAGAGACACGGAAGGACACTTCTTATTGGTCAAAGGAAAAATCCACCAAGAAGAACTCTCCATTCTGAACATCTATGCTCCAAATGCAAGAGTACCCTCATTCGTAAAAGAAACTTTACAAAGGCTCAAAGCACACATTACACCTAACACAATAATTGGGGGTGACTTCAATACTCCACTCTCCTCGATGGACTGATCGGGAAAACAGAAACTAAACAGCGACACAGTGAAACTAATTGAAGCATTGGACCTATTGGATTTGTCAGATGTATACAGAACATTTCATCCTAAAGCAAAAGAATATACGTTTTTCTCAGCATCTCATGGTACATTCTTCAAAATCAACCATATAATTGGTCACAAGACAGACCTCAACAATTTTAAGAAATTTAAGAAGATCAAAATAATCCCATGCCTCCTATCAGATCACTATGGAATAAGAGTGGTCTTCAATAGCAAAAAAACAAAACAAAACAAAACAAAAAACAAAAAACAAAACAAAAACAAATAAATAAACCAAAAAACCCCACTACCACCAACAGCAACAGAAAGCCCACATACACATGGATGCTGAACAACAATCTACTCAATGATGCCTTAGACAAGGAAGAGATAAAGAAATCAAATATTTTTTAGAATTCAATGAAAATGAAGGCACAACCTACCCAAATCTATGGGACACAGTGAAAGCAATGCTAACAGGAAAACTCATAGCCCTGAGTGCCTCCAAAAAGAAACTGGAGAGAGCATATACTAGCAGCTTAACGGCACACCTGAAAGCCCTGGAACAAAAAGAAGCTAATTCACCCAGGAGGGGTAGAAGACAGGAAATCATCAAACTCAGGGCTGAAATCAATCAAGTTGAAACAAAGAGAACCATACAAAGAATCAACAAAACCAGGAGCTGGTTCTTTGAGAAAATCAACAAGATAGATAAACCCTTAGCCAGACTAACCAAAGGGCACAGAGACAGTATCCAAATTAACAAAATTAGAAACTGAGGAAATTCAAAAAATAATCAGATCCTACTACAAAAACCTATACTCAACACAACTGGAGAATCTGGAGGAAATGAACAATTTTCTAGACACATATCACATACCAAAATTAAATCAGGATCAAATAGAACGTCTAAACATTCCCATAACCCCTAAAGCAATAGAAGTAGTCATTGACAGTCTCCCAACCAAAAAAAGTATGGGACCAGATGGTTTTGGTGCAGAATTCTATCAGACCTTCAAAGAAGACCTAACACTAATACTCTTCAAACTATTCCACAAAATAGAAACAGAAGCACTACCCAACTCATTCTATGAAACCACAACTATGCTGATATCAAAACCACACAAAGATACAACTAAGAAAGAGAACTTCAGACCAATTTCACTTATGAACATCGATGCACAAATACTCAATAAAATTCTTGCCAAATGAATCCAAGAACACATCAAAACGATCATTCACCATGATCAAGTAGGCTTCATCCCAGGGATGCAGGGATGGTTCAATATACAGAAATCCATCAATGTAATCCACTACATAAACAAACTGAAAGAAAAAAAAAACCACATGGTCATCTCATTAGATGATGAAAAAGCATTTGAAAAAATTCAGCATCCTTTCATGGTAAAACTCTTGGAAAGAGCAGGAATTCAAGGCCCATACCTAAACATAGTAAAAGCAATCTACAGAAAACCAGTAGCCAACATCAAAATAAATGGAGAGAAACTTGAAGCATTCCCACTAAAATCAGGGACTAGACAAGGCTGCCCTCTCCATATCTTTTCAATATAGTACTTGAAGTTCTAGCGAGAGCAATTAGACAACATAAGGAAGTCAAAGGGATACAAATTGGAAAGGAAGAAGTCAAACTATCATTATTTGCAGATGATATGGTAGTTTACTTAAGTGACCCAAAAAACTCCCCCAGAGAACTCCTACAGCTGATAAACAACTTCAGCAAAGTGGCAGGTTATAAAATCAACTCAAGCAAATCAGTAGCCTTCCTATACTCAAACATTCGCCAAACAGGGTGCTATCATTATCTCCTAAGTTTTATTTGTTCTTATATACCTAGAATATAAAATTTTTAAAGTTATGTATAAAGCATTGGTTATTGTCTTTGTAGTTTTACTTTTTGCCCTCATCCTACTTGTGCTATCCTCTTTCTCATTTTAATTTCTATTTTCATGTTTCATAACCTATTGAATTTAATTAAGGTTGCATTACCATTGAAGAAAATGTCTCAGTATCTCATCTTCTCTGATTAACTGCCAATAATTGCTTGGAGAGGAGCAGAGCCTCATATGCTCCACCATACTAGGTATTAACTGCCCATAACTCCTCACAGAGGAGCAAGGTTTCATTAACTTCTACTCAGTACAAACTGATAACTGTCTATGACTCCTCTCCAGTAAAAACTGTTAACTGCCTATACTACTCAGGGAGGGGCAGAAGCTCATGAGCTCCTCCCCAGTACAAACTGTTAACTGCCCATAACTCTACAGAGCAGAATTTGACATCATGAGATTCTCTTCACTCCCTAATGAAATGTTGACAGGCTTAATCCTGTGTTGGCAATTATAGCTGCTGAAATTTTAAGAATGGTCATGTCACGCTTGGTTTATCATAGTTTCCCAATTAATATTGCTTGAGTTAATGGATAAATCCGTGAGTTCATTTAAAAAATGTTATTGTCTATAGAAGTATATGATTAAATAATTTTCTTCCTCCTCTAGAGAAAGCCATTTCTCTATCATCAAACCATTTCTAGTTTGATGATCATAAGCTGATCTTATTCAAGTGCCTATACACTTAGCTTTACATTGTTGGGCTTTGGTTTTTATTTGATTTTATTGAGAGTATTCCATGATTTTTTTCTCTTAGAATAGAACATACTTCATTTAGGGTTTTTTTTTTTTTTTTTTTTTTTTTTTAGCTTACAAGAAATTTTAACTAGGAGATTATGCTTTTAGAGAGAATTTGAAATTCCCAGAGTTTTGGAGAAATTTTCAGATATTTTAAAGAGACTTTACTCCAGACACACCAGCACTCACAGACCTTCCAACATTCTCTTTTTTTCCATTGACTACCAAGTTTTCTGTTTTGCTCACAACCTTATAGAAGATGGACCTATTCACATCCTTGTGATATATTAATGTAATTACCTTAAAGTCCTTAATCGAATTCAAGTGACTTTCCACTGATTCTATTGTCAAGGAACCTATGCTACTAACATCAGTAGTTCTCATTTTACTTGATTTATTCTCAATATTTGATGCAGCTGAGTTACCCCCTCCTAAAACTAGCCATACTTTGGCTTTTATGACTCTAGGACAGTGATTTTCACCCTCCCCGATTCTGTGGCCCTTTAATACAGTTTCTCCTGTTATAATGATCCAAGCATAAAATCACTTTCATTGCTACTTCTTAACTGGGATGAAATTAATAAACAATAGAAATGACAAATGTGCATGTATTTTGAAGACATTTATGTGACCATGAGAAACAGGGAAGACTCAAATAAAATCAACTCCATGAGAAGTCATTATACAAATATTATAGAAACAATATCATAAGAGACTGCAATGAACAAATATGAGTCAACACATTAGATAAAGTAAAATAAATTATTATATATATCATGATGAAGTATAGAATATATGAATAAAACAACAATAAATGTATCCTCTATCAGAGAAAACTGAAATCAGATGTTTTCATGTTAAAATCTAACAAGTATTTAGTGATGAGCCAATTATTCTCAATTTCTTCCAAAATCTTGAGAAAAAAAGGCTTCCAAACTTATTTTGGGGGACAAAATTGCTGAGATGCCAAGCCATATGAGAACACAGAAGGAGAATTGGAGGAGGGTATATATTGTTGATTAGTAGTCAAATAATTTAATCAACCATTAATATAATTCCTTACCATGATCAAAAAAGACTTATGTGATTAAATAAGAGACCCCTCAGGAATGAAAAATATGCAGTGTACATGCACACTTATGAGTGATAAACCACATTCACAGAATAAGGAATAAACAGTAGATGCTTACCTTAATAGGTGAAAGATCTTATCCAAAGCTGGACCCTGCAGACTACTATAAGAACAGGACAAAAAAAGCTGTGCCCAGTGGTGCAATAATAAGATTGTTTTTGCAGGTAACTCACTTCTCTTTGGACTAGATTTGAGCACTGCTCCACAGGAGTGGAGCATGCTCCACATGGTTTGTTCAGTAAACATGCTTAAAATCAATGTCTACGAAGATAAGTGCCCTAAAGGAGAACCGATTAGTTTCTTTTTTTAAAATATTGTTGCTGTTTCTATTAGATGGCCTTCTAAATGTTTATGTTTGTATCCATAGATTAATCCTGCTCCCAACCTTTGTCAAGAGATGTTTCTTATTGCAGTGGGTAGTGGTTAATGCCTAGATATATTACTGTTCAAAATGCTGAGAACAAAGAATTATGAGAGTGCAGCTGTAGTTGGGAGCTCTATATCATGATTCTCCCCCAAGGTTCAAGTAACATGATGGAAAAGGAAGCAGAAAGAATGTAATATGAGGGAAAGTTTTGTGAAATGTTGTCTGCTGGATATGACATAACTTCTGCACAGATGAATTTATAGCAACAGTTATTACCTACAGAAGACCTCCTGTACAAGATCAAGCAATCTAAAATTGCCAGCATGGAGTGTGAAAAGACTCCTGAGGACTTACTGCTAGCTGAAGGACTATTGTAAGTTGACTATGGGAAGAGTCAATTTTCTTTGTAAGTGTGGCTGCTGCTAGGTTCCCCACATTCCAGTGGATGATCCCACATTCATGTGCACATGAGAAGTAGTAACTGGACTCAGTGGGTTTCAAAAGGAAATAAAAATATTAAAAAATAGAAATAAGTCGAACTGGTGCTCTCAGTCTGTTTCGTGCTGTTGGATCCCTTCTCCCTAACTGAATTGCCTGGTTAGGCCTCAGTGGGAGAGGCTATGCTTAGTCCTCCTGTGACTATATGTCCTAGGGTGGCATGGTACCCACAGGAGGCTTCTCTGTGGATAAAATGAAGGGGTAATGGGGTGAGGTATCTGTAAGGACTGGGAGGAGAAGATGGAGCTGGGGTAGTTATTGGGGTGTAAAGTGAATAAAAATAAATTAGTGAAAAAGAAATTATAAAAGGAGGAGATGAAGTTGGGTGGGATATGTGATGGAGGGTGGGTGTTGGAGGAAGACTGAAGTGGTAGGAGTAATAGATTAATATAAATGAAGACACATTCCATGCATGTATGAAAATTTCAGAGAATAAAGAAAAAATAAACAAAAGTTAAAATTCACATTAGCATTGTATGAAAAAAATCCAACAAATTATAACAATTAACACCATATTCCATAATAACAATTTAAATATTTCCCCTCAGTCTGATCCTATAATTTAAGTATTCTCATTGAAGTACAATTTAAGCATTATTTGTTCTAGGTATTTAGTTTGGGTTCAATTAAGTTGCATGTTCCTTAAGAAAAGTAACATTCATTATGGAATATGTGATAATAGATTTTTAAGATAGTAAAATAATTGTTTATTATAAGACAAAAACTAAAATTTACAATAAGTCAGCAAGCAAAGAATACAAAATAAGTGTTACTTTTCATCAACTTGGATTTATTTTGTTTTCTCTTAGCTTCTAATTGGCCGCATTGTTTGATTTGCTAGTACTGCATCCTATGAATTCATGAAGTATTCATGAAGGCCAGAATTGTCTTCATTTTTTTGAAATCTCTATTTGAGCTTTCAGTATGCAATGCTCTTCAGTTTTTCGCAGCAAAACCCCCTTCCTTATTGAGTCCAAGAAGGTACCTCTTTCTTTGTTGAAAACTGATGGTCGTTTTGGTTCAGGGCTCATTGGGTCTGCTGAATACTGGAATACAGATAGAGTTTGTGGGTTTGGGATGCTAGGTGATGTACATTTAGGAAAAGAAAATAATGACTGCAGGGTAAAAGATTTTGATTTCAAACTTGAAGATTGTGGTGATGGTGGAGCCAGTTTTTCTGTTGCTTGATCAATGTAAATCTTTCCCGATGAAGGAACTGAAAATCTTGATGACTGTGTATCAAAACGTCTTGGAGAAACAGAATGTTTTGGTGGGTAAGGAGATGGACATCTTGTTGAATGTACTGGTGTTGATTGTAAAAAAGATTCAGATAATGGAATTGAACTTTGGTAAGTTTGTAAAGTTGAATGCCTTGGGAATGCTGAATTTGATGATGTCTTTGAATAAGTTGGACAGATGTATTTTGTTTGTGGTTGGTGTGATAATCTTGGTGTTGATATAGCTGAAGGTCTTGTTGAATTTGAAGCTGAAAGCCTTGGTGATTGTGGAAATAAAGGTCTTGAAGATAGATAATCTAAAGATGATGGTGACTGTACAAAGGAAGCACAGACAAGGAGATCTGAACCTTTACCTTTTGTTTCAGTTCTTCGTAGGAGTACTGGAGAAGAAGACATCAGTGGCATTGTTTCGTTTGTGTTTTCTTCTTCCGGCGAATCATCCTCTATTTCCAAACATTCAGGAGGTGGAGGTGGAAATTGAAACTCATCATCATCATCATCATCATCATCGTCTTCTTCATGAGTTTCAACACTAATCACAGAACTAGTCTGGAGGCAGTTGTTAAGATGTGTGTCTGCTGAAGTTCTCAAAACAGGTGATGGAAACTGTGTTTGGGAATGAGTACTTGATACAGGGAATTCTGTATTTGAATCTTTTAATACAGTTAACCAGTCATGTGGTAATGGAGATGGTGTAGCTGATGCTGTTCGACTCACAGATACCTCTGGCTTAGGACGAATTTGGACCTGAGGCTGCAGGTTCATTTCTCTCTTTCCAATTCCATATCTGACATATGGCTTTGAATTTTTCATGTATTTGACTTCTTTCCTCTGTGGACGTGGAGGACTGGATAACACTTTTCCTACAGCTTGCGTTAGAGCCTTACTTATTTCGCTAATTGGATAGGAGGAAAATGCAGAAGATTCTGTTGTTGATGGATTCACATGTGAATGAGATATATCTAGGCAAGTGGGTGGGATGTGGCCCACAGTAATGTCATTTTCCATCAGAGTAATTTGATGTATACTTTTTGGTTCAAAGGAATTATCTACATCCTGGTTCTTTTTCCTATTTTTTTCCTGCACTTTTTCATTAACTCCAGCCACAAACTTTTCTTCACAAGGTTTAAAGTAGTATGAAGTATCATGAGAAGCTGCTAAATCCTGATCACTACCTACACAGCTAGGAATCTCTACATCTTGTTCATTATCTTGGCAACATGTAATTGCTAAATCATCATTATCATCTTGGTAGTAAGGAATCTGTACATTTTCTGTATCTTCTTGGAAACTAGTAACTGATACAACTTGTGGAGTATTATCTTGACAGTAAGGAATAGACATATACAGAGATGACGATGATGTCTGCACACTAACATCATGGGTTTCACATATTTTAGCAGGTAATGGAATGAAAGGATACTCTAGATCTGTTTGAATACATGCACTTTGAGAAGATTTTGACTTTTTAGCTTGCAAAGGAAATTCTTTTTCTGAGTCCTTCACAGTGATGTTATTGTTTAACTGGATTACACGTTCCTGTAAAGTATCATATCTACAAGAGACCTTATCAACCTCTTTGGATAATGCCCCAAGTATGCCTTCAGCATGCTTATTTAGATTATCTACTTGTATAGCTATATTATTTAAGGACATATGGATTACACGAACTAATTCATCCTGAACATTTTGATCCACCGATAGTTTACTTGGATCCTCACCATCTTTCTCTTCATTTACTGACATGTCTGTTCATTAAAATTGTTGGGAGGTACACTCCCACCTTACCTTCTTTTAACCATCTGCACCCTTTCTTAGACCCACAATAATATTTGGAGGTGAGAGCCTTACCAGCAATGTATGACTCTGGTGGGGCCTGCTGTTAGCTGTCTTCTGACTTCAGATATTGAGCAGTAACCTGGCAACATACTAGAGTTTTCTGTTTGGGTCATAAGTGAGAGAACAATGGCTCCCAGTCTCAACACACATCCCTCTGCCACACTGTCTGTTGAGGCTGTCTGTTAAAGGATGGAAAGATATATGGAGAGGAAAAGCTTAGTTTATCCCCTGATTTCTCAGTGTTTGTATAATAAAACATTTGAGAATAAACTGTTCTATATGTTCCCAAATCTACTGGCATGAGTTTAAATAATGTTCATCTCCTTTGTGATTCTAAAACTGTCTTCCAGTTGACATGAGTGAGATATATCAACTCACTTGTGTTGCTATATCTCTGAGTAAGATAGTTTCCTCTACTAGGTTTTTCATGCAGAAACTTAATGAGTCAGCTTTGCCTTTTAAATAAAAAAAATAGTTATTTTATTTTACTTTCACTTAAAATTATTTTCTGGAACTATAGTAGCCACAATTTTTCATGCAGTTAATGTTAAGGAAAATATTTCAGTGCAGAGAAGAACATGCTCTTAGCATGTGTAATCTTGAAGGAACCTACAGAGAAAAATCTCTTCATTCCTGAGCATAGCTAGAATTACACCACAGAAAATAATCACAAAAATCACTAGAAAAAGAACTAAATTTTGTTTCTTTAAAGGATAAAGCTATTAAATATAGAACAAAGCTCTAGAAAACATTTTTCAATGAGATACATTCATCATCATTTAGATTCATCAGAAGTTATGGGATGAACTGATAGAATAATTTCCTTCACCCTTTCTGGCCCAAAACAATGGGTTTTATCATGACAGCTTTATAGTTCCTAGTCAAGTACTGCAGTTAGCTTTATCTTTGACACTTTGACACTTCACTATCAGTCTCCTTCCTAGTGAACCATTCTGCTCTTTTTAACCTCAAATATATAGTTAATTGTATTCAACTCTCCAACTCTTTTTCACTGAAGGCCACTGTTATGCATGTCTCTACTATCATGGCTAAGTCTAATTTGTCTTTGTGATAATGTTGTATCTTCTCTTATTTTATTGTCTATCACTATACATGCTTGTATCTACAGCCCATCCATTCATGCTCCAAATGTTTTTGTTGTTGCTGCTTGTTTGTTTTTAATATATTTGCCAGGGAAGATGGCTCATCTGATAAAGATGCTTGCTTTCAAGTTTAACAACCTTAGTCCAATCCCTGGAATCCAGTTGGTCTCTTGCAAGTTGTCCTTTATTCTCCATGAACATTCAAGGATAACCACACACCCAGACACAATAAATAAATAAATAAATAAATAAATAAATATTAAAATTGAAAAGGAGAACTTTTAAAATTTATGATTATAGTTTGGGGTGAATAACAATGTTGACTGTCTGTATTCATTGGTTCAACAATGACCAGTGTTGAACTACCTGGAAAACACTCAAATGTCTTAGGAAGAGTTGAGGAAGGATTTCAGGCCCTAAAGGGGATAGGAACTCCACAGTAAGGTCAACAGACTCAACAAACATGGGCTCTTAGAGACTGAACCACCAACCAAAGAACATACACTGGCTGGACATATGCCTCCCTGCACATACATAGCAGATGTACACCTTGGCCTTCATATGGGTCATGAACAACTAGAATGGAGGCTATCACAAAAGCTGTTGCCTGTTTGTGGAATACGTTCTTCTAGCTGGGCTGCCTTGTCTGTCCTCATTAGGAAAGGATGTGCCTATTCTTACAGAGACTTGATATGCCAGGGTGGGGGGATATCCAAGGGGGTCTTACATGCTCAGAGGAGAAGGGGCAGGAGAGGATTGTGGGAGGGGTGACTAGGAGGGGTGAGTGAGCAGGATGTAAAGTGAATTAAAACTTAAAAAAAATAAGTGACAAAACTAACCATTGTCATCACTTCAATACCAAGCATGCTAAATATCCCTGGATCAAGGGACTGTGAGAAAGAGGACACAGAAAAACAAATTTCTTAGAGTTAAGTTGATATGCCAACAAACAGGCATTTAACATATTTTAAGACAATAGGCAATAAATTATAAAAATGGCAACAGAGTTAGTGTGTAACTCATTGGAAAACATACAATGAAAATGTCTATGTTCATCTCTCCAATCATGGGCCAGTGATGCCTTGACAAAAACTTGAAATTATAATATTATGATTTTTGAAGAAAATGGCAATTTCGAAAATGGACAAAATTAAGGTTATATAGACTGACAGGTGCCCTGAAGTGAGGTACCTGAAAACGATGAAAAGACCTAAAAGTCCTCTTCAAACAAGAAAAAAAAAGATTCTTAAACACAAAATATCTCACTTAAAATACTTAGTAGAAGTGACCTTACATTATGCTTTAGTAAGTTTTATAATTTTCCTTTTGACATTATTTTCTGATTACAACCTTATACTATTTTCCTTTTGATTTATTCCACCACTGTATTCCTTTGTAAAATATTTTCATTATGTAACTATCTATACATTCTTTCTATAATCTGTGGGACCTTATTCATAAATTCAAAAGTTAAAATGATGAGGGCAGCAATCTTGTAAGAACTGGTATCTCTTAACAACTCTGAAAACTGGTTACTATGTCTTCAGCACTCCAAAATCAACATACTCAAATCTATGCTGATTGTTTACATTTTAATGATTTAGTAGCATCATGTTTATCAGGCACATCATGGTAAATAGATCTTGCTATTTTATGCTAATCCGAGTAATGTCAGTCTACTGTCTGCTTTATTGCTCCTGTAGTTTGGCATCTATAGTAACAATATCTCTCTTTCTGATTCCTATCAAATGATTATCCTCCCTCTTCTGACCAAAAATTCTCCCTTGCTCTCTTTTGATAAGACAGGTTGCTACTTTTCATTCTTAGATATGTATGGTTCATGTCCCTTGTCAGCATGCAGAACTTTTTAGGAAAATAAAAGGATCTTTAGAATATGCAGCACCCAAGACTAAAGGTTTAAAGTCTCAGAGTGGGGGGGGGTTGAAATAGAAAGACAAGGGAAATTATTGGGATATGGGAATTGAAAGAAGCCCCTTTCCTGGGAGTTTTGTTGAAGACTCTCAACAGCCAAGGAACAAGAATTCCAACATATACAATATTTTCTAATGTCTTTTCCCTTTCTCTAGTTATAAGTCTGTGAGTTATATAGGATTCCCACTGAAAAATTGTTACACAAACATAGCAACAACTGTTTTTCTCTTATCTGTTTATAATTCATCAAGACATCTTTCGATAAACATCATTTATCAAAAAGAAGAAGGATCAAAATCTTCCTTAGCAATATTTTGAGTCATAACTAGTCACCAAAATAGTATTTATGGCTAATGCTAAGATGCTTAGCCACAACTCTTCCTTGAAAAGCCCATATCAACACACAGGTTATGTCTTATTTTTTCCCTAACCATCTCTCTTTCTATTAAGCCTTGTGCTCAACATCTGTTAAAAGTCAGTTTAACAGTTATCAAGTCATATGAATTCTCATGCTCTCTGAAGTCCGAACAACAGTTGTCAAGGGAAGGTCAGACATTTTCTTTAGTGCTATAGACTCTGGTAAGTTGTTTATGGTTATATACTTACATATCTCCATGGCAATGGGTGGAAGCCTAACTCAGTATGTCACCAAAACAAGACATGAAATTAGAAGAGGGATGGGTTGGGAAGAGGAAGGATACCACTGGGAGTGGGCAAGGAAGAAGAGATGGGGATGGGGATGGATATCTCAAAATGCATTTACACAAGTATCAAATAGTTAAAATAAAACATTATTTTATAATCTATATATACTAATACAAAACAAAAAATTAATAAAACACAGCTCTTCTTTAAGAAGTTGACACAGCATGCTCTTAGGTATGCTTTTGCTTCTTGAGCACCTTTTGTGCTACCTTCAATAAAACCCCAACTCTGTCTCACATTAGTTAGATTTTAAATGTTGTGCTTTGAAGTCACAAATCCTGGAGATACCTGACTTGTGGGAAGTCTTTAGGCTGTTGGGCCTGACACCACGAACAGGTGTTTTCATGCCTAATCAATGGAGGGGTTGAGTTGCTTGGGGTTTCATAGATGTAGTAGTGCTGAATTATAGTGGTAAAATTAGTTTTACATAAATTTATAAAGTGTTGTAAAGTTAGTATGTAGTTTAAAACCTTATAATCATAACTGAAAGCTCTGGAACAAAAAGAAGCTAATACACCCAAGCAGAGTAGAAGGCAGGAAATCATCAAACTCAGGGCTGGAATCAACCAAGTAGAAACAATAAGAACCATACAAAGAACAACAACAACAACAACAACAACAACAACAACAACAAAAACTAGGAGCTGGTTCTTTGAGAAAATCAACAAGATAGATAAACCCTTAGCCAGGCTATCTCTAGCCAAACTTTGTGCCAGAGGGCACAGAGACAGTATCCAAATTAACAAAACCAGAAATGAAAAGGGAGATATAACAACAAGAACTGAGGAAATTCAAAAAATCATCAGATCCTACTACAAAAGCCTATGCTCAACAGAACTGGAAAATCTGGAGGAAATGGACAATTTCCTATACAGATAACAAATACCTAAATTAATTCAAGATCAAATAGACCATATAAACAGTCACAAAACCCCTAAAGAAATAGAAGTGTCATTGACAGTCTTTCAACCAAAAACAGCACAGGAACAGACAGTTTTAGTGCAGAATTTTATTAGACTTTCAAAGAAGACCTAACACCAATACTCTTCAAACTATTTCACAAATTAGAAACAGAAAAAAAAACACTACCCAACTTGTTCTATGAAGCCACAATTATGCTGATACCAAATCCACACAAAGATCCAACAAAGATAGAGAACTTCAGACCAATTTCCCTTATGAATGTCCATGCAAAAATACTCAATAAAGTTCTTGCCAACCTGTTGCTGCCTGCAGCTACTATGAACTGGGTTCCTGGAAATGGAAGCCGAGGGATGGATGGGGAAGGACAAAAAGAAGGAGGGCCAAAACGATAGGTTACTGATCAAGGCCAAAGTTTAATGGAGCTCAGACAATTTAACAGTTTTGGGGGAGCCCCTACTCCCAGAGTCCTGCGTGGCTTCTTTGGGTGTTGGTTCCACTGTTCAGGAAGCTGGGCGGTTCACCTGCTTAATTCAGGAATTCATACATCTGCAGGGACTTCATCTTCACACTGAGCACTCTACCCCAGGTGGGGCAGGATTGTGAATAGCACAGGAATCCCTGCTCAAAGGCTGGGAGAAGTTCACATTGACCAATGTCAAGTTCCTGCCATATGGTAAGAGACCCCAATATGGCTCTGAACACTAACCAAATCCAAGAACACATCAAAACTATCATTCACCACGATCAAATAGCGTTCATACCAGGGATGCAGAGATGGTTCAATATACGGAAATCCATCCATGTAATCCACTATATAAACAAACTCAAAGAAAAACAACACATGGTCATCTCATTAGATGCTGAAAAAGCATTTGACAAAATTCAGCATCCTTTCATGCTAAAAGTCTTGGAAAGATCGGGAATCCAAGACCCATATCTAAACATAGTAAAAGCAATATACATCAAACCGGTGGCCAACATTAAACTAAATAGAGAGAAACTTGAAGCATTACCACTAAAATCAGGGACCAGACAAGGCTACCCTGTCAATACATATCTATTCAATATAGTACTTGAAGTTCTAGCTAGAGCAATTAGACAACAAAAGGAGATCAAAGGGATACAAATTGGAAAGGAAGAAATCAAACTATCACTATTTGCAGATGATATGATAGTATACTTAAGTGACCCAAAAAACTCCACCAGAGAACTTCTACAGCTGATAAACAACTTCAGCAAAGTGGCTGGTTATAAAATCAACTCAAGCAAATCAGTAGCCTTCCTATACACAAAGGATAAGCTGGCTTAGAAAGAAATTAGAGAAATGACACCCTTCACAATAGCCACAAGCAATATAAAGTATCTTGGTGTGACTCTAACCAAACAAGGGAAAGATCTGTATGACAAGAACTTCAGATCTCTGAAGAAGGAAATGGAAGAAGACCTCAGAAAACAGAAAAAAAAATCTTCCATGCTCGTGGATTGGCAGGATTAATATAGTAAAAATGGCCATTTTACCAAAAGCAATCTACAGATTCAATGCAATCCCCATCAAAATCCCAACTCAGTTCTTCATAGAGTTAGAAAGAGAAATTCTCAAATACATCTGGAATAACAAAAACCCCAGGATAGCTAAAACTATTCTCAACAGTAAAAGAACATCTGGGGGAATCAGTATCCCGAACCTTAAGCATTACTACAGAGCAATTGTGTTAAAAACTGCATGGTATTGGTACAGTGACAGGCAGGTAGATCAGGGGAATAGAATTGAAGACTCAGAAATGAACCCACACACTTGATCTTCAACAAAGGAGCTAAAACCACCCAGTGGAAAAAAGATACCCTTTTCAACAAATGGTGCTGGATCAATTAATTGGAGGTCAACATGCAGAAGAATGAAAATTGATCCATTCTTATCTCCTTGGACTAAGCTCAAGTCCAAGTGGATCAAGGACCTCCACATAAAACCAGACACACTGAAACTAATAGAAAAGAAACTGGGGAAGACCCTGGAGGACATGGGCACAGGGGAAATGTTCTTGAACAGAACACCAATAGCTTATGCTCTAAGATCAAGAATTGACAAATGGGACCTCATAAAATTACATTTATGTAAGGCAAAGGACACTGTCAAAAGGACAAAACAGCAACCAACAAATTGGGAAAAGATCTTCACCAACCCTACATTCAACAGAGGGCTAATATCCAATATATACAAAGAACACCTTGCTTTTTGAGGCATAAGTCTGTCATTCAACCTGGAATTCACTAATTCAGCTCGGCTGGCTGGGCATTTATATATGATGCCTTGGGGATCCTGTTGATTTTTAGTTAAGTTCTATAAAAGGAGAGACTCTGGTTGGAAGTGTTTCATTGTGCCTGTATAGAAGAATGTGCAGAAGGACATAGAGATTTAATTTTTTTTTTTAAATTGAGATTCTTACCTATGAATACTACATCATTTTTACTCACTATCCACACTTCATTTCCCCTTTAAACTTATGACCCCTTCTTTAATTATATATTCCACAGATTCAATTTAGTACTTCTTATTTGTACAAGTGTGTCAGCTAACCACTTGGGATTGGATAACCTATCAGGGAACTTGTTCCTAGAGAACTCTGATTTTCTGACTCAGTGGCAATTGATTGATCACCTGTAGGTCTTCATCTAGATGGGCATTTTGAAATGTCCTCCATATATGTTGGCATGTCAGCTGGTGTTGCCATTAAGCAATTTCTTCTTTAGACAATGATAGTATTGAAATTTTATGTTTGTAGTTTCCCTGTCATGTCTAGTTGCCATTATTTAGTAGAGGGCATCCTGAGCCTCTGGCTCTTACAATCTTTTTGTACCCATTAGCATGATTTGCCTTAAGCTTTAGTTGGAAGTGTGGTGATGTCTATGTTTCAATTTAAGTGGGACATCCCACAGTCTTCTTCTTTACATTTTGATCAGTTATGGGTCTTTGTCATAATCTGCATGTATTGAAAGAAAGAGCTTATTTGATGAGGGGTGAGAGCTTCATTTATCTGCAAGTACAAGGATAAGTATTTAGAATATAGTCAGGTATTATATTGGTTTAAGAAAGAGGCAGTAACTGGTTCTCCTGTGGGGCCTATGTCCTATCCAGCCACTGGTAGCTGGCTAAGCTAACAGTATCAGGCATGAATTCTTCCTTGGTGAGAGATGGCCTCAAGTCCAACTAAATGGCTATTGGTTACTACCAAAATATTTCACTATTGGTGATGACTTCCTAGGCCTGTCATAGTGGTGGTTTGTAGACTTTACAGTTGAGGAGGATGACTGATTGCCGTTTTTCATTACTAATTTGCACAGCACCTTCTAATGCTGTGAGAGCATATCTTCTTGGAGAAAACTTAATGGAGAAATCATCAGTTCAGCTCAATTCCTCCATGGAGAATATGTATTTTTTAAAAGAGACAAAATTCCTCTATGGAGGACATCCATATTTTTTAAAGAGAGTCAAAATACCAAGTGATTTATTTAGAAAGACAAGGAATTTTAGTCTGCTTTGATACAAATACATATAACTAAAGTGGATGTTTTTAAAAGACCTAGGAAGGAAGAGGTAAAATGTATGTTTGTTGAAGTCAGATCAGATCGATCCCAGTTGTGACACAGGGTCACTCAAATTTTCTGAGAGAAAACAAAGCATAATTTAGCCCATATTCATTTTCCATAATCACTGAAGAATCCTTTTAGTGAAACATAGTCCATATTCAGAAAAAAATTACAAGCAGACACATTCACATGGTTAGATATCAGGGTCTGAGACACTGTCATACCACTATAAGCCATTCCTTTGTTTCTTGTCCTACCAAATCCAGTCATATTTTTCTAACAAAACAAAACAATATGGAGGATGTACCCAAATTTCAAGATATTTTACTGCCACCAAGTGGTTCCCTTGCTTGCTTTCTAAAATAAGTTCCAGAATAAAATAAATGACTGCTTTTGTTATTAATTGTCCTAGGAGGATATCATACATAGTATCCCATGGGACTGAACATTTCCTAAAATGCACAATCACCTCATCTGACAAGGAGACCTTCCAAGGATGGTTTTTAAAACTCAAGAGACAACAGGTGCTGGCGAGGATGTGGAGAAAAAGGAACACTCCTCCACTGTTGGTGGGATTGCAAAATGGTAAAACCGCTCTGGAAATCAGTGTGGTGGTTCCTCAGAAAATTGGGCATGTCACTTCCAGAGGACCCTGTCATACCACTCCTGGGCATATACCCAGAGGATTCCTCTGCATACAGTAAAGACACATGCTCCACTATGTTTATAGCAGCCTTGTTTATAATAGCCAGAAATTGGAAGGAGCCCAGATATCCCTCAAAAGAGGAATGGATACAGAAAATGTGGTATATTTATACAATGGAGTACTACTCAGCAATTAAAAATAATGAATTCATGCAATTTGTAGGTAAATGGTTAGACCTGGAAAATATCATCCTAAGTGTGCTAACCCAATCACAAAAGAATACACATGAAATGCAATCACTGATAAGTGGATATTAATGAGCCCAGAAGCCCTAAATACTTAAGGCACAATTAGCAAGTCAAATGACTCCCAAGAAGAAGAAAGGAGAGGACCCTGGGCCTGTAAAGATTGGATCCAGTATTGTAGACCCAGAACAGAGAAATCGTGGCGGGGGGGGGGGGATGAGTGGGAAATAGCAGGGGGGGAGAGGAATTGTGGGACATATGGAGAGATGGCTGCTATAGATTATGTTCTTCAATGACCAGAACCACTCTAAATGTTTCCCCCTAATACTGGTTACAGGATATGGAACATACACATATATATGGCACCCATGGGCGAAAACATATGCATATGACACACATGTACACACAAACATGATATTTTATGCATACTTTCTTACTTTCATATAAGTACAGAGGTTAAATTCACAATAGCAAGCAGACATTTGTGAAGAACAAAACTTCTGTAACAATCACCTTTTATAATTTTTATTGGTTATTTTATTTATTTACATTTCAAACATTATGTCCCTTCTCGGCTTCCCCTGCACAAGCCCCCTATCCCCTTCTCCCTCCCCCTACCTCTAGAAGGGTGCTCTCTAACCTGCCTACCCACTCCTGCCTCATTGGCCTAGCATTCCTCTATTATGGGTCATCAAGCCTCCACAGGACTAAGGGGCTCCCCTCCTAGTGATGCCAAATAAAGCAATCCTCTGCTACATATTCAGCTGGAGCCATGGATTCCCTGTACATCCCTGCCCCCCTCGCTGTGTACTATTTGGTTGGTGGTTTAGTTCCTGGGAACTTTGGGGGTTTCTGGTTGGTTGATATAGTTATTATGTGACTGATCAATGTAACAATGATTATGGTGAGGAAATCAAGCAACCATAAACACTGGACCAGAGAGGGCAAGATATTGAGCACTGAACATACATTTTTTATATTACCTTCTCCTTTTCTGTGGAGAGTTACAGATAACACGTTTCTTCACTCCTTTGAGACATATACAATGACTGCAGGTACAGAATGGCAATGAAGTCTTTTTAGAACTTTTACATACTACACAGATTTTGTATAGGAAAAATACTTTCAGTGTCCATGGCATTCTTTTCTTAAAAGATACAAGTGAATTTGTTTTCCTTACTACAAATTGAATTCATGACTTTATGCATGCTAGACAAGTGCTCTACCCAGGACTCTGGGTCCATCTACCTTTTTTTTTTTAACCCAATAGAAGATTTTTAAAGACAACTTTTAAATTTGAAAAATTTTCCAATTTCCTGCAGTTGTCAAAATTTTACATATACCCAGTGAAGTTTCCTCCAACAGTAGGTGTGTGTGTGTGTGTGTATGTGTGTGTGTGTGTGTGTGTGTGTGTGTGTGTGTGTGCATGAGCTCGTGAGTGCATGAATGCACATGTTTATTTTTAAAACTATGGAATAATATGACAGCCAGCTTATAGAAATTTTAAAATTGATTCAATTCAATGATTTTTTTCATATTTCCCAGTTTTTACTTGGGCTTAATCTATACAACTTGAATTCACATGAATATTTGAATATGAAACAAAACACCCAAAATACAGCTCAGGGCTGATGAGAACATCAATGTGTACACTCTCCCTGAGTCTGATCCCCATATCCACAGGATGGAAGGACAAAACTAACCCCTATAGATATCTTCTAACATATACAAGCTACCTCTGTAGCAATTTCTATCCCACTTAATAAATATATAAATGTTAAAGAAATTGAAACCAATTATTAACTAATAACTGTAGCTATCACACTGAATTCATTTAAGACTTTCACTATCAACTGTAAATCAAGGAAAGGGAAAGGACTTAAAGAACCTTACCCTTATTGGCTGACCTATTGGCTATTGGTAGATTCTGAAACAAAGGTGAACCACTGACTTTAGTTATATGTACTACTTAAGTCACCAGGATCCAACAGACAGATTCAAATCTTTAGTGACACAGGTAGCCCTAGTTAATCTCAGTGAGTCACACAACAAAATGAATAGGCAGCAATATGAGATAAAGATTGTAGATGAAAAGGTGTTAGCAGGATTGGAGTGAGAGTGGTTGGTGTGTATAACATACACATGAGACATTTTCGCACAAAATCTTAAGCACAAAACAGTTTCAGCATCTCAAATTTGCCATTAATGCTCATTTACAATCACATATGCCTGCCTCCCAATTCCTCAATCTCACACACTTACTTTCTTCTTTTCTCCTTTTTATTTATTCTGTCATAGTCTACATACCAATTGCAGTTACTCATCTATTTTCTACTAGTGATATACTATTGTCTTTATTTTCTTTAACTAGACATATTATTTATTTACATTTAAAATGTTGTCCCCTTTCCTGGGCCTCCCTCCCCCCGAAAATCCCATAAGCCATCTCCCCTTCCTTAACCAACCCACCCCTGCTTCCCTGTCCTGGTATTCGTCTACACTACAGCATCAAATCTTTCCAGGACCAAGGGCCTCTCTTCCCTTTGATGTCTAACAAGACCATCCTCTGCTGCTGATGTGTCTGGAGCCATGGGTAACTCCATGTGTACTCTTTGGTTGGTGGTTTTGTACCTGGGAGCTCTGGGAGTACTGTGAGACTCATATTGTTGTTCCTCCTGTGGCGCTGCAAACCCCTTCAGCTCCTTGAATCCTTTCTCTATTTCCCCCTTTGGGGACCCTGTGCTCAGTTCAATGGCTGGCTCAGAGTGTCACCCTCTGTATTTGTCATGCACTAGGAGAGCCTCCCAGGTGATATCTGTTTCCATTTCTGGTCAGCCAGCATTTGTGGGCATCCACAATAGTGTCTGGGTTTTGTAACTGTATATAGGATGCATCCCTGAGTGGGGTAGTCTTTGGATGGTCTTTCCCTCAGACTCTGCTCAAACTTTTGTCTTTGTATCTCCTTTTGTGGGTATTTTTTTCCCTTTCTACAAAGGACTCAAGGATCCGGTTCCTCAGAAAACTGGGCAAAATGCTACAGGAAGACCCTGCTATACAATGGAGTACACAATGGAGTAGTATTCAGCCATTAAAAACAAGGAATTCATGAAATTCTTAGACAAATGGATGGAACTGGAGAATATCATCCCAAGTGAGGTAACCCAATAACAAAAGAACCCTCATGGTATGCACTCACTGATAAGTGGATATTAGCCTAAAAGCTTGAAATACCCAAGAGACAATTCACATATCAAATGATGCCCAAGAAGGAGGAAGTACTATTGTCTTTAAATGTCATAAGTGGAGTTCATGTTTGATCATAATTTGAAATCAAGTTCTTGTGTACTCTATCACTTCCTGCTGATGCATACGATTTGTTATATGTATAAGCGCAGTGGTTTAATACTTTTTAGTGCAAGTAGTGTTTCCTGGTGGGAATTACTGTGAAACAACTTTTCTATGAGAAGATAGATGAGCTCATTTCAGTTTGGGGCTATGATGTGTAAAGCTGCCAAGAACATTCCTGTACCAGGATTCTGTCTGAACCCAACTTCTCACTTTGCTTGCATAGGTACCCATGAGTGAAATTGGAGAGAATGTAATTTCTTATTTAACATTTTATGCAATAACAAACTAATTGTTATTCCATTTTATATTACTAAAAGCAAAGGAGAAATTAAATTTCTTTGCATCATTGCCAGTATTTCATACTTTTTTATTAATTATTTTATTTACATTTAAATGTTGTCCCCCTTCCTGGTCTATGTCCCATGAATGCCACCACCACCCCATTCCCCCTGTCCTTTACCTCTAAGAGGGTACTTCCCCCAATCACCCAGCCCCTCCCACCTCACTCCTTTAGCATCCCCCTTCTCTGTGGCATCAAGACTCCACAGGACCAAGAGTCTCCCCTCTCACTGATTCCAGGCAAGACAGCCCTCTGCTACACATGTAGCAGGAACCATGTGCCAGCCCATTGGTGGCTTAGTCCCTGAGAGTTCTGAGGTGTCCAGTTAGTTGATACTGTTGTTCTTACCCTTCAGTCCTTCCCCTAACTCTTCCATTGAGGTCCCCAGGGCTTAGTCCAGTGGTTGGCTGTGAGTATCTGCATCTGTTTTGTCAGGTGCTGGCAGTCTTTCAGAAGACAGTCATACCAGGCTTCTTTCTGCAAGCACTTCTTGGCATCAGCAATAGTGTCTGGTTTTGGTGCCTGCAGATAAGGAGGATCCCAAGTTGGGGCGGTCTCTGGATAGCCTTTCTTTTAGTCTCTGCTCCGTTTTTTAGTTTAATTTTATTTTATTAGATATTTTCTTTATGTCTTTATTTACATTTCAAATGTTCCTTGTTTCCCCTCCCCCAAACCCCCTTTCCCATCCCCCCTCCCACTGCTCACCAACCCACCCAGTCCTGCTTCCCTGTCCTGGCATTCCCCTACAGGGGACATTGAGTCTTCATAGGACTAAGGGTGTCTCCTCTCATTAATATCCAACAAGGCCATCCTCTGCTACATATGCGGCTTGAGCCAATTTTTGTCCCTGCATTTCCTTTAGACAGGAACAATTGACACATTAATTCCTTAAGTCTGTACTGTTTTGTTGCCTATGAAGTTCTATCTGTTGGCAACATATGCTCACCCAAGAACATAGCACAACATAGCCCTGCTGTTGTGAAATGGTGGGTGCTGTGCTTTGTCTTGTAAAGTGATAGAAACAAGGTAAATGGAAAGTTATCATGCATTATTTACAAGTTTTATTCTGGGTTCTTTTATAGGCTATTTAAGCCTTGTCATGAGAGATGTTACCTTTCTGCTACACATTCATCTGCTCTTCTGTAACTATCAGTGCCCAATAGAACTAAACTTGAATATGAGCCAAAAAATTTATACTCTTTAAATACAATGATCTGTTCTGTATCAAGCAATTTAAGTAATTGAAAAAAATATTTGCCGGGCGGTGGTGGAGCACGCCTTTAATCCCAGCACTTGGGAGGCAGAGGCAGGCGGATTTCTGAGTTCAAGGCTAGCCTGGTCTACAAAGTGAGTTCCAGGACAGCCCGAACTACACAGAGAAACCCTGTCTCAAAAAAGAAAGAAAGAAAGAAAGAAAGAAAGAAAGAAAGAAAGAAAGAAAGAAAGAAAGAAAACATATTTGATTGTGTCCACTAAAATTCCTGTGTGCTCTGGTCCACAGGCATCATCAGAGGGTGTATTTCTTTCTCAGTGTGAACTGGATTCAGCAGTTATTGACAGAACAGTCTTCAGGTGTTCCTAGGATGGGGGACAGTTTTTTTTTTCATGTTAGGAGCTGTAGCTGAATTGCCCTGTCTGTCTGCTTTGCCTTTACCTTAATGTTAAATGGTTGAGTAGCTTCACTGTTCAGCACTCTGAGCATCCACTAAGATGGGACCATCTTCCTCGCTCTACCATCCTTATAACAATACGTTTACTTTCAGCACTAAAACATAAAATGCATTCCACACAGTAAGAATTTGGGGGCATTTGGTCTTGAACTGCTGATTAAGGATTCCTATAAGTACATCTACAGACTTGTGTATGCACACATGTATCATGTACTATCCTCTCTAGATGGTTGCTATAAATTCTTACCTTCACTAGTTCTAACTTTCACAGCTGTCTACAGTCAAAACATGGTAGTGTTGCAGCATGTAAATGAGAAAATCAACAGTGTCTTTTAGTCAGCAAGCCATTGTTATTTAAGGAGTCAACATAAGAGGCAGATTTGTCATCTTTCATCCTGCAGATGTAATGTAGGTAGTACCTGCTAGCTAGGTAGACACACATTCCACTTGAGTGCATCAGCTAGCTTTCCAGCCACTTTGGCTAATTTATTTTAGACTCATTTGAACATTTGATTGTGCCATGTAGGTGGATTTCTCCCTTTACTAACTTTTTCTCTGCAAATTTCATATTAGGCTATTAGTTTGTAAATATGTTTTCTTACATGATATAAGACAAAGAAGTCACAGGTTTTTTTAAGTGTTTCCTAACCTGTTTTGGATTTGTGATTTGTGGTAGTAATCTATTCAAATGGAGTGACAGAAGCCACACTTGCGTCTTAAGAGCAGATAGGATCCAGTCAAGCATCTCTGTTGTTCCACTCCAGCTGACTAATTTCCCACCATGAGAACAACTGTGTTCAGACGGTAGCCTCCAGCCCAGTGAGATCTGGTGTGAATCCCCTGAGGTCAGAGAGACAGAGCATGAGAGTGACTGAAGCAAGAACTGGTGCTCATGCTGTTCAGTAGTCCTACATAGATTGTTCCTAAGACTTCAACTTGTATTTTAGAGGAAGAGACTGAGAGCTGAAGTCAGTAAATACTACCTGCACGTTTTCTCTACTCCCACTCTGCTGTCATCAATGGAATACTGGACAGGGTGCCTTGTTGCTTGCCTTTAAAATGCTTTGAGCTGGGTTTCTAGGTGCATTTGTACAACACAGTCTTTTCTGCTGCTCAAACGTTGAATGGGGGCCAATCGTGCTGATATACCTATTCTTTGCTGGGGAAGGTGGTCACTTCCCCAGCAAATGACTGAGGAGTTACTGAAACTGAGGGACCACTGTGGTTCATATTACAGTATTTTAAAACTAACTTCCCTCTTTGGGATAGTATTAACATGCTTTTTCTTGCCTTTATGTTTTCCTAAGTTAATATAGGTCCTCTTAACACATAGCACCATAGTAAACATGAGTAAGAGGCACTTACAGAAATTGAATGGCTGAGAAGCACCTAAAGAAATGTTCAAAATCCTTAATTATCAGGGAAATGCAAGTCAAAACAACCCTGATATTTCACCTCACACAAGTCAGAATGACTAAGATCAAAAACTCAAGGACATCAGATGCTGGAGAGGATCTGGAGAAAGAGGAACACTCCTCCATTACTTGTAGGATTGCAAGCTGGTCCAACCCCTCTGGAAATCAGTTTGGCGGTTCCTCAGAAAATTGGACATAGTACTACCTGAGAACCCAGCTATACCACTCCTGGCCATATATCCAAAAGATGCTCCAACATATAACAAGGACACATGCTCCACTATGTTCATAGCAGCCTTATTTATAATAGTCAGAGGCTGGAAAAAACCCAGATGTCCCTCAACAGAGGAATGGATACAGAAAATGTGGTATATTTACACAATGGAGTATACTGAGCTATTAAAAATAATGAATTTGTGAAATTCTTAGGCAAATGGAAGGAACTAAAAAATATCATCCTTCTTATCACCCCAATCACAAAAGAACACACATGGTATGTACTCCCTGATAAGTGGCTATTAGCCCAGAAGCTTGGAATACCCAAGATATAAATCACAGACCACATGAAGCTCAGGAAGACCAAAGTGTTTATACTTTGGTCCTTATTAGATAGGGTATAATATACCCATGGGAGGAAATACAGAGAAAAAGAGTGGAACAGAGACTGAAGGAAAGGCCATCCAGAAACTTCCCCACCTAGTGATCCACCTCATGTACAGTCACCAAACCCAGACACTATTGTGGATGCCAACAAGAGCTTGCTGACAGGAGCCTGGTATAGCTGTTCCCAGAGAGGCCCTGCCAGTGCCTGACAAATACAGAGGGGAATGTTCTCAGCCAACCAATGGACTGAGTACAGGGTACCCAATGGAGGAGCTAGAGAAAGGAACCAAGGAGCTGAAGGGGTTTGCAGCCCCATAGGAGGAGCAAAAATTTGAACCAACCAGAACCTCCAGAGCTTCCAGGGACTAAAGCACCAACCAAACAGTACACATGGAGGGACCCATGGCTCCAACCACATGGGTAGCAGAGGATGGCCTGGTCGGACATCAATGAGAGGAGAGGCCCTTGAACATGTGAAGGCTCACTGTCCCAGGGTAGGGGAATGCTATGTCAGGGAAGTAGTGGGTTAGTGAGCAGGGAGAGGGGGGATGGGATAGGGTTTTTTCTTTTTTAGGGGAAATGTGGAAAGGAGATAGCATCTGAAATGTAAATAAAGAAAATATCTAATTAAAAAAAGAGACACTTACAATAGTTTATATGTGTCATATGGAAATTATCTGAGGTGCATGAACATTACCTGACAGTCTATGATTCTAATGAATTGGAAGAATATGCCACTTATTAACTCATAAGATCTTTATAATTTACCCTGATAGGAGCAGGTTCTATTGAGGCTTCAGCACCTGGATGTCTAGAGCAGTTAGCACCCACAGGTTATTAACATTTGGAGTCAACGTGAAATTGATTCCACATAACACCAAGCAAGCTGTAATGTTTTATATAGAAAATGTCAAGCACCTGATAAATGTTCCTTACCAAGTGGAACCAAAAGCAAGCTGGTCAGAAAAAGATTGCCCTTGGATCTGGCTGGTTTCTGAGGTCTAAGAAGATTGTTTTTGTGTTTGAGGTCCTGCCACTCTGACTCCAGTGTTCCAAAACAAAGTTGGGGAAATAAAAGACACTAAAATTCCACATTTGAATTATGAAAATTTTAGTCCAAAGAGGTAAAATAAAAACAGCTGTTGGGAATGAAAAATGGCTGTAAGAATTTAGTTACAAGTGCTTCACAAAAACATTTCATCACATGTAGATAAAGCAATGGTACAATAGAAAGTCAGCTCCTGTCCTGACCAAGCAAGTCCTCTCACCATCCAACAAAAATAATTTGGATGTACTTAATTTCGTGGAATTGTCATATATCTTTACAGTTTGATTCAAAACATGGGAAAAGACATTGGCACATTACACATAAAAGTTGTCTTTTTCTTCCCATGTACTGATTCCTATATACTCTGCTGTCCAATTTTCACTTGAAAAAACAATGTAGCTACTGATTCTATTAGTTTGGTTGCTATACATATAATGACACATCATGGAGTACAGATAACATAAAAGTAATGTAGTTTTTACTTGGTTTCTGATATTCATAACACATAGAGAAGGGATGGTTGCTAAAAGAGAGAAGAAAGATCTTGTCTGGCTGAATGCAGTGCACAGTGTTGTGAAAAGAATTGTATGAAAATATGCCTGTGTGTTTTAGGAGTTTCAGTGTACAGGCAGTAGCTTAAAATAGTATTTACTGCCTCTCTGTGCCTGTGTTCCAATATATTTACATTTTTAGCAATCTCTTTTTACATCATTAAGGCAAATGGCATGATCTCAAATATAAATTAAGTATATCTGAACTTTGAAACTTTCCCCATTTCCTCCCCAAATATAGACAGATAATGCCCAGCAAAGTAGGGGTGAAGCTCCAGGATATTTACATTATTTTAATAAACACCTTTGAACAGAAAATATAAAAAAAGGAAAAAGAAAATTGTAGGTCTTGTTTTGTGTTTCTCCCAGAATTATTTGATTTATTCTTTGGTTGATAAAAGACAAGCCTGCCTTCTAGCTGGCACCTTCCGCTGGGCCAGATTGCCATCTGGTCTGATTCCCTGAAGACACCGGAGCCTAAAGGCATCCCAAGAGTTTCCCTGCACACAGAGAAACAGTTAAAGGACCCTCCTGAAGATATGGGATGTTGAACAGTCAGTGGGTAGACTGGGAAGGGGATAAAGTCTGAACTATTGAGAGAGAGAGAGAGAGAGAGAGAGAGAGAGAGAGAGAGAGAGAGAGAGAGAGAGAGAGAGAGAGAGAGAAAAGAAGAAGAAGAAGAAGAAGAAGAAGAAGAAGAAGAGAGAAAGAGAGAGAGAGAGAATAGAAAACAGAAAAAAAAGATTTTTGATGAAATAAAATGGAAAAATCCAACAGTATCCTGTAATAAGTGTAGGATTTTTCAAAAATAAAAAATAGAGAGACAAGCCTATCCACCATCTTTATATCAGCCATAGCGATAGTTCCTATTATGGTTTTGTGAAGTTTTTCTGTGTAAGTTAATGTATTTATTTGAATTTTCCAAAAAGCATTTTACCTTTTTGTTAATACTTTTCTTTTGACTTCAGAAATTAAGCCAGACCAAGAATTAATGAGAATGCTTTATAAGTACTCAAGACATTCTGCATGCTAGTACTAAGATATGAAAGATTGGCTTACCATAATACTGACATCAAGATCTTAGGCCTCTAAGGAGGTAGGCTCCTAGGAATTTGATGCATGCTCTAGTAATTTGAAGAAATGGAGAGGGTGCTATTATCCTTGTAAGAGTTTTAACCTGAGTAAAGGGAAGAACTCTGAAGCCTAGAAGGATTTGTAGTAGAAAACAATGGTGGGCTATGTAAAGTTTTGGGAAATACCAATCTGTATTTTGAATATAATAGACTAAACTTCCCATTAATGATTGCATGATCATTTTGCTTTTTAAATCATTTACTCCCTAATATGCACAAAACCCTCATGTCCATCTTCATTGCCATATGAAACAAAGCTTGTTAGTGCTTATGCATCATATAAACATTTGGAACGTGGAAGCAAGAAGATCTGAAGTTTCAGGTTATCATTCAGATCAAATCTGAAGCCAATGTCGGCTTCCTGAGGCCTAGGATCATAAAAACAAAGTATGCCTTGTGGTCCACAAATAACACTCTTCATGATCATAAGACCTAGTCCAAAGCCAGGTAATATACTATATTAAGGCCTCCTTACTATAAACTTATGATTATCTGCCAGGCTGTTCTGACGAGGACCAGCTTACCTGTAGAGGGAGACCCAGCTAGGTGGGGTGCGTACACGAGCCGTTTGGATGAGAGCCTGTTTTGGTGTGGGCCAGCATACCTGTTGAGGGAGGTGACCTGGGTAGGGAAGTGGAGTCCTTACTTTGGTCTGGCAGCTGGGGACCCTGTGAGGCCTGTTCCATTGCTCCAGCACGGTGGGTTTTGATAAGAAGAGACAGCCCATGATTGTTAAAGCTTTTATAATAAAGTAGGGGGAAAGAAAAGAGATAGAAAACTAAAGAGGAAAAGAAGACATAAAGAACTTAAGTGCCGGCAGGGAGGTGGTGGCGCATACCTTTAATCCCAGCACTTGGGAGGCAGAGGCAGGCAGATTTCTGAGTTCGAGGCCAGCCTGGTCTGCAGAGTGAGTTCCAAGACAGCCAGGGCTACACAGAGAAAATCTGTCTCGGAAAAAAAAAAGTTAGTGCAGGGTGCAGGCTATGGCCACATGGAAAGAGAATGGAGAGGGGGAGCAGGGAGCAAGAGACAAGAAGAGAGGATAAGAGAGAAGGGCAAGAGAGAGGGACAAGAGGTCACATATCCCCTTTTATAGTGGGCTGGGCTACCTGGCTGTTGCCAGGTAAACTGTGGGGCAGGACAAACCTGGCTGTAGCCAAGTGACTGTGGGGGTGGAGTCCAGACAGAACTCTAGGGGCCTGAGGGACGGCCCTACATGATGGCCACAGGGTTACGTCCAACAGTTATCTACTACAATTTTTCTGTTTATCCAGAAAATACATGTGAAATTTCTTTCAGCGCTATTTTGTAGTCTTTACTGTAGAAGTCTAGCAACCTTTCATTAAATTTATTCAACAGAATTTTATTTATCATGGAAATAGTTTTACTTTTTCTTTTACAATATGAATATTTATAATTTTGTCCCCTAGCATAATGGCCAGGCTAGGACCTCCAGTTTAATGTTTTCATCTGGCTCTTACTGGGAAATAATTTCGCTCCTTCCCTGTTAGCTGGGAGTTGTCCATAGGTGTGCTTCAAGTTGTGATTGTTTCTTCCTAACCTTAATAAAACTGGTTAAATCACAAACGAATGTGTAAAATGCTGTTTTGGAAATGGAGAAACGCATGTATACAGTTGCTGCTTTCTAAACTCACATAATTTGATTTCATACATTTCTTTGTAGAATTCTAAAAATAAATCTACATGTCTTATCCTTTGTTAATATGGCATATTACATTGATGTTTTTCTTTCATATGTGGAAACTACAGTGTTAATATTCCTTTTATTTTTTATAATTACACCATTCTTCCATTCCCTTGTCTCCCATCCAACCCTCCCTAGATATACCCTCCTTACTCTTTTTCATATTTTCAAGGTATGCATTTCAACATTTAGTGGTCCATAGTAGAGTGGAAAACAAGGCAATAATCCAGAAGGCCAGGCCCATTGATCTGACAACTTAGTGACCAGAGCTCCTCCAGGTCCCTACTGAGGGTATAAGAAGCAGCAACACTGAAATTGTTGTCTGAAGAAGATTTTCAGTTTTTAAAATTTATATAATTAACATCATCATTTTCAGCATCTCTATGTTTTTTTTCCCTTAAAATATTTTTTAATTATTTTCTATATTCTTTGTTTACATTCCAAAGGCTTTCCCTTTTCCAGTTCCCCCTTCACCATATGTCCCATAAGTCCTCTTCCACGCCCCCCCATTCCCCAATCACCCACCCTCCCCACCATTTCTTTGTTCTGGTACTCTCCTACAAAACTGGATGTAGTCTTTTCCGGACCAGGGTCTTCTCCATCCCTTTTCTTGGGAATCTTTTGCTTAGCTAATTGTGTCTTGAGTATTCAGAGCTCCTGGGCTCATTAATATCCACTTATCAGTGATTACAATTCATGTGTATTCTTTTGTGATTGGGTTAACTCACTTAGGATGATATTTTCCAGATCCAACCATTTGTCTGCAAAGTGCATGAATTCATCATTTTTAATTGCTGAGTAGTATTCCATTGTATAAATATACCATATTTTCTGTATCCATTCCTCCTTTGAGGGACATCTGGGTTCTTTCCAGCTTCTGGCTATTATAAATAAGGCTGCTATGAACATTGTGGAAAATGTGTCTTTATAGCATGCAGGGGAATCCTCTGGGTATATGCCCAGGAGTGGTATGACAGGGTCCTCTGGAAGTGTCATGCACAATTTTATGAGGAACTGCCAGACTGGTTTCCAGAGCGGTTGTACCATCTTGCAATCCCACCAACAATGGAGGAGTGATCCTCTTTCTCTACATCCTCGCCAGCACCTGTTGTCTCTTGAGTTTTTAAACTTAGCCATTCTGACTGGTGTGAGGTGGAATCTCAGGGTTGTTTTGATTTGCATTTCCCTGATAACTAATGATGTTGAACATCTCTTAAGGTGCTTCTCAGCCATCCAAATTTCTTCTGGTGAAAATTCCTTGTTTAGCTCTGTGCCCCATTTTTTAATAGGGTTATTTGGTTCTTTGGGGTCTAACTTCTTGAGTTCTTTGTATATATTGGATATTAGCCCTCTGTCAGATATGGGGTTGGTGAAGATCTTTTCCCAATTTGTTGGTTGCTGTTTTGTCCTTCTGACAGTGTCCTTTGCCTTACAGAAACTTTGTAATTTTAAGAGGTCCCATTTGTCAATTCTTGATCTTAGAGCATAAGCTATTGGTATTCTCTTCAGCAACTTTCCCCCTGTACCCATGTCCTTCAGGGTCTTCCCCAGTTTCTTTTCTATTAGTTTCAGTGTGTCTGGTTTTATGTGGAGGTCCTTGATCCACTTGGAGTTGACTTAGTGCAAGGAGATAAGAGTGGGTCAATTTGCATTCTTCTGCATGTTGACCTCCAGTTGAACCAGCACCATTTGTTGAAAAGGCTTTTTTCCACTGGATGGTTGTAGCTCCTTTATCAAAGATCAAGTGACCATAACTCTGTGGGTTCATTTCTGGATCTTCAATTCTATTCCATTGATCTACTTGCCTGTAGCTGTACCAATACCATGCAGTTTTTAACACAATTGCTCTGTAGTACTGCTTGAGGTCAGGGATATTGATTCCCCCAGAAGTCCTTTTATGTTGAGAATAGTTTTAGCTATCCTGGGTTTTTTGTTACTCCAGATGAATTTGAGAATTGCTCTTTCTAGATCTATGAAGAATTGAGTTGGGATTTTGATGGGGATTGTATTGAATCTGTAGATTGCTTTTGGCAAGATGGGCATTTTTACTATATTGATCCTGCCAATCCAAGAGCATGAAATATTTTTCCATTTCCTGAGGTCTTCATCTATTTCTTTCTTCAAGGACTTGAAGTTCCTGTCATACAGATCTTTCACTTGTTTGGTTAGAGTCACACCAAGATACTTTATATTGTTTGTGGCTATTGTGAAGGGTATTATTTCCCTAACTTCTTTCTCAGCCTGCTTGTCCTTTGTGTACAGGAAGGCTACTGATTTGCTTGAGTTGATTTTATAACCAGCCACTTTGCTGAAGTTGTTTATCAGCTGTAGGAGTTCTCTGGTGGAGTTTTTTGGGTCACTTAAGTATACTATCATATCATCTGCAAATAATGATAGTTTGACTTCTTCCTTTCCAATTTGTATCCCTTTGACTTCCTTATGTTGTCTAATTGTTCTCGCTATAACTTCAAGTACTATATTGAAAAGATATGGAGAGAGAGGGCAGCCTTGTCTAGTCCCTGATTTTAGTGGGATTGCTTCAAGTTTCTCTCCATTTATTTTCATGTTGGCTACTGCTTTGCTGTATATTGCTTTTACTATGTTTAGGTATGAGCCTTGAATTCCTGTTCTTTCCAGGACTTTTAACATGAAAGGATGCTGAATTTTGTCAAATGCTTTTTATGCACCTAATGAGATGACCATGTGGTATTTTCTTTTAGTTTGTTTATGTAGTGGATTACATTGATGTATTTCCATATATCGAACTAACCCTGCATCCCTGGGATGAAGCCTACTTGATCATGGTGAATGATCATTTTAATGTGCTCTTGGATTCAGTTGGCAAGAATTTTATTTAGTATTTTTGCATCGATATTCGTAAGGGCAATTGGCCTGTAGTTCTCTTTCTTTGTTGTATCTTTGTGTGGTTTTGGTATCAGCGTAATTGTGGCTTCATTGAATGAGTTGGGCAGTGTCCCTTCTGTTTCTATTTTGTGGAATAGTTTGAAGAGTATTGGTGTTAGGTCTTCTTTGAAGGCCTGATAGAATTCTGCACTAAAACCATCTGGTCCCGTACTTTTATTGGTTGGGCGTCTTTCTATAACCCCTTCTATTTCCCTAGGGTTTATGGGACTGTTTAGCTGACCTAATTGATCCTGATTTAATTTTGGTATTTGGTATCTGTCTAGGAAATTATACATTTCCTCCAGATTCTCCAGTTGTCTTCAGTATAGACTTTTGTAGTAGGATCTGATGATCTTTTGAATTTCCTCAGTTTCTGTTGTTATATCCCCCTTTTCATTTCTAATTTTATTAATTTGAATACTGTCTCTGTGCCCTTTGGTTAGTCTGGCTAAGGGTTTATCTATCTTGTTGATTTTCTCAGAGAACCAGCTCTTGGTTTTGTTGATTCTTTGTATGGTTTCCTTTGTTTCTATTTGATTGATTTCAGCCCTTTGTTTGATGATTTCCTGTCTTCTACTTCTCCTGGGTGAATTAGCTTCTTTTTGTTCCAGGGCTTTCAGGTGTGCTGTTAATCTGCTAGTGTATGCTCTCTCCTGTTTCTTTTTGGAGGCACTCAGGGCTATGAGTTTTCCTCTTAGCACTGCTTTCATTGTGTCCCAAAGTTTGGGGTAGGTCGTATCTTCATTTTCATTGAATTCTGAAAAGTCTTTGATTTCTTCCTTTATTTCTTCCTTGACCTAGGTGTCATTGAGTAGAGTATTGTTCAGTTTCCATGTGTATGTGGGCTTTCTGTTGTTTTTCTTGCTGTTGAAGACCACTTTTACTCCATAGTGATCTGATATGAGGCACGGGATTAATTTGATCTTCTTGTATTTGTTGAGGTCTGTCTTGTGACCAATTATATGATCGATTTTGGAGAAGGTAACGTGCGGTGCTGAGAAAAAGGTATATTCTTTTGCTTTAGGATGAAATGTTTATATATATATATATATATATATATATATATATATATATATATATATATATATCTGTTAAATCCAATTGGTCCAAAGCTTCAATAGTTTCACCGTGCCCCTGTTTAGTTTCTGCTTTCCTGATTGGTCCTTTGAGGATAATGGAGTGTTGAAGTCACCCGCAATTATTGTGTTAGGTGCAATGTGTGATTTAAGCTTTAGTAAAGTTTCTTTCACGAATGAGGTGTCCTTGCATTTGGATCATAGATGTTCAGTATTGAGAATTCTTCTTGATGGATTTTCCCTTTGACCAGCAAGTAGTGACCTTCAGTGTCTCTTTTGATGACTTTAGGTTGAGAGTCAATTTTATCAGATATTAGAATGGCTACTCCGGCTTGTTTCCTGAGACCATTTGCTTGTAAAATTGTCTTCCAGTCTTTTACTCTAAGGTAGTGTTTGTCTTTGACACTGAGTTGTGTTTACTATATGCAGCAAAATGTAGGGTCCTGTTTCTGTATCCAGTCTGTTAGTCAATGTCTTTTTATTGGGGCATTGAGTCCATTGATGTTAAGAGATATTAAGGAATAGTAACTATTACTTCCTGACATTTTTGAATTTATTTTTTATATTTGAGTGACTGTCTTCTTTTGTGTTTGTTGAGAGGAGGTTTCTATCTTGTTTCTTCTGGGGTATAGTTTTCCTCCTTGTGTTGGTGGTTTTCCCTTATTATCATTTGTAGGGCTGGGTTTGTGGAAAGATATCATGCAAATTTGGTTTTGTCATGGAATACCTTGGTTTCCCCATCTATGGTGATTCAGAGTTTTGCTGGGTATAGTAGTCTTGGCTGACATTTGTGTTCTCTTAGAGTCTGCATGATATCTGCCCAGGATCTTCTAGCTTTCATGGTCTCTGGTGAGAAGTCTGGTGTAATTCTGATAGGTCTTCCTTTATATGTTACTTGGCCTTTTCCTCTTACTGCCTTTAATATTCTTTCTTTGTTTAGTACATTTGCAGTTTTGATTATTATGTGACGGGAGGTATTTCTGTTCTGGTCCAGTCTGTTTGGAGTTCTCTAGGCTTCTTGTATATTCATGGGCATCTCTCTATTTAGGTTGGGGAAGTTTTCTTCCATAATTTTGTAGAAGATATTTGCTGGCCCTTTAAGTTGTAAATCTTCTCTCTCATCTATACCTATAATCCTTAGGTTTGGTCTTCTCATTGTGTCCTGGATTTCTTGGATGTTTTGGGTTACAAGCTTTTTGCATTTTCCATTATCTTTGATTGTTGAGTCCATGGTTCCTATGGTATCTTTGGTATCTGAGATTCTTTCTTCTATCTCTTGTATTCTATTGTTGATACTTGCATCTATGGCCCCTGATTTCTTCCCAAGGTTTTCTATCTCCAAAGTTGTCTCCCTTTGAGATTTCTTAGTATTTTCTACTTCTGTTTTTAGATCCTGGATGGTTTTGCTCAGATCTTTCACTTACTTGTTTGTGATTTCATGTAATTCTTTAAGAGATTTTTGTCTTTCCTCTTTCATGACTACTACTTGTTGACCCACGCTCTCCTCCTGTATTTCTTTAAGTGATTCTTGTATTTCCCCATTATTGGCTTCTGCTTTTTGATCCATATTCTCCTGAATTTCTTTAAGTGATTTTTGTGTTTGCCTTTTAAGTGCTTCGAACTTTTGATCAATTTTCTCCTGTATTTCTTTAAGAGATTTATCCATGTGTTCTGCTATCAGCATCTTCACCAATGATTTTATATCTGTATCTTGATTTTCTGGTGTGTTGGGGTAGCCGGGGCTTTCTGCTGTCGGGGAACTGGGTTTGGATACTGCCATATTGCCTTGATTTCTGCTAGTAACGTTCCTACGTTTGCCTTTTGCTATTTGTTTAGTTCTGGACTTAGTTGCTCTTGTTATTACTGGTTGGTGTTTAAAGCTCCTGAGAGCCTGGAGTTTGGTGCTGCTGTCTCAGAGGGCGTCTGTGCTCCCAAGGGGGAAACTGGAAGGTTTCCACCACTGGCCTCTGAATTACCTCCTCACCTCTGCTGGGCTGGATTCAAGTCTCCTCCTTGCTTGCCTCTGGATACTTAACTGGCCTCCAGTGGTCTCCTCCTGGTTTGCCTGGTTAGTCTACCAGCTCCAAGATGGTGGCCACTCTCAGGGCTCTGTCTAACTGCAGGATTCCCTGCAGGCCTGGGGCTTCCTGGCTGGGGTGCTGAAACCTAGGCCATGGCTCTTCCAGTCGGCAGGGCTCCATCTGGTTGAGCTGTTCTCTCCAGGATAGTGTCGGACCATAGAGCTCTGTCTCACCGAGGGCTCTCTGTGGATCTGGAGCTCCCCCAGTTGGACTGCAGGGTCCAAGATGGTGGGGATCCTGGTCCTTGGGTCTCCGTCTATCTACAGGACCTCCTGCAGGTCAGATGTTCTCCAGCCTGCCCAGGCAGCCATAATACTGCCCAGCTCCCTGGTGCGGAAGGCACCCAGGCAGGTTATACCCTGGGAAATCCTTCACTCTGGTGCCCACGGTACCTTGCTCGGTTACCTGCTCCAAGATGGTGCCTGGTCTCAGGGCTCTGTCTAACTGCAGGATTCCCTGCAGGCCTGGGGCTTCCTGGCTGGGCTGCTGAAGCCTAGGCAGTGGCTCTCCCAGTCGGCCGGGCTCCTGTCTGGTTGAGCTGTTCTCCCCAGGATAGTGTTGGATCATGGAGCTCTGTCTAACTGTGGGCTCTCTGTGGGTCCGGAGGTCCCCCGGTTGTGCTGCAGGGTCCAAGATGGTGTTGATCCCGGTCCTTGGGTCTCTGCCTATCTTGCTTGGTTACCTCGCTCCAAGATGGTGGCTGTTCTCAGGGCACTGTCTCCTTAAAAATATTTTTATCTTGCCCAGTTACTGTGCCGCCACCAAGGACTCAGCTGCCTCCTCCTCATGCCCCAGTGCTTACTGGAAGCTTTGTCTGCTGCATCCCTGGCCCTTGCCTGCCTTCTCCTTCAGCTCATTTCCATGGAAGAAAAGGAATTGTATCATATGTCCACTATCCAGGACCTCCACTCTTTTGGCCCCTTTGCTGATGCAAGTAAGGGTGATGACCTGCTTATAGCTGGCACTGAGGATTATATCCATATAAGAATTCAACAGAGAAACTGCAGGAAGACCCTTCAAGGGATTGCTGATGATTACTATAAAAAGAAACCAGTGAAGGCGTTTAAGAAGAAATTTGCCTGCAATGATACTATAATTTAGCATCCAGAATATGGAGAAGTAATTCAGCTCCAGGGTGACCAGCACAAGAACACATGCCAGTTCCTGATAGAGACTGGACTGGCTAAGGATGATCAGCTGAAGGCTCATTGGTTTTAAGTGCTTGTAGCTCTCTGAAACTTAAGTGAGGATTTCCTTGCAATAAATAGAATTTCTCTTCCGTCCCTTGTCACAAGTTTAAAAACCTCAGAGTTTGGGGTCTGCTTTTAACTTGGACTAGTATAAATCCTTCATGCAATAAACTGAAAAGAGCCATAAAAATATCTCTATCTCTTGGCTGAATAACTTCATATTCTGTATGCAAATTCTAATTGCATTCACCATTTATATCCTTTGGATCTCATTGAGTTTTTAAGGTGTTTTATTCTTTGACTATTTCTTACATGTATACAACATATTTTTAAAAATTGTATAAATTGCCGGGCGGGCTGTGGTGGCACACGCCTTTAATCCCAGCACTTGGGAGGCAGAGGCAGAGGCAGGTGGATTTCTGAGTTCGAGGCCAGCCTGGGCTACAGAGTGAGTTCCAGGACAGTCAGGGGTATACAGAGAAACCCTGTCTCAAAAAACCAAAAAAATTTTTTTTTAAAACAGACCATCAACCCTGCAAATTAGGTGTTTGTGGTATGAAATCATCTAATGACGAAAGGTTTACTAATCAGGAGTCACTCTCCTAAAAGAAACAGACTCTCTCTCCCCTAAAATTAGGTCCATAGGTCTGCGATTATAGGTGATGGTTCACAAACCTATTTTCTGCTCCGTGTCAGAATGCTGCCTGTCTTGGTCTTATGCAGGTATTGTCCAAGCAGAGCTTTTGTGAGCTCTTGAATCCTGTAATGTCTAGAAGACAGTGTTTGGGTTTTGTTTGTTTGTTTGTTTGCCACTTCATCCTTACCTCTGGCTCTTAAAATATTTCTAAGCCCTCTTCTGAGATTGTCCCTGAGCTTGGGCATGTGTGATATAAATGTCCCATTTGTAGCTGAGGATTTCTTTGACATTAATTTTCTGCACTTGGATGAGTTATAAATTTCTGCATTAACCTTTGTCTATTACACAAAGAAACTTCTTTGCTAAGGTCTGAGAGATGCAACAATCTACAGATAGAGATATACATTCAGGAGGAAGTAAAATATAGTAGTAAGTTTACCTCTGGGGCTTGTAAGCTTCCTACTGTGAGTTCATGGCCACATTTATAGTGTCAAGCATGTGTTTTTCCCTATGCAATGGATCTTAAGTAGAAGCAGAAAATGATTGTTTACTCCTAATACACTCATACTCAATTTGTGTCCATGGAGCTACCTTACACTACTGGTCATTTATTTAGTTCAGAGTTCACAGCTGGGTAAGACAGCTGGTGATTTCTCATTCTGCTAGTTTACATAGCATCTTCCAGTACTATGAAAACTAGCCAACAGGGAGGACACTTTTTAGTCAATAACAATGTAATTTTTTTCATCTTCTGTGACCAACATGTGTAGTGTCCTTAGCATAACTGTTTTACCATGAAGATGTGGGGGGCGACCAAGAAAAATGTCAACACCTTGTATTGTTAGGGGGGAGAGGGGGCAGGGGGAGGTGAGTTTTACTTCTTTTTTATGTTTTTAATTAGATATTTTATTTACATTTCAAATGTTATCCCCTTTCCTGTTTTTCCTTCAGAAAACCCCCTCCCCCTGCTCAGAAATGCACCTACTCCTGCTTCCCTGTCTTGGCATTCCCCTACACTGGGGCATTGAGCCTTCACAGGATCGAGGGCCTCTCCTCCCTTTTTTGTCCAACAAGGCCATCTTCTGCTACATTTGTGACTGGAATCATGGGTCACTCCATGTGTTCTTTTTGGTTGGTAGTTTAGTCCCTGGGAGCTCTGGGGTTACCAACAACTTTCGGGGACATACCTCACAATTAGCTTTGGGCTTTTTTTTTTTTTTTGTGACATATTGCTTCTGGGATGAACACAATCCCCTGTGTACAGTGATGTCACTTAAACTCTTTTATGACTACATATTATATAGTAGTTTTTCATATGGAATTTTTCAGATTTCCGTAGGAATATCCCCCCATAGACTTTCCTGAGTCCACTCTGGTTGAAGCAATTCTTTAGTTTTGATTACCTCATATTGACAAAAAATAACCACAACCACCCAATTTTCATGTCCTCTTCTATGTTTCTAAACCCTACGTTATCCCAAATCTAGACAAAAGCACTTGCCAAGATTATTCCTGACCAAAAATAAAACTGAATTTTACTATAAATTAATATGAGATGATTTTCCAAAACAAGATTACTGTGTACTTTTAAGGCTACTTATGTGAGTGAGGTATATCCCAAGATTAATGTGAAGTGTCCTAGTGCTGAGGTTATTAGTATCTACACTAATAAAGTTTTGGTATTTTCTCTTTCCAGTTTATCCTGGCAAAAATGGACTATTCCTTGCCGTATCTATGGAGAAGAGGTGGCAGATGTTCAAATATGTTTTTCTTTGTGTGCTTTTGGCTTGGGTCTCCAAATCTCAAACATTCCATCCATTTGCTCATTCCTGTTGCTCTTCCCTGGTCACTCATTTAATGTGTAACTACACACCTGTCACCTTCATTCTTTGTGGAAGTGCTTGTCGCACATCTCCATTCAGGCATTTTACATATAAAATGGTAAATATAAAAACTCTTTCTAAATTAATTGGAGATGGAATTAGAAACCATTTGTGATAAAATCAAAGATTTGCATTGAAAACATTTCTCATAAAATAGAGGAAGTATATAGAAAGACATTAAAATTGAAGATTATCATTTTCCATGCAAACCTTTAATTTTATCATAAACTGTTTTTACTTCCCTTTACTTTCCTTTTCAATAAATAAAAAAGTTAATAAAAAGTTTAAAAACATTGAAGATTATCATGAAAAATAATGTAGATAAAATGTTAGACAAAAAATTACTAAATTAAGTAAAAGGGGAATTACAAATATTTTCTGATAAATTTGCAGATTTACATGAGAAATATTTCATTAGTCTATGTCTTTTTATTGGGGAGTTGAGTACATTTTTGTTAAGAGATTATTAAGGAATAGTGATTGTTACTTCCTGTTATTTTTTATGCTATTTTTATGTTTGTGTGGGTATCTTCTTTTGGGTTTTTTGGAAGACTAATTTCTTGTGTTTTCTAGGGTGTAGTTTCCCTCCTTGTGTTGGCATTTTCCATCAATTATCCTTTGTGGGGCTCGATTTGTGGACAGTTATTCTGTAAATTTGGTTTTACCATGAATATCTTGTTTCTCCATCTACAATGATTGAGAGTTTTTCTGGGTATAGTAACCTGAGCTGGCATTTGTGTTCTCTTAGGGTCTGTATGAACTCTGTCCAGGATCTTCTAGCTTTCGTTGTCTTTGGTGAGAAGTCTGGTGTGATTCTGATAGGTCTGCTTTTATAAGTTACTTGCCCTTTTTCTCTTATTGCTTTTAATATTCTTTCTTTGTTTACTGAATTTCATGTTTTGATAATTATGTGCCAGGAGGACTATCTGTTATAATCCAGTCTGTTTGGAGTTCTGAAGGCTTCTTGTATGTTCATGGATATCTCTTTCTCTGGGTTAGTGAAGTTTTCTTTTACAATTTTGTTTAAGATATTTACTGGGTCTTTAAGATGTAAATCCTTGCTCTCTTCTATACCTATAATTCTTAGGTTTGTTCTTCTCATTATGTCCTGGAGTTCCTGGATGTTTTGGGTTACCAGCTTTATGCATTTTGCATTTTCTTTGACTGTTGAATCAATGTTTTCTACGGTATCTTTAGCACCTGGAGTTCTTTTTTCTATCTCTTGTATTCTGTTGTTGATGCTTGCATCTGACTCCTAAATTCTTTTCAAGTTTTTCTATCTCCAGAGATGTCTCCTTTGGTGATTTATTGTTTCTACTTTCACTTTTAGATTCTGGATGGCTTTGTTCAGTTCCTTCACTTGATTGCTTGTGTTTTCCTGTAATTCTTTAAGGGTTTTTTTGTGTTACTTCTTTAAGGGCTTCTGCCTGTTGACCTATGATCTCCTGTATTTCTTTAAGGGATTTTGTGTTTCCTCTTTAAGGGCTTTTACCTCTTGACTGAAGTTCTCCTGTATTTGTTTAAGGGAGTTATTTAAGTCTTTCTTGAAGCCTTCTATCAGCATCATGAGATAAGATTTTAAATCAGACTCATGCTTTTTTGGTGTGTTGGGGTATGCGGGACTTGCTGTGGTGGGAGAACTGGGTTATATTGTTGCCATGTGACCTTGGTTTCTGTTGGTAGGGTTCTTGTGCTTGCCTTTCATCATCTGGTGCTAGTTGGTATTCTTGTCTCTGGCTAGAATTTGTTCCTCCTGTGGGCCTGTACGCCTGTGTCTTTACTCCTCTGAGCTCAAAAGTGAAAGCCCTGCTGGGAGATCTCTCTCTCCTGGCGGGCTATGCACAGAAGGCTGTGGAGTTTCCCAGCTCCCGGTTGGAAATGGAGACAGGAAGACTTTGGTCCCAGCTGCTCCACTGATCTTATGCTCTATGTGCTAGTCCTAGTTGGTCCTCTCCAGAGAGAAGGTGGATATCTCACCCCTGAGCTCAGAAGTGAAAGTACTGCTAGGAGATCACTCTCTCCTGGCAGACTATGCACAGAAGACTGTGGAGTTTCCTGGCTCCCTGGTGCAAATGGCAGCAGGAAGACTTCTGTCCCTGCTGCTCCACTGATACAGAATGATTTTAATTGTAGCTGACATTTTTTGTCCTTCTGGGGGACCAAAGCCAAGGCCTTACACATACTTCACCTCCCACACAATCTTAGATTACCAAAATCTTCAGAATTTGACTAGACATTCTAGTGAAATGTAAAAAAAAATTTACTTCTATAATGCTACATTTCCTCTTTCTTTTTATACTATTAATCGTATGCATATTATGTCACTCGATATAATGTTTTATTTAATTTCATACTTTTCAAAATGTAAGCTCCTTGATCAAAGACACTCAGCTTTGAGAGCTATGAAGAATACGTTTATAAGGAGCTTTTGTTTGTTTTTATATACTAAACAATGGCAGGCTTTATGCTATAGAAGCCAATATGAAATAAGATACATGCAATTTCTTTTCATATGATAAAACATTCTTAGCATTTATTACATAGTGGATCTGATAACATTTTTTAAATTGTGTTTATCCAAGAACATTGTTCCTGATTTTGGAAAAGCTTTGCTAGATTCAGGACTCTTGTTTGGTTTTTGTTGATGCTGTTGTCATTTATTTGTTTGATTGACTGATTGAATGGTTATTTCTGTTGGTTTTCATTTAGTACTCATTTCCAGCATTTACTTTTTTATGATAATGAGCAAATTTTAATCTTATTGCAATTCTCTCTATATAATTTTGTGACATATCTTTGTAGTGTTTAAACATAGTTATAACTGTTTTAGATACATATATGCTTAGACTGTCTTTGGATCAATTTCTGTTGACTGCTTTTGTTAAGGTTAGTGCAGTATTTCCTGTTTCATATCTCAAGTATTTGGAAGGAAACAGACATTTTAGAACCTGACATACCTCCCTTTGCGGTTCACAGTTCTTGCTTGCTATTTGTGTCTTTTTCATTTAGCAACCTGTATATTTTCGTTGTAGTCTCAAAGTATCATAGATGATTTTATTTTTACCTTAGCTTTCTTTGTTTCTTTCCATCTCATTAGCATTTTGGTTATTGCATCTCTATTTCATACCATAACCAGCCAGGAGACTCCACTAGTTGCTAGTTTATTTCTATACTGCTTTTAGAATTTTCCCTTTTATAAACTGGTCACTATCTCCTTTAACTGAGTCAGGTTTGTTTGTTTTGGTTTTTTTTTTTTTTCAGTTGAAAGGTGATTTTCCATCTTTATATAGAACCTTGTCAGTTAACAGTTTCCTGGCTTCTAGCTATTAAAATGCTGTTTCTATGGATTTCTAAAGTAACCCTTCCCTAAATGCATTTGAAAGTCATGGAGAAAATGATATAATCCAAATAAAGTAAGGTCTGTTTCAGTGCTTTCCCTGACTCCATGAGAGTATTTTGTTATCCTTTCTCTGGATTCTATTTCTGAAAGTACTAGCTGATTTGTTATATTTCTTGGCGATACTTGTATTGCAGTAGTAACTAATCACTGTCTGCATAGTTTTTAAATTTTGTATATATGTTTTCTCAAGGAAATTAAATAGGTTTTATTTAGGAGCTACATATTAAATTTGGAAAACAAGGTGAAGTCAAAAGATAAATGATGTTTGTGATTGGTAGTACATGTTCCCAGAAACACTGAGCATGATAATTATACTTCTTTCTTTTTTTCTTTTTTCTTTCTTTCTTTTTCTTTTCTTTTTTTGTTTTGTTTTGTTTTGTTTTGTTTTGTTTCGTTTTGTTTTTGCTGTTGTTGTTGGTGGTGGTTTTTTTCCGAGACAGACAGGGTTTCTCTGTATAGCCCTGGCTGTCGCGGGACTCACTCTGTAGACCAGGCTAGCCTTGAACTTAGAAATCTGCCTGCTTCTGCCTCCTAAGTGCTAGGATTAAAAGTGTGCACCACCACTGTCCATAAATAATTATACTTCTTGAAGAACTCAGAAATACATGCTACAAACAGAAAGTTCATGAGAGAACAAATTTCTTTCTTTTTTCTTTTTTTTTTAATATTTTTTCTTGGATATATACTATATTTACATTTCATTTCCCCTTTTCTGGTTCCCTGCCCCCCAAAGTTCCCACATGCCTTTTTCCCTCCCCGTGTTCCCCCATCCATCCCTTCCCACTTCCCTGTTCTGGTATTCGCCTACACTGATCCTTTGAGCCTTTCCAGAACCAGGTCTACTCCTTCCTTCTTGTCGGACATCTTTTGGTATGTGGATTGTGTCTTTGGTGTCCCAAGATTCTAGGCTAATATCCACTTATCAGTGAGTGCATACCGTGGGTATTCTTTTGAGACTGGGTTACCTCAGTTAGTATGATGTTGAGAGAACAAATTTCAAAACTGAAAGAAAGGCTTTCTGACTCTCCATCTGGAATATCTAAAGATTGGCAATATTTAAATATTTTCCAGTTGTGTTGAGTATAGGATTTTATAGTAGGATATGAAATTTTTTTTGAGTTTCCTCACTTTCTGTTGTTATTTCTCCCTTTTCATTTCTGATTTTTTAAATTTGGATACTGTCTGTGTGCCCTGTGGTTAGTCTGGCTAAAGGTTTATCTGTCTTGCTGATTGATTTCTCAAAGAACCAGGTCCTGGTTTTGTTGATTCTTCATATAGCTCTTTTTGTTTCTACTTGGTTGATTTGGGCCATGAGTTTGATGATTTTCTGCCTTCTACTCCTCTTGGGTGTATTATTTTCTTTCTGTTCTAAAGTTTTCAGGTGTGCTGTTAATCTGTTAGTGTATGCTCTCTCCAGCTTCTTTCTGGAGGCACTCAGTGCTATAAGTTTTCCTCTTAGCACTGCTTTCATTGTGTCCCATAAATTTGGGTATGTTGTGCCTTCATTTTCATTGAACTCTAAAAAGTCTTTCATTTCTTTCCTTATTTCTTCCTTGACCAAGGTATCATTGAGCATTGTTCTCCTTCCACATGTATGTGGGATTTCTGTTGGTTTTGTTGCTATTGAAGACCACCCTTACTCCATAGTGATCTGAGAGGAGGCATAGGATAAGTACGATCTTCTTATATTTGATGAGGTCTGTTTTGTGACCAATTATATGGTCAACTATGGAGAACATACCATGAGGTGCTTAGAAGAAGGTATATTCTTTTGATTTAAGATGAAATTTTCTATGGATATCTATTAAATCCATTTCGTCCAAATCTTCTGTTAGTTTCACTGTGTCTCTGTTTAGTTTGTGTTTCCCTGATCTGTCCATTGAGAAGAGTGGGGTGTTGAAGTCATCCACAATTATTGTGTGGGGTGCGATGTTGCTTTAAGGTTTAGTAAAGTTTCTTTTTTGAGTGAGTGTGCCCTTGTATTTGGAGCATAGATGTTCAGAATTGAGAGTTCTTCCTGGTAGATTTTTCCTTTGATGAGTATAAAGTTTCCTTCTGTGTCTTTTTTGATGACTTTTGGTTGAAAGTCTATTTTATTGGATATTAGAATGGCTACTGCCTCTTGTTTCCTGGGATCATTTGCTTGGAAAACTGTTTTCCAGCCTTTTACTCTGAGGTAGTGTTTGTCTTTGACTCTGAGATGCATTTCCTCTATGCAGCAAAATGTGGGTCCTATTTATGTATCCACTCTGTTAGTCTGTCTTTTTATTGGGGAATTGAGTCCATTGATGTTAAGAGATATTAAGGAATAGTGATTGTTGTTTCCTACTATTTTTGATGTAATTTTTATGCCTGTGTGGTTATCTACTTTTGGGTTTGTTGAAGAAAGATTGATTTCTTGCTTTTCTAATGTGTAGCTTTCCTCCTTTTCTTGGAGTTTTCCATTCATTATCTTTTGAAGGGCTAGATTTGTAGAAAGGTACTGTGTAAATTTGTTTTTTTTCATGGAATACCTTGGTTTTTCCATCTATGATAATTGAGAGATTTGCTGAATATAGCAGTCTGGGTTGGCATTTGTGTTCCCTTGGAGTCTGTATGACATCTGCCCAGGCTTTTCTGGCTTTCATAGTCTCTACTAAGCTCAAGTCCAAGTGGATCAAGGATCTCCACATAAAACCAAACACACTGAAACTAATAGAAAAGAAACTGGGGAAGACCCTTGAGCACATGGGCACAGAGGAAAATTTCCTGAACAGAACAACAATAGCTTATGCTCTAAGTTCAAGAATTAACAAATGTGACCTCATAAAATTACAAAGTTTCTGTAAGGCAAAAGGACACTGTCAATAGGACAAAACAGCAACCATGAATCGGGAAAAGGTCCTTACCAACCCTACATCTGACAGAGGGCTAATATCCAATATATACAAAGAACTCACGAAGTTAGACTCCAGAGGGCCAAATAACCTTATTAAAAATGGGGTACAGACATAAACAAAGAATTTTCACCTGAGGAAATTTGAATGGCTGAGAAGCACCTAAAGAAATGTTCAACATCCTTAGTCATCAGGGAAGTGCAAATCAAAACAACCCTCAGATTTCACCTCACACCAATCAGAATGGCTAAGATCAAAACCTCAGGAGACAGCTGGTGCTGGCAAGAATGTGGAGAAAGATGAACACTCCTCCACTGCTTATGGGATTGCATGTTGGTACAACTACTCTGGAAATCAGTCTGGTGGTTCCTCAGAAAACTGGGAATGATACTTCTGGAGGCCCCTGCTATACCACTCCTTGGCATATACCCAGAGGATTCCCCAGCATGTATTAAGGACACATGCTCCACTATGTTCATAGCAGCCCTATTTATAATAGCCAGAAGCTGGAAATAATCCAGATGTCCCTCAGAATGTAAACAAAGAATATAGAATATATAAAAAAAGAAAAAGTCACTGAGTGTTTCTGCCCCTTCTTCCACAAAGTTACTTGACCACTGACAGTGGGGTTTGATAAAGATACCTCATTTAGGGCAGAATGCTCTAAAATCTCGCACTCTCTGTACATGGCCTAGTTATGGATGTCTGGGTTCATTACTATTTTCTGTAAGAAAAAGCTTCTCTGATTAGGGCTGAGCAATGTGTTGATCTGTGGGTATAGTAAATGTGCCATTAGAATTTGCTTAATTGCTATGTTTCTTTTGCAGAATAGTAGTTTAATTTTCTTTAAGACTTATGACTTACCTAGTCTCAGATTTATGGCCACTTTAGCAATTTTATATATGCGGTTTCATATCACAGAGTGCATCTTAAATCTAAGCACAAAGTGGATGGTAACTCTTATAACATTTATGCCATTATTGCCCCAGTATATATTGCAGGAAAATCAGTATTGCAGGTCATAAAGAATTACAGGAAAACACATTAAAAAGGTGAAGGAAATGAACAAAACCTTCCAGGATCTAAAATGGAGCTAGAAATAATAAAGAAATCACAAAGGGAGACAACCCTGGTGATAGAAAACCTAGGAAAGAGATCAGGAGACTTAGATGCAAACATCAGCAACAGAATATAAGAGAGAGAAGAGAGAATCTCAGGTGCAGAAGATACCATAGAAAACATTGACACAATAGTCAGAGAAAATACAAAAAGCAAAAAGCTTCTAATCCAAAACATCCAGGAAATCTAGGACTCAATGAGAAGACCAAACTAAGGATAACAAGTATAGAAGAGAATGAAGATTCCCAACTTAAGGGGACAGTAAATATCTTCAACAAAATTATAGAAGAAAACTTCCCTAATCTAAAGAGATGCCCATGAACATACAAGAAGCCTACAGAACTCCAAATAGACTGGACCAGAACAGAAATTCCTCCTATCACATACTAACCAAAACACCAAATGCACTAAACAAAGAAAGAATATTAAAATCAGTAAGAGAAAAAGGTCAAGTAACATGTACAGGCAGACCTATCAGAATCACACCAGATTTCTCACCAGAGACTATGAAAGCCAGAAGATACTGGGCAGACTTCATACAGTCCCTAAGAGAAAACAATTGCCAGCCCAGGCTACTATACCCAGCAAAACTCTTAATTACCATAGATGGAGAAACCAAGATATTCCATGGCAAAACCCAATTTTTTTCTTTGTATTTTTCCACAAATCTAATCCTACAAAGGATAATAGATGGAAAACACCAGCACAAGGAGGGAAGCTAAACTCTAGAAAAAGCAAGAAAAAAGTCTTTCAACAAACCCACACAAACATAATTCCACTTCTAACAACAAAATAACAGGAAGTAACAATCACTTTTCCTTAGTGTCTCTTAATATGAAAATTAATATTACCAACATATCCTAATCTATTTAAATTTAAAAAATATGAGGAATTAGAAATTTGTTGGCTGTCACCCAGTGCTGTTTCTAATATGATAATTGGAGAAATATACCCAATATTGTACAATCCATACACACTTTCTGCTTGTTTGTAGGTGACAGTGTCTTGCTGTGTACCACATAATGGTCTTGAAATCATGCTTGTTCTATCTCAGCCTCTCTATTAGTAGGATTGATTATTTGATATTTTTCTATACTATGGTTTTTAGAACTTCTTACATATTTCAAAATTATTTACACAGCCAACAGATACATAGACAATTAATTTGGGAGGTGGCTTGTAAGAGAACAGCAAAGAGTGAGACTGAATGTTTTGCTTGATATTTATAATTATTGTATCAATTCTGAAGAAGGGGACCTTATATGTTACTCTTTCTGAGATGAATGCTTTTCAAAATCATCACAACCATTGAACCGAATCTTTTTTTGTTTGTTCATTTGTTTTTTTTTTTTAAGACAGGGTTTCTCTGTGTAGCCCTGGCTGTCCTGGAACTCACTCTCTAGACCAGACTGGCATTGAACTCAGAAATCCACCTGTCTCTGCCTCCCAAGTGCTGGGATTAAAGGTGTGCGCCACTATTGCCTGGCTGAACCAGAATCTTACCCTCACCTAATGTCTGTGTCACCCTCCAAGCAGAACCATTGTTCATTGAAACAGTTGATGGATGACTTCATGAATAGACCATCTTAATGCACACACCATTTCTTAAATTAATGTAACCTGTTCCCTGTGGGCTGGGAATGATGACAATCACTCAAGTCAAATAGCTTTGACCACAGCAGGAAATCTATATCCAAATAATTGTGCCTACAATTCATTCCTTGGTGAAGCAGAACTGCCAAGCCTTAGCTTAGCTACTATGGAGGTGAAATCCTTTGGTGATATAAGAGGCATTAAAGTGCAGCCTTATTTCAATGAACTCCAATGTCTGAAAATTATTCTTATTTTGTGTTTCTACCACAGGAAGAGCCAAGATTTTAAGCTTTACTAAATCAAAACAAACAAACAAATATCTTTTTATATTCATTTAATAACCTGTCCATTACTTTTAAAAAACAACTGATTATTGATGGTTGTATGGATTTATTTCTGTGTTTTCAGTTATATTCCACTGATCAACCTATTTTCCTGCCAATACCATGCAGTTTATATTATACTACTTGAACACAATTTGAAGTCAGAGATGTTGATACTTCTAGAAGTTCATTTATTATAGAGCATTGTTTTAGATATCCTGGATTTTTATTTTTCCGTATGAAGTGGAGAATTGCCCCTTCAATATCTATAAAACTTTTGTTGGAATTTAATGGGAATTTCTTTGAATCAGTAGATTGATGTTGGTAAGATGGCATTTTATACTACATTAATCCTCTAGATGTAGGAGCTTGAGAAATCTCTGCATCTTATAATGGTTCTTCAATTTATTTCTCCAGAAACTTGAAGTTCTTTGCTATTTTTTAAAGTTTAATTATTTTATTTATGTAAGTACACTGTGGCTGTCTTCAAAGACATCAGAAGAGGGTACCAGATCTAATTATGGATGGTTATGAGTCACCATGTGGTTGCTGGGAATTGAACTCCTCTAAAAGAGCAGACAGTGTTCTTAACCACTGAGCCATCTCTCCAGCCCCGAAGTTCTTTTCATAGAGCTATTTTGCTTGCTCAGATAAAGTAATAACAATAAAATTCATATTATTTTAACTAAAAAAATATTGTAAGTCATGGGGCTTCTAGCTAAGAGGTATTGATGGTTACTTATTTCTTCCAGGAACGTACAGTATGCAATAGAGAGAAGGATGGGAGAGAAGAGTCAAGGAAGGAATATGATGAGGGAAAACTAACACTAAAGGCCATTTGAGAAACCATGTGTGTGTGTGCATGTGTTTTTCAATAGGCCAGCATGTATATGGGTATGAGATTCTATTGGGTACTGGATTCTCAAGTGCTGCCAACTTCAAGAAAAGTGACCCTCCCTATTCCAGAAGGCATTTTCTCTCTTGCCAATAACTAACTCCTAAGCTAGGTGTAGGATTTTGTAACCACTTCCCCGATCCAAGCTATAATATGTCCTGCTTGATCTTTTGCAGATCTTGTGCATGCTGTCACAGCCACTGTGGAATTCTATGTGCAATTGCCCTGTTGTGTCCAGAAAACATTGTTTTTCAACTAGCAGTTGTAATTGATTTAAGGATTCTTATAGATGTGATTCTTAGAATCTTACATCTGTAATTTTGGGAGGATGCATAAATTGTTCTGTTATTCCTATTTAAAGTTTCATTAAAGTTCATTAAAATAAAAGCTATAGGTCCTAACATTCTAATTAGGCCTACTTTTATCCTGGTGTTTTTCTCCTAGCCACAGGATTATATCTTTTATGAACATAGGAATTAAACATTTAAAAATACTAAATGGCAGTGTTCTTTTTTTTTTTTTAGCATTTGTTCATTTTATTCACAAAACATAAGATTTACCCCTGTACTGAATCTCTTTAATTTATGATTTTACACAAAGGACCCTGAGATATATCAATTATAAAACATGTCAAAGAGAAACATCTTTAAAATTTATAAACAGGTACTTTATAGAGTTCTCTATAAAACCTATCAATATAAAAAGACACTGGACTGAATGTAAGGCATGTTCAGCTGTCATTAGAATTACTTTTGTCTTGTTGGAAACTCCTCTCTCCTGACTTCTCTTACACCCTATAGATTGTTAAGGGTATCTGCTAGGCTTTTCCCAGGGTCTCTTGGCACCGTTCTGACACCTGTTGTCATCTCCTTTATGACCAGAATGCTTTCTAGTCCTTTCCCTTGACGTGGTGCGATCTTTTCTTCTAACATTATCACTGTCTCAATTTTGCGTTCTTTGTTTCTCATTCTCACCACTTCTTCTTTGGCTCGCCGTGCCTGTCTTCTGGCTCTCTGTGCGAGCCTGGTTCTCAGCCATTGCCAAGTCTGCGGTAACTATTCTCCTGGCTTCTGTCCTCCATGTGCTTTGCTAGGGGATCTCGCCAGTCTGCATCCTGTAAGTTCTGAGCTTGCTCTCTCAGTCCTCCTTTCCTGGTGCCTTTGGTCCTCCCTGCCTCCTTCTCGCCTCCTGTCACATGCCTGGTGGCCCCTGGCTAACTTACCTACTTCTTCGCCTCTGGCTTTCCCCTGTCTCTTCTTTCTTGTACCTTTAGCTGAGGCAGAGCTCTGACTGCGGGAGGAGGAGGAGTTGCTTGCTTCACTGGTGGACTCAAGCTGCTCTTGCTGCAGTCAGAATCTAAGTCAGAGGAATCAGATGCCAAGGAAGACTCTTAAAAATGAAGATGTCACGGCTGGTTTCTTTTGCTCAGCTTCTGGTTTCTGGGCTACAATGACCTGGGTGTAGTTTTCAGATGCTCTTGAATATCATCTGTCAAGCCTCTGAGACCTATGGAAGCGAAGAAGTTGATGGCAAATTGGGTATTGCACAGGTTGTCTCAGGGTAACCATCCTTCAAAGAATGGCTGAGGAGTTTCATCCTTTAACCTTACCTTCAGTTTAGAAAGGCCCATGTATTCTCACAGTTGCTGGAAGATCTTGACAAAAAATCCTACTAGATGATGTCATGGTCTCTTCACTCACCTTTATACATTTGGGAACACTCCATGGAAGTAAATCTGTGCATAAAAGGTGAGCAAACATCCTAGCAACATTTCTCAATTTGTTTGTCTCTAAGCGATGGATGGTGTCACACTGCTCCTTGACTATACTTTCAAATGATTCCATGTATTCTTTTTTCGGCATACAAAACTGCCCAGCTAACAAGCCAAAAATTTTTCATAGGTTCTTTGTTGGCCACACCAATCAAGTATCATGTTGCAGAGTTCTTTTGTTGGACTCTCAACAAACTCTATTTTTAGCAACTTGTATGCACATTCCTCAAAATCTAAACTTGACTGAATGGCAAGATTTATTGTACGGAGAAGTGAGACTAGGTTGATTTCTGTTTGGTCATGAATAGCTACTTTATTTCCTCCTTCCTATTCTCCTTCTTCTTCCTCCTCTTCCTCATCTTCACTACTTCCAGCTTCTTGGTCTGTGTTTGAATCACTGTCTCCTTCATCAGGGATGTCTTTTTTAATAGCCGTGTACTTCTCTTCATTCTCCATAAAATGAGGATCCATCTTGATAAGGTTAAGAATGTCTTCTGGATTGTAGTCATCCTCCAAGGGGAGCATATGTGTAAACTGATCGTTCTCTTCCACTAAATCAAGTCCTTCCAGAATAGCAGGGAGGTCCTTGAATCCATCGTTCTGTCTGGGATTCTTCTTTCAGGAGATGGGGATTTCCAGGTCATTTTCTAATCATCTGCATCTCTATCTCTTTCTCTGTGTTTTTCTTGGTCTCTACTTTGTGATTCCATGCTGTCATCAGAGGACTGTCCTCTCCTAGAATGCTAATAGCCTAACCAGCTGCAATCAGAGTAGTATCTCTCCTGGGGGTGGGTGGGGAAACCATTATTGTTCTGCATATCTGTCTTCTGGGGAGGAGCTCTGGTGGTATGAATTGTGGCTCTCCCTTCTGTCCTGACCGGAGGACTGGTTCATGTGTGCCACACTGCTTTTCATGTTCTGCTGTCAGCTGACCCAGTAAACCAGATGCCTCAGGTTCATTCAAGTGACATGTACTCAATGGTCTGAGTTACTTGACAGTTTTCTTTTTCTGTCTCCACACATCACCTAAAGCTCCACTGTGCCGCCTTCTCTATGGAAGTGACAAATGGTGGTGGTCTATAGCCAGACCCAAAGCTAATAGCTTTGTCAATGCAAAAACAACCATCTTTGGTAGATTGAAATTATAGTAATGACCTTGAAGAAGTCAAGATCAAGTATTATAAAATGATTATCAAACTGGGACACTAGCTTAGCATGTACACAAGGCCCCAGGTTCAATCCCAAGTACTTCAATAAGAAAACTATGAAACTACTGTAATGGAAACAAATTTTTCATATATATGGAGTGGATTTGGTTTTGAGATTTAAAAAAATACACAGGAAAAATGATAGCTACTAGCTGATTCCATGAACATATTTGTGGCTGATAGTGAAAATCAACTAACTAGTATTTCCTTGTCAGTATTAAAACATATTACACTATCAGAAATGTCACTCCAAGAAGCAGAAGTAAATGGGAAATTTTTTCCTACTTAGGATGTCAAGGACTTTCTAATGTATATCTAAGAGTACTTATCTTCTAAAATGTGAATTAAAAGCACAAAGCTGAAACTACTAAATAACAACAAAAAGAAGCTAAAATTCATTCAGTGAAGCTAAAATTAGTTGCAAGAAATGAAAATTGTAGTTGCCCGGAGAATAGGAAAATTAACACATGCAAAGAAAATGTTAAAGAAAATTGGCCTGTTTAGGGAACCTGGGGATGTTTTGTTCTAAGGTCAGCTATCAGCAGGACTTTTACACAGCAACAGTAATCAGTGTTAGAAATGTTTGTTACTATTGTAGAAAAACATGCTGTGTCCCAGTCACATCCTGTGTTCAGTATATTGCTAATATCAAGTCCTCAAAAGATGTCCTAGAGCTCATTTCTGCAAAGACAGAAACAGCTACATTTAGGGCCCTTATATTAGGAGTCTTACCAGTTTGTAAGAGAAATGTTAAGTGGAGGGCGTAAACAGACACTGATTGATCAAAATGACTTTGTCTCCCTTTTCATGGAGGGGTATTCAGCCACTTAGATTGTTTATAATCACCTTTGAACGAAATCCTGCAAATATTAACTGCTGCCTTTTATCCATGAGGTAGTGATGAAACACCAGGACTGGTGTGTCCTTTTAATAAATTCTTTTCATCAAATCCCCCAAATTTAAAAAAAAAAAAGTTTTGTGCTTTGAAGTGTTACCTGTGCCACTCTTTCTAAATGGTGGCTTGATTTTCTTTGAAGTTGTGTTAACCTTGACAGACAGCACTGTGCCATGCCCTTTGCCAAGCTATGCTTTGTAGTGCTCTAATGAAATAGCCAACTAACTTGTGGACCTACACTTGACATAAACAAGCCTTTATTAAGAACAGATTTGCCAAGGGGTGGGAGAAGAAAGGGATATTTTCATGGTAATATATTTATGATTGTTCCATTAAATTGTATATTGGATATATTTTGTTCTTCATTGAAATTTCATTTTGCGTTAACTTACTGACTAGTCTCTTTTAGCAATCCTGCATCCCATTTCATGGGTACTACCTCTGAAACATATTATCTCCTTAAAACCATATCAGATTGTAATGTGAATTTTTGTAGAGTTTTTATTCAAACTTTTATAGAGGCAATAAATGATTTCCAACTAACAGATCTCTCTTTTAAAGTTCATTTTTCTTTGTGTTGTGTTTTTTCTCTTAAAAGTGAATTATTTCTTCCCTCAGATAAGGTTCTGATAAGGAGAGGAATAATAGGGTATTTGGGGTTCAAAAAGGGAGGAACATAAAGTTCAAGTGAAATTTTGGTCGACGACTTAAGTTCACATGTATATCATTCTAATAAGCTTTACATAGATAAGTAGAAAGCCAGAACATGCCAGAATCAATGAGACAGGATCTTGCTTTGTTGTTCTGGACATCTTCAAACTTGAAGCAATCACATGTTTTATTCTCTCAAATTCTGGGATTATAGGCACTCAAACTTATTTGCCTAGCAAAACATAATAAATTGTAAGGATACAAACACAAGATGTTATACCTTTAAAAATAATTACTATTTCAAGCTAATAAAAAGCTTTTTATGTCCATGCCTCCAATGCTTAATGTTATATCAATAATTATATTTAGCTTAATTTGTATAGCTCACAGCTCCAAGTTTATTTATACAAGAACAACCCCTCTGTTTTAGGATCATGATGTATTTGTATTCAGAACCTTGTCTTTTAGTATATCACTAATCACATAGGATCAGAAGGCAGTATAGTCAAGACTTACATGTTCTTTCAATCAATAAAATGCTGGATGTTGAGGAGGCTATCTTATATAGTCTCTTCTACTACATACCTCGGTGGGAAGTTTACTAGTTGCTATTCATTGGGGGTGGTTTGTGATAATGCAGTCATCCCTAACAAAAGGTAGAGGTGCTTGTCAGACACTCATTCATATGATGGTACTTGCTTAATCGACTGCATTCTTTACAATATTTGAATGAATAGCCAGGATTCTGACTGTTGGGGGAGTTAGTGATTAAAATTGAGGACACATAAATAAAAACTTCTAAAAAGTCTTGATAGAATCATTATAATAGATGACAGTAAGTGACTGGTGGGCAAGGGCAAGAAGAAGTCAAAATGTTGGATCAACAAGGTGTATAATGCTTGATAGCAAAGTTGAGTAACTGTTTGGATTAATTATTATAGGAGTTAAGATGTGAGAGTGTAGGGCTTGAGAGATGGCTTAGCAGTTACAAGCATGTACTATTGCAGAAGACAGGAATTTAGTTCCAGCATCCACACTGAATTGATCGTAATTTGTGCCTCCAGCTGTATGAAATCTGATAAAATCTTCAGAATTCTGTGGGCACCTGTTCAGACAAATACACATTTCTACATATACACATAATTTAAAACAATGGAAGAGGCTGGAGAGATTGCTCAGTGGTTAAAAACACTTGGTGTTCTTGTAGAGGGGCAAGATTCAGCTCCTAGCACCCATATGGTGGCTCATGGACATCTGTAACTCTAGTTCCTGGGTATCTATCACCTTCTAGCTTTCATGGGACCCTGTATGCATGTGGTATGCATAAATTCACAAAGGCTCATACACATATAATAAATAAATCTTTAAAACTAAATGTTTTTTTAAATTGCAGTGGAGCTATAAGTTGTTTGACCTGTCTGTAGAGCAGATGGAATAATGATAGTATCTATGTGGTGATGAGAATGTGATAACCTGCCATACAGTGTTAATCACAATGCCTTGTAACACAAAGTATTTAGGATACCAATACTATTATTATTGCTTTCCAAAAACAAAAGGTGTGGAGGAAAAATTGAAGACACTCAAGAACTTTGTCTTAAGAATTTGGCCGTGCTGTCTCAAGTCTTTCTTCCCTGCCGTTGGGTCTACTTCCCCCTACTAGGATGGCCTGCTTGGGCATCAGTGGGAGAAGATGTGCCTAGACCTGCTGGAACTACATGCTCCAGGGTAGCATGGTACTCAAGGGGAGCTCGCTGTCTCTGGGGAAAGGGGGAGGAGCAATGGGGGAAGGATTTTTAAGGGTCAGACTGGGAAGAAAGAAGAGATGGGGGCTGTGATTGGGATGTAAAGTGAATAAAAAATAAAAATAATAAAATAAATTGGCCCTGGGTAGAGATGGATCCAAGACAATTCAGAAGTTTCAACTACATATAGAATATGACTAGTGCAGCTGTCACAGTCAAGAGGTAATCTGCGTTTCTTAGGGGGCCTTTGGTGTTCTCCTTACCAAAGAACTACTAGATTCTAGCAGTTCCTCTAGCAGCTAGAGGAATGGGCTAAACGGACTTCTTGCTTTGCAGTGAGTGAAGTATTAATGCCATGTAACATATTTCATCCACTTTTACTGACCATTATCTACAGGTATCTTTACATATTTGATAAAATTGCATGAATTAGAATCACTGTAGAAAAGCTACTTCTTTAAAACTTCAATTCACTTCATCAAATGTTGCTCTCTAATTTAATGCATGGGCAAATGATGGTGAATTTCTGAAACTGTTTTTTTAAGTGACTTACAGAAATGTGAGTGCAGTTGTTTAGTTCTACTTCACTATGTTTCCTACTGGGTAAATTTACCCAGTTCCTCCTGTGTCTAAAGCAGACTAGCGTCCTTTGTTCATGCATGTCTCATTTCTCACGGGGATCTGCATCATTGCTTTCCTAAGTGCAGGTTTGCGGCTTGCATGCTTGCCTCCCATTTTATTCACAAACCCACACTTTGCAAACCATTTCAAATACTTAGTTCACCCTATATGAAAAATTATATAACGTCTATCTCCTCTGATGCAGTGAGTCAGAGGAAAGGGTCACGTGACCTCTTGTAAAGCCTGTTTAGTGCACACAAAGCTATTTTTCTAAACATAAAAGAGGCTCTGGACCAATTAAATATTTTAAGGGATTTATTCTTATTTGACCTCATAACTTCTGTTCCTTCTATTTTGGGATAATTATCAGATACCTTAATTGGAAAAACAATAACAAAAGGTTAAAAAACCCCAAGTTCATTTGAAATAAACATCGATCTACTTGAATACAAATGATCACTAAACAGCAGAAAGGAAAACAAGAGTTCAGTGGAATAAATTTAGAATACCTTATACCTAAGACATCATTTGAAATGTAATCAAACTAGTACTCACAAATTATTGCTCCAGATTGTCTTGGCTTAATTCTTGTTTCTCCTTTTTTTTTTAATGATGCAAATTTTCACTATAAAGTGACAAAATTTTTAACTGTAGAAAAAATTTTATTGCAAATGCCTGTTTTCTTATACAGCTAAGGACTGTATAAGTATAGAGTTGGATTACCCTTATTGGGTTGGGCCCTCCCACATCAACTATCAATCAAGGAAATGTCCCACATTCATGTTTGCCGGACAATCTGATAGAAGCAATCCCTCAACTGAGGCTCCCTCTTCTCAAATAACTGTAGTTTGTGTTAACTTGACAAAAAATAATAACCAGCATATGGGTAAGGGATTACTTGCAAGAGCCTAAGTCATTGCAAAACAAAAGTAATCCTGAAAATTCTTACCCCAATATGGGTGATTTTCCATAGCTTCATGGATGGAGTCCTGACGTCAGTTAACCTTCCACACTTTCTATAGTCAATCACATCCCAGTGCCATGGACACCATGTGCATCTGGGACAGAATTGCCTGTAACATGGGGAGGTGTGTAGGAAGAAATAACTAGAACCTCATGTGAGGACTTGTGCATGCTATAAAATTCTTTAAGCTCCAGTTTCTTTTTTTTAATTTTTTTATTGGATATATTCTTTATTTACATTTCATTTCCCTTTTCCTGGTTCCGTGCCCCCTCCCCAAAGGTCCCACATGCCCTTTTCCCTCTCCCTGTTCCCCCATCCACCCCTTCCCACTTCCCTGTTCTGGTATTCCCTTACACTGATGCATTGAGACTTTCCAGAACCAGGGTCCACTCCTTCCTTCTTCTCAGACATCATTTGGTATGTGGATTGTATCTTTGGTGTTCCAAGCTTCTAGGCTAATATCCACTTATCAGTGAGTGCATACCATGGGTATTCTTTTGAGACTGGGTTTCCTCACTTAGTATAATGTTCTCCAGCTCCATCCATTTCTCTAAGAATTTCATGAATTCATTGTTTCTAAAGGCTGAATAGTACTCCATTGTGTATATATGCCACTTTTTTTTTATCCATTCCTCTGTTGAGGGACATCTGGGTTCTTTCCAGCTTCTGGCTATTATAAATAAGGCTGCTATGAACATAGTGGAGCATGTATCCTTATTGCATGCTGGGGAACCTTCTGGGTATATTCCCAGGAGTGGTATGGCTGTGTCCTCTGGAATTATGGTGTCCAGTTTTCTGAGGAACCGCCATACTGATTTCCAGAATGGTTGCACCAGCTTGCAGTCCCACCAGCAGTGGAGGAGTGTTCCTCTTTCTCCACATCCTCACCAACACCTGATGTCTTCGGAGTTTTTATTCTTAGCCATTCTGACTGGTATGAGGTGAAATCTCAGGGTTGTTTTGATTTGCATTTCCCTAATGAATAATGATGGTGAACATTTTTTAAGGTGCTTCTCAGCCATCCGAATTTCTTCAGGTGAAAAGTCTTTGTTTAGCTCTGTACCCCACTTTTGGAGAGGGTCATTTGGTTTTCTGGGGTCTAACTTCTTGAGTTCTTTGTATACATTGGATATTAGCCCTCTGTCAGATGTAGGGTTGGTGAAGATCTTTTCCCAATTTGTTGGTTGCCGATTTGTCCTTTTGACAGTGTCTTTTTCCTTACAGAAACTTTGTAATTTTATGAGGTCCCATTTATCTATTCTTGATCTTAGAGCATAAGCTATTGGTGTTCTGTTCAGGAACTTTCCCCCTGAGCCAATGTCCTCAAGGGTCTTCCCCGGTTTCTTTTCTATTAGTTTTAGTGTGTCTGGATTTATGTGGAGGTCCTTGATCCATTTGGAGTTGAGCTTAGTACAAGGAGATAAGAGTGGATCAATTCTCATTCTTCTGCATGTTGACCTCCAGTTGAGCCAGCACCATTTGTTGAAAAGGCTATCTTTTTTTCCACTGGATGTTTTCAGCTCCTTTGTCGAAGATAAATTGGCCATAGATGTGTGGGTTCACTTCTGCGTCTTCAATCCTATTCCATTGATCCACTTCCCTGTCACTGTACCAATATCATGCAGTTTTTAATACTACTGCTCTATAGTATTGCTTGAGGTCCAGGATACTGATTCCCCCAGAAGTTCTTTTACTATTGATAATAGTTTTAGCTATCCTGTTTTTTTTTTTGTTGTTGTTGTTATTCCAGATGAATTTGAAAATTGCTCTTTCTAACTCTATGAAGAACTGAGTTGGGATTTTGATGGGGATTGCATTGAATCTGTATATTGCTTTGGGCAAGATTGACATTTTAACTATATTAATCCTGTCAATCCAGGAGCATGGAAGATTTTTCCATTTTCTGAGGTCTTCTTCCATTTCCTTCTTCAGAGACCTGAAGTTTTTGTCATACAAATCTTTCACTTCTTTGGTTAGAGTCACACCAAGTTACTTTATATTGTTTGTGGCTATTGTGAAGGGTGTCATTTCCCTAATTTCTTTCTCAGCCTGCTTATCCTTTGAGTATAGGAAGGCTACTGATTTGTTTGAGTTGATTTTATAACCAGCCACTTTGCTGAAGTTGTTTATCAGCTGTAGGAGTTCTCTGGTGGAGTTTTTTGGGTCACTTAAGTATACTATCATATCATCTGCGAATAGTGATAGTTTGACTTCTTACTTTCCAATTTGTATCCCTTTGACTTCCTTATGTTGTTAAATTGCTCTAGGTAGTATAAGCTCTAGTTTCTTGAACTGTAAAATAGTAATAAATATACCTCCTCTGGGAGCCTGCAACTCTGATTATGGAGATAAAAGAAACTGGTTGTAAGAAAACTTAAAAAACAGATTGAAATGAATAAGATTAAAACTATTCTGGGCTGGATATATGGTTCAGCAGTTAAGAGCACTGACTACTCTTCTGGAGGTTCTGAGTTCAAATCCCAGCAACCACATGGTGGCTCACAACCATCTGTAATGTGATCTGACGTCCTCTTCTGGTGTGTCTGAAAACAGCAACAGTGTACTCACATAAAATAAATAAATAAATCTTTAAAAGAAACTATTCCAATTAACCTAGGCATTCAAAACTATTGGGCTTTGAGGCTACAAAATGAGGAACATATTCTCCAGTTTCCTGGACCTTGTCATAACTTAAAATTTTACATTTAAATATGTAAAATGAAATATGTAAAACAGCATACAATTGAGAAAAGTATATCATAGACTGATTGCTAAAAGAACAGTGGGAAGCTAGTGGAAGGGAAACAATATTTTAAGCAAAATATAATTTTGAATTGGTTTGGATCCAAATACAACTACTTAGACAATTAAATTTCTGATGTCCACAAAAAGGGTATATGAATTAAACTTATGATTCTCTTTACAGTTTTAAAAGTAGTTTCTAAACATATTAGCTTTCCTTGGGGCCATCATGCCTATTATATATTCATCACTTGACTACTATTTAATTCTTACCTGTTTATAGTTTACATCTATATTATAATTGGTACTTATTGAATTCATATTATCTGACAGCTATAGATCTGGATGCTAGGTCCTATGATGTCTTGGAATGTTTGATTATTGTTCTTTGTGTACGTCCATACAATGCTAATATTGAAAATATCTTAGTGTTTCTCTAGATCAAATTTGTCAGGATTGTTCCAAGAAAAAATGGTGGGTAAAGAGAAGATAATAGCATCTTCCCAAGTTCTCTCAGATAATAGATGGTGAAATTAGAACCAGACCCTATCCTAGGTTTCTCCTACCAGGTTCCTGTATTTCCCATTATACTAGATCATAGAATAGTACTTTATTTTACAGCCCTAAACATATATATCTTTAAAGCAATGATTCTCAAAGCTAAATGTAATAACAATGGGAAAAAAGAGACCATGAATTTGAAAGAAAGCAAGAGGAGATGTGGGGGGATTGGAGAAAGGAAATGGAAGAGAGAAATGTAATTATATTACAATTGCAAAGATAAAATAAATAATTTATAAAATGATTATCCAGGTGTTGTTTAGACAGCCATATTGTTGAGATGTCATTGGTACAGCTTCCCTGCCATGCTAAAGACACTATCTTCAACCATACCTATTGATTTTCTGCCTCTTATCATCTTTCTGCACCTCTTCTGATATGTCCTCTGAGACTTACATATAAGGGAATTTAGATGTATCCAATGGCGATGGACACTACACATGTCATGGGTGTACATGAATCCTTATTTGGTGAAGGTAGTGAGTTACACTTACCTGTGATTATAAAGTAAGCATTTGTAATGAACATAGAAATTATATTAGTTTGGGGAACTGGTAGTAGAAGACTTAACTCTGGGTTCTATGGCTTCCTAACTTGATGTTATACAGTGCATGGCATGAATTCAATTCCCTCATATTAAGTGGACCTTAAGCATATTAAACAACTGGATGTTACCACCAAGATGTAAGTGCTGTATAATTCTATTAAATGCAACACTTTCTAGAGTTGTAGCTCACTGATAGAGCACTTGAATAGCAAAGTGTCTGTGCCGATCATTTTTGTGGTCCATAGGTATTACAACTAGTACTCTGAAAGCTAGTCCTTAGGGAAGAGTTTCCATGCCATACCTAGCTGGATTACTTTAAGTCTTGTGCAACAACAAGGCAACAACAAAAACTGTATTAGTTAGGGTTCTCTAGAGTCATAGAACTTAGGGATAGTCTCTATATGGTAAGGGAATTTGTTCTGATTACTTACAGTCTATAGTGGCTATTCCTGGTTGTCAAATTGACTATATCTGGAAATAACTAAAATCAATAATTGGAAGTCTCCCCAGCTGTTTTGAACCAGCCGGCGGAACCAGGTACCCGAGATATCCTGAGTTTAAAACCTTTGGGGACTCAGACTTCGAGCAGGAGCTGTGCACAGAGCAGTGGTTTGGGGGGGGGCCCAGCCAAGTGTGGGCTCTGTGTCCTGAAGGCAGACCCTGCACTCCCTGCAGCCTCCACCATCTTCCCAGCTGTTTTGAACCAGCTGGTGGAGCCAGGTACCCAAGATATCCTGAGTTTAAAACCTCTGGGGACTCAGGCCACCTGTCAGCAACCTGTGAGGAGGAGCCCCACAGGGCAGTGGTTCAGATGTCCCAGTCTTGGGGAAATAGCCTTACGAGCCCACAGGAGGTTCAAGCACCAGCTAGTAACTACAGGACCAACAAACACCAGAGATTACCAGATGGCAAAAGGCAAACGTAAGATCGTTACTAACAAAAATCAAGGCAATATGGCAGCATCCGAACCCAGTTCCCCAACAGCAATAAGTCTCTGATACCCCAACACACCAGAAAAACAAGACTCTAAAATCACTGGTCAGGATGCTGATAGAGGAACACTTAGATAAATCTCTTAAAGAAATACAGGAGAAAATAGATCAAAAGCTAGAAGCCCTTACAAGGCAGACACAAAAATCACTTAAAGAAATTCAAGAGAGTATGGACCAAAAAACGGATGCCAATAAGGGGGAAACACAAAAATCACTTAAAGAAATACAAGAGAACCTGGGTCAACAAGTAGAAGCCATAAAAGAGGAAACACAAAAATCCCTTAAAGAATTACATGAAAACACAAACAAGTAAGTGAAAGATCTGAGCAAAACCATACAGAATCTAAAAACAGAAGTAGAAACAACTAAGAAATCACAAAGGGAGACAATGTTGGAGATAGAAAACCTTGGGAAGAAATCAGGAGTCGTAGATGCAAATATCAACAATAGAATACAAGAGACAGAAGAAAGAATCTCAGATGCCGAAGATACCGTAGGAACCATGGATTCAACAATTTAAAAAATGCAAAATGCAAAAAGCTGGTAACCCAAAACATTCAGGAAATCCAGGACACAATGAGATGACCAAACCTAAAGGTTATAGGCATAGATGAGAGGGAAGATATACAACTTAAAGGGCCAGCAAATATCTTCAACAAAATTATGGAAGAAAACTTCTCAAACCTAAAGAGAGAGATGCCCATGAATATACAAGAAGACTACAGAACCCCAAACAGACTGGACCAGAACAGAAATACCTCCCGTCACATTATAATCAAAACCCCAAATGTACTAAACAAAGAAAGAATATGAAAGGTAGTAAGAGAAAAAGGCCAAGTAACATATAAAGGAAAACCTACCAGAATTACACCAGACTTCTCACCTGAGACCATGAAAGCTAGACGATCCTGGGCAGATCTCATGCAGACTCTAAAAGAACACAAACTTCAGCCAAAACTACTATACCCAGCAAAACTCTCAAGCACTATAGATGGGGAAACCAAGGTGTTCCATGACAAAACCAAATTTGCACGTTATCTATCCACAAACCCAGCCCTACAAAGGATAATAGGGGGAAAACACCAACACAAGGGGGGGAAACTACAGCACAGAAGAAGCAAGATAGAAACAACCTCTCATCAAACCCAAAAGAAGAGAACCACTCGAATATAAAAAATAAGGCCCAAAATGTCAGGAAGTAATAAATATTATTCCTTAAAATCTCTTAACATTGATGGAATCAATTCCCCAATAAAAAGACACAGACTAACAGACTGGATACGGAAACAGGACCCTACATTTGCTGCATACAGGAAACACATTTCACTGTCAAAGACAATCACTACCTTAGAGTAAAAGGCTGGAAGACAATTTTACAAGCAAATGGTCTCAGGAAAAAAGCCAGAGTAGCCATTCTAATATCAGATGAAATTGACTTTCAACGTAAAGTCATCAAAAGAGACTCAGAAGGTCACTTCTTGATGGTCAAAGGGAAAATTCACAATGAATTCTCAATACTGAATATCTATACTCCAAATGTAAGATCACCCTCATTCGTAAAAGAAACTTTACTAAAGCTTAAAGCACACATTGCACCTAACACAATAATTGTAGGTGACTTCAACACTTCACTCTCCTCAATGGACCAATCAGGAAAGCAGAAACTAAACAAGGGCACAGTGAAACTAATTAAAACTTTGGACCAATTGGATTTAACAAATATATATATATATATATATATATAACATTTCATTCTAAAGCAAAAGAATATACCTTTTTCTCAGCAGCGCATGGTACCTTCTCCAAAATCGATCATATAATTGGTCACAAGACAGACCTCAACAAATACAAGAAGATCGAATTAATCCCATGCCTACTATCAGATCACTATGGAGTAAAAGTGGTCTTCAATAGCAAGAAGAACAACAGAAAGCCCACATACACATGGAAACTGAACAATACTCTACTCACTGACACCTTGGTCAAGGAAGAAATAAAGAAAGAAATCAAAGACTATTTAGAGTTAAATGAAAATGAAGGTATGACCTACCCAAATCTATGGGACACAATGAAAGCAGTGCTAAGAGGAAAACACATAGCCCTGAGTGCCCCCAAAATGAAACTGGAGAGAGCATACACTAGCAACTTAACAGCACACCTGAAGGCCCTGGAACAAAAAGAAGCTAATTCACCCAGGAGGAGTAGGAGACAAGAAATCATCAAACTAAGGGCTGAAATCAATCAAGTAGAAACAAAGAGAACCATACAAAGAATCAACAAAACCAAGAGCTGGTTCTTTGAGAAAATCAACAAGATTTAGTCAAACTAACCAAAGGGCACAGAGACAGCATCCAAATTAACAAAATTTGAAATGAAAAGGGGGATGTAACAACAGAAACTGCGGAAATTCAATGAATCATTAGATCCTACTACAAAAGCCTATATTCAACACAACTGGAGAATCTTGAGGAAATGGACAATTTCCTAGACAGATACCAAATAACAAAATTAAATCAGTATCAATTAGATCAGCTAAACAGTCCCATGACTCCTAGAGAAATAGAAAGGTTATAGAAAGACTCCCAAACCAAAAAAAGTACGGGACCAGATGGTTTTGGTGCAGAATTCTATCAGACCTTCAAAGAAGAACTAAAACCAATACTCTTCAAGTTATTCCACAAAATAGAAACAGAAGGAACACTGCCCACCTCTTTCTACGAAGCCACAATTATGCTGATACCAAAACCACACAAAGATCCAACAAAGAAAGAGAACTACAGGCCAATTTCCCTTATGAATATTGATGCAAAAATACTAAATAAAATTCTTGCCAAAAAAATCCAAGAGCACATCAAAATGATCATTCACTATGATCAAGGGGGCTTCATCCCAGGGATGCAGGGATGGTTCAATATACAGAAATACATCAATGTAATCCACTACATAAACAAACTAAAAGAAATAAAAAACCACATGGTCATCTCATTAGATGCTGAACAAGCATTTGATAAAATTTAGCATTCTTTCATGCTAAAAGTCCTGGAAAGAACAGGAATTCAAGGCCCAGACCTAAGCATAATAAAAGCTATATACAGCAAACCAGTAGTCAACATCAAACTGAATGGAGAGAAACTTGAAGCAATCCCATTAAAATCAGGGACTAGACAAGGCTGCCCTCTCTCTCCATATCTTTTCAATATAGTACTTGAAGTTCTAGCGAGAGCAATTAGACAACATAAGGAAGTCAAAGGGATACAAATTGGAAAGGAAGAAATCAAAATATCTCTTTTTGCAGATGATATGATAGTATACGTAAATGACCCAAAAAAACTCCACCAGAGAACTCCTATAGATGATAAAGAACTTCAGCAAACTGGCTGGTTATAAAATCAACTCAAGCAAATCAGTAGCCTTCTTGTACTCAGAGGACAAGCAGGCTGAAAGAGAAATTAGGGAAATAACACCCTTTACAATAGCCACAAACAATATAAAGTATCTTGGTGTGACTTTAACCAAACAAATGAAAGATCTGTATGACAGGAACTTCAAGTCCTTGAAGAAAGAAATCAAAGAATACCTCAAGAGATGGAAAAATATTTCATGCTCTTTGATTGGGAGGATCAATATAGTAAAAATGGCCATCTTGCCAAAAGCAATCTACAGATTCAATGTAATCCCCTTCAAAATCCCAACTCAAATCTTCATAGATCTAGAAAGAGCAATTCTCAAATTCATCTGGAGTAACAAAAAACCCAGGATAACTAAAACTATTCTCAACAATAAAAGGACTTCTGGGGGAATCAATATCCCTGACCTCAAGCAGTACTACAGAGCAATTGTGTTAAAAACTGCATGGTATTGGTACAGCAACAGGCAAGTAGATCAATGGAATAGAATTGAAGACCCAGAAATGAACCCACAGAGTTATGGTCACTTGATCTTTGATAAAGGAGCTATAATCATCCAGTGGGAAAAAGATAGCCTTTTCAACAAATGGTGCTGGTTCAACTGGACGTCAACATGCAGAAGAATGCGAATTGACCCACTCTTATCTCCTTGTACCAAGATCAACTCCAAGTGGATCAAGGACCTCCACATAAAACCAGACACACTGAAACTAATAGAAAAGAAACTGGGGAAGACCCTGAAGGACATGGGCACAGGGGGAAAGTTCCTGAACAGAACACCAATAGCTTATGCTCTAAGATCAAGTATTGCCAAATGGGACCTCATAAAATTCCAAAGTTTCTGTAAGGCAAAGGACACTGTCAGAAGGACAAAACAGCAACCAACAAATTGGGAAAAGATCTTCACCAACCCCATATCTGACAGAGGGCTAATATCCAATATATACAAAGAACTCAAGAAGTTAGACCCCAAAGAACCAAATAACCCTATCAAAAATGGGGTACAGAGCTAAACAAAGAATTTTCACCAGAAGAAATTCGGATGGCCGAGAAACACCTTAAAAGATGTTCAACATCATTAGTCATCAAGGAAATGCAAATCAAAACAACCCTGAGATTCCACCTCACACCAGTCAGAATGGCTAAGATTAAAAACTCAAGAGACAACAGGTGCTGGCGAGGATGTGGAGAAAGAGGAACACTCCTATACTGTTGGTGGGATTGGAAGATGGTACAACTGCTCTGGAAATCAGTCTGGGGGTTCCTCAGAAAATTGTGCATGACACTTCTAGAGGACCCTGTCATACCACTCCTGGGCATATACCCAGCGAATTCCCCTGCATACAATAAACACACATGCTCTACTATGTTCATAGCAGCCTTATTTATAATAGTCAGAAGTTGGAAGAAGCCGAGATGTCCCTCAGAGGAGGAATGGATACAGAAAATGTGGTATATTTATATATTGGAATACTACTCAGTAATTAAAAATAATGAATTCATGCAATTTGTAGGCAAATGGTTGGATCTGGAAAATATCATCCTAAGTGAGTTAACCCAATCACAAAAGAATACACATGAAATGCAATCACTGATAAGTGGATATTAATGAGCCCAAAAGCTCTGAATACTCAAGGCACAATTAACAAATCAAAAGATTCTCAAGAAGAAGGAAGGAAAGGACCCTGGTCTTGAAAAAACTGGATCCAGTTTTCTAGGAGAGTATCAGAACAGAGAAATGGGGGGGGTGATTGGGGAATGGGTGGAGGGAAGAGGACTTATGGGATGTATGGTGAGGGGGGAACTGGGAAAGGGGAAAGCCTTTGGAATGTAAACAAAAAATATAGAAAATAAAAAAAAAGAATTAAAAAAAAAAGAATTGGAAGTCTCACCTATGATCCTAATCTGGAGGTTCAGAGATACAATTTTCTGACCTGGATCTTGGCATGGAGATCTTGAAGCACAGTGGCTATGAATCCCAGAAGACTAAGTCAGGGAGATCTCTGAGTTCAAGGTCATCTAGGATTAAAAGCATGGTGACTGGAGACTTTAATCTGGGCCACACCCTCTACTGGAGACCTACAGCCTTTAATCTGGGCCACACCCTCTGGGAGAGACCTATATAAGGACATTGGAAAAAGGAAGACTCACTCACTCTTCCTTGCCTGCTTGCCTCAAGGAACTGAGCAACTGCTAGATCCTTGGACTTCCATCCACAGCTGCTGCTGACAATTGTTGGGGTGTTGGTCTACAGGCTATAAGTCAACAAATTCCCTAACTATATAGAGACTGCCCATACATTCTGTGACTCTAAAGAACCCCGACTAATACAAAGTCTGTAGTCCAACTCCCCAAGAATGTTCAGCTGTGAATGGAAAGTCCAAGGATCTAGTACTTGCTCAGTCCCACAAGGGTAGTTGTTTCAGCTGGTCTTCTGTAGGAGTAGATTCCAACAGATATGCTGGCAAGTAAATGCAAGCAGGCAAAGAAGAGTCTATCTTCTTTGTTCCTAGTGTCCTTATGTAGACCTCCAGCAGAAGGTGTGACCCAGATTAAAGATGTGTATGACAAAGTCTGGATCTGGGATTTGTTTTGTCCCAGGCTGACCTTGAACTCAGATCTCCTTGCCTTAATTAAAGGCATGTACTACTTTGCATGGGCCTAATCTTTTCGTAACCACTATGCCTCAAGATCTCCATGCCAAGATCCAGTTCAGAAACTTGTGTCTCTCAGAACTCAGGATCTCTGGAAGAGCGGTCAGTTCTTAACTTCTGAGCCATCTCTCCAACCCCATAAAATTATTGTCATTGCTACTTCATAGCTGTAATTTCACTAGTGTTGACTCATGATGTGGATATTTTTTAAAATAGAAGATTGCCAAAGAAGATTTGAGATCCACCAATCTAGTGGATTAGACTATGGATCAGATCTAATTTTGGATCTCTAGCACCTACATAAAAAGCCAATAAACCAGATGCAGCATGTACCTGTGATCTCAACTCCAAGAATGCAGAGATAGGTGGGGCTCTGGAGCTCATTAACCATTTAGCTTAGTGGAATTGATAAGCTCCATGTTCAATGGAAGCTCCTATCTCAAAAAATAGGGATAGTAATTAACCTGAAATTGTCCTCTGACCTCCACACCTATACACACACATGTGCACACAGCTACTACACACACACACACACATACACACACACACACACACACACACACATACACACACAAATAAAAGCATATAAAAGCATATATGGCATAGGCATGCATACATACACAAGAATAAAATATAATTAGAGAAAGAATCTACACACACACACACACACACTAATGTTTACTAATGGTTATTTCTTTATTTGCTTATTTGCTGGGGGAGGTCTGTTCATTGAGGTTAAAATATGTAAGGAAAAATATCAACTACCATGAAAGAAAAACTATCAAAATAACATGCTATAAACATATGAGGAGGTCTTATTGAAATAATTTGTATAATGAGTTCTCATGTACACTGAGAAGACATAGCTCCCTTTAAATAAAAGCAAAGATGATAGGACCATATTTGGAGTTTGTGTGAGGTATGGTAATAGCCAAGAGTTGAGGTAACAGAAAATATCAACTGGGCAAAATATGCATAGTCATTTGGACTTACTGGAATTTGTAAGGAAAAATTTATTTGGCAAACCCACTAAGGATCTCAATTTAACCATATGAGAAAAAGCTACACTGAATTTCATTTTATCTTTTATGTATCAAAAAGGGGAGTAAAAACACTTTGTGATAAAATTAAAGATTTACATGGAAAATATTTCAGATAAACACATTAAATAGACAATTTTCATGGAAAATTAGAGTAAAGTAGTAGACATGTAAAACATTGCTAAATTAAGTGAAATATAGGATAGAAACATTTTATGATAGAATTAAAGAATTACGTGGAAAATATTTCTTATAAAATTGTAGAAAAATGTAGAAAAACATGTTAGAATTGAAGATTATCATGGACAATTTTATATAGATATAATAATGGTAGGCATAAGCCAGGTGGTGGTGGCACACGCCTGTAATTCCAGCACTCTGGGAGGCAGGCGGATTTCTGAGTTCGAGGCCAGCCTGGTCTAAAGAGTGAGTTCCAGGACAGCCAGGGCTATATAGAGAAACCCTGCCTCGAAAAAAAAATCCAAAAAAACAAAACAAAACAAAACAAAACAAAACAAAACAAAAAACAAAAAAGGAATGACCTAAATTTGCCAGGTGGTGGTGGCGCACACCTTTAATCCCAGCACTTGGGAGGCAGAGGCAGGCAGATTTCTGAGCTCGAGGCCAGCCTGGTCTTCAGAATGATTTCCAGGACAGCCAGGGCTGCACAGAGAAATCCTGTCTCAAAAAGCCAAAAATAAATAAATAAATAATAATAATGGTAGGCATAAAAGTATTCCTAAGTTGACTGAAAGTGGAATTATAAAAATTTTCTGATAAACTTGAAGATACATGGAAATATTCCTGATAAAATTGTATATATAGAAAAACATGTTAAAATTAAATATTATCATGGCAATTATACAGATAAAATGATAGGCATAAAGATAATTCTAAGTAGATTGAAGGTAGAATTATAGACATTTTCAGATAAAATTGAAGATTTACATGGAAAATATCCTGGTAAAATTCAAGAAATATATAGATAAACACGTTAAAATTTACTATAGCATGGAGAATTTTACATATAAAATGGTAGATATAAAAACTCTTTCTGCAGGGCAGTGGAGGCACACACCTTTAATCCCAGCACCTGGGAGGCAGAGGCAGGCGGATTTCTGAGTTTGTGGCCAGCTTGGTCTACAGAGTGAGTTCCAGGACAGCCAAGGGCTACACAGAGAAACCCTGTCTCGAAAAAACAAAAAAAAATTTCTAAATTAATTGAAGGTGGAATTAGAAACATTTGTGATAAAATCAAAGATTTACATTGAAAACATTTCTGATAAAATAGAGGAAGACATTAAAATTAAAGATTATCATGAAAAATAATGCAGATAAAATAGTAGACATAAAAATTACTAAATTAATTAAAAGGGGAATTACATTTTATGATAAAATTGAAGATTTACATGAGAAATATTTCATTAGTATATGTCTTTTTATTGGGGAATTGAGTCCATTGATGTTAAGAGATATTAAGGAATTAATAATTAAGTGATTATTACTTCCTGTTATTTTTGATGGTCTCTGATCATTGACCATTGTTTGCTAGAATATACAACATTTCCCAGTACTCCCAAAAGCCCATGTTCGTTCAACAGCAGTGGCATTGACCTTGATGTAAGGAACTAACAATTGAAAAATTCTATCCCCTACTTCAATTTGCATCTCCTTTTCCACATTTCCCATCGTTTTTATTTCTTATTTGCTATTCCCATCTACTACACCTGGATAGATAATAAATCCTTGGGAAGTTAATCCACTTCTTCCCAAGATTATTCCCACTCTTCCTGAAGGTAAGGGACCATACATTCAACTTTGGGGGATAATGTAAGTGAGGTATCTGTGGCTAGATCCAAAGCTGCACTTTTTTCTGTAGCATGTATAAGATCAGAAATTCCTAATTTTCTTGCCTGCTTGGTACCTCCTGACTGAACAAAGGAAAACTGCTTGTATTGTTTGCATCAGGGCCTTGAGCTGACAGTTCATTTTTCAGTGGTATGAGGTACATCTCTTAGACCAGCAGTTCTTTGACAAATGTTTTTCTTTTCCACAGCTACTGCAATAGCCTGGAAGCCTTTGTGACTCATGGTAACCAGAACTTGCTTGTTCTCAGCTATGATTACCATATTCTCTAAAGTCAATGTATCTGTTATTTTGAGCTCTGAATTTTTTAGCCTTAAAATTTCGTTGGAATAGCCCACTTAGGATGATATTTTCCAGATCCAACCATTTGCCTACAAATTGCATGAAAAAGAGGACTTATGGGACATATGGTGAGGGGGGAATTGGGAAAGGGGAAAGCCTTTGGAATGTAAACAAAGAATATAGAAAATAAATAAAAAAAAACAAAATAAAGTCTAAAATGCTAAAAAAAAAATTCGTTGGAAATGACCAAATTGACCACAATTAAAACACCAAGGATGTTGATTTCTGATATTTCTAGCCACAGTTTGCCCTACAATGTTTGCATTATACTCCTGAGAACTAATAGCAGTTTTCTCCCTTATCTGTTTATCTATAGGAGCTTTATGTGCTTTTGATGGTGTGATTGCTCCCTTACATTTGGTGTTTGCATGCTCAAAGGCCAACATTTCTATCAATGACTGTCTGGTTTCAGGGTCTGATATGGTGCTATTCATAGCTGAACTAAACTTCTATAAGAGTTCTGTAGCCGGGCAGTGGTGGCGCATCCCTTTAATCCCAGTGCTTGGGAGGCAGAGGCAGGGCAATTTCTGAGTTCGAGGCCAGCCTGGTCTACAGAGTGAGATCCAGGACAGCCAGAGCTATACAGAGAAACCCTGTCTCAAAAAAACAAAAACAAAACAAAACAAAAAACAAACAAACAAAAAAAAACCCCAAACCAAAAAAACAAAAAAACCCCCAAACCAAACCAAAACAAAACAAAACAAAAAACAGAATTCTGTAAAAGCTTCCCCAATAATTACAGAATTATTATTCTATAAAATAACAATCCTGTATTATTTTAGTAAAGGAGGTAGACTTTTCCCCAGGTTCCTCAACCAAATCCCAAGCTCTTATAGCAGCAACATGATATTGTTCAATTACACCATCATCAGATCTGATTTGTTCTCATAAGTCAGCATAATGCCCTTCACCAAGCAGCTAGTCTTTAGTAAAATTTATTTCTCCTGCTAAATTATATTGTGCTAGTTTTGTGGCTTAGTTTCTCCACCACAATAAATATTTGAATTGTGGACAAGCTTCTAGAACAGCTGACATCAATCCCTTCTAATCTTAGGGGATCATCTTACATCATTTCACCTGTGTGCCCCAGCAAAACATCATTTGCTATAACTTTCCAAAGAACTAGAAGTCTCCACTTCAAATAATCAGTAATTTTTTAAAAAAATATTTCCTGTTTTGAGACATTCACCTAACAACTTCCTATGGTTTCCAGGGTCCTCCAGTAGGTGATGGCTTCCATTTGTGGGTCCCACTGTATCCGATACCAGGAAGCCTCTGCCTCCTCTAGGAAGACCCAGTGGACCTCACCTGGTTTATGGGTCAAGCCATGTATCCCTAAAGCACAGAGAGCAGGTCTGTGTACAAGGTCCCTAGGCATCCCGAGCATGCGGCAGAGCACAGGGCCCTGCACAGCCTTTTCCATCCTGTAACCTCAGGCTCCCCAGGGTGGGGCCAAGGATGAAGAATTTCTGCCTGCATATTGGAAGCATTAAGTCTTTTGACATGGAGAGGAGGAGGGTGTGGGGGGACAAAAACGCATTGCCACAGTGGCTCCCTAGTGATTGTGGCTCTCCTATTTTGCCAGGCTGAAAAATCCCAGCCTCATCTAGCCCCTCACCAAGTTAGTGGGTGTGCAGGATGTGAGTCCCTCTCCTGTAATCTGCTGGTCCTGTCACCTGCCCATTATCTACCTGACAGCTCCTTACAGAGCTCACCCTTTCCCCTGTGCCTCTCTGGAACACGCTGTTGCAGCACAGACAGAACCTAGGATTTAACTCTCCTAGCAGCTCCATTAAGTGAGTTAACCCAATCACAAAAGAATACACATGAATTACAATCACTGATAAGTGGATATTAAGAAGCCCAGAAGCTCTGAGTACTCAAGACACAATTAGCTAAGCAAAAGATTCCCAAGAAAAAGGAAGGAGAGGACCCTGGTCTGGAAAAGACTAAATCCAGTTTTGTAGGAGAGTACCAGAACAGAGAAATGGTGGTGGTGGTGGTGGGGGGTGATTGGGGAATGGGCAGGGTGGGAAGAGGACTTATGGGACATATGGTGAGGGGGGAACTGGGAAAGGGGAAAGCCTTTGGAATGTAAACATAGAATATAGAAAATAAAAAAAAAAGAAAAGAAAAAAACAAACAAAAAATACCATCAAAGAATCTGTCTTATCAACATCTACACACACACACACACACACACACACACACACACACACACACACAAAGGGATGGTGGGGACAGACAGACACACAAAAAAATGACCAATACAACATGTGGTCACTTTTACTGGGATATGAACCCTGGAAATTCTTGGGTCTTAACTCTGGCTTGTTAGAGCTCCAGAGTATTTAGTTGTGAACAGTATCCTTGTACTCTTGCATGGCTTCTGTCTGGCTTGTTTGTTTGTTTGTTTATTTACTTATTTATTTATTTATTTTTACCAAGATAGCCACTGGCTAAGAAGGTCTCCACCAGGATAGTGACTTTGAATTGTATCACTCTGCAGTGTGTCAGTCAATCATGACACAAAAGAGGAAGTGCAAAAAACAAAACAGATAGACATACATGTGAAACAATGGAATTTTTTATCTCAAATTTTAGAAAAAAAAAAGACAGCATTAAAGTACACATGATCAACTGCTCAACCAGTGGGCAGGAAATAAGACAAAACAACAGTATCACTAAGTAGGCACCAACTACATGGTTTCACACTGTGACTGACAAGTCCTTCCTTTGGCTTATATGCACAGTGGATGCCGGTCTTAAGGATAGCCAAATAGCTTGTGAGCTGTCCCAAGTAGACATCCTGAGCATGCTGCAGAGCAACAATGTCTTTGCATAAGGCAGCTATCTGGATGAATAACACTGAAAACCTGGAAGGAAACAGAAAGGTAATAATTGTATAAGGTTACTAATGCCCGAGAGAGGTCAATTTACATTTAAAGTGGAAACTACAATAGCAACCACAATTACATAAACGCAATTATAATAATAATTCACTATAATTCACTCATTGATGAGTCAGTACCACTTCTAAATATAAGCCTATGGAATTACTTAGCCTTCTACTATTGCAACAGATAAGTGAAATAATTAAACTAAGAATGTTCATTTTGGCTCACTATTTCAGAGCTTCAAACACGTGGCTGATTGTTACCTGATTTGGGCCTGTGGTGAGGTAACAGTGTAGCACAGCCAGAAGACTGAGAGGCACAATATCCTTTTAAGTACATATTCCCAATAACCTAGACCCCTTCAGTTGGCCTCCCATGTAGGGCGGGCCTAAGTTCTTAACTCTATATAGCTGGAGAGGAGCTTGAACCTCTTTTCTTCTTCCCTCTTTTCGAAAGTGCTGAGGCATGTACCACTACACTCAGCTACTTCACAAATTCTTTACAATTACTATTCCTTGTCCAAATTTTAAAGTTTTTTTTTTTTTGCACAAACTGGATTTTTTTTTTCTATTGAACAGACCTTGGAAATATTTTTTAAAAGGCACCATGGTGTTAATTTGGGGCAAAATAATGTTTGAATTTGAAGCTTCATTATTAGAGTAAAATTTCAAACACTCTTATTTTTATTACATGTAAGTAGACTGTAGCTGTCTTCAGATACACCAGAAGAGGACATCAGACCTCATTATAGATGGTTGTGAGCTACCATGTAGTTGCTGGGATTTGAACTCAGGACCTTTGGAACAGCAGTCAGTGCTCTTAACACCTGAGTCATTTCTCCAGTCCCAAACGCTTGTATTTTTAACCAGGTGAAAAAAATAATAGAAAAATTGAAGCTGATTTTTTTTTGAAGAGATACTGAGTAAGTATTTTGTAACCTTCTGGATTCACCTGGAATTTTCTATTTCAGAATTGGTATCATTACAAGATATCAACCACTGTTCTTTGGAACTCTTACATGATGTCACTACCCCAGGGGCATTGGTAACAACTCTGTTGTGTTTGTTTATACAAATCCCAAAGACACACCTCTTAAGACAGGTTAAAATATCTTACTACACTTGATGGCTCATGACTAAAACCATACAATCTACAGGAGACAGTCACTTTACAGAAATCAATTCATACCTTTTAGAACTGAGTAGCATCTCTTCAGGAGTGTTGGTAGTTCTAGAAATAACAAGTTCAAAGTAGGATGAGAACAAAAAAATCTAGCTAATAATTTTGGCCTTTGACATTGAGTTTACTCTGCAATTTAACAGTGGATTTGAATATCCAAGTCAAAAGCAAACGTCATTTTTCAAGTGGAAGACTGCCTGTTGCCGTCCCACAGAGAAATATCCCAACAACAAACTTTAATTAAAAGTACTTAGTCTTCTAATATTGCAAAACATAAATGAAATAATTAACTTAAGTGTCCATTTTGGCTCATATTTTCAGAGGTTCAAACCCGTGGCTGGTTTGTCCCTGATTTGCACCTCTAACAACATAGCATGGAGCATTCAACTTACAGCCAGTTCAACAGAGGAGAAAACAATTACTAACTTATCTCAAAGGCAACAACATCAAAAACCCTTTGACGTGCTCATAACCACAAAGCATTTTAAAATTCAACATTTGATCGTTTTTCAAGCTCTGAGTTCTTTCAATTGTCTGTGGTGAAACTGATGCCTTTCATTGTCCCAAGCTGTACCTACAAATGTTAAGATTTCTGGTGCAGAAAACAGGTATGTAAGAAGCAGTATGGCTTATAATGATTCCATATTTTCTAGAACTCTTCATTATGAAGATTCAGGTCTGCTGAGGCTTTCTTACTTTCTGTCCTTTCATGATAACTGTAGCAAGTCACTCTGAGAGGAGCCCTTACTGAAAGGCAGCAGACCACCCTGTATCCTCATATCTGCCACCATACTCTGAACGTGTAGAGTTTGCAAGTCCTTTGGCAACTGACCACAGCACGTGACATCTGTTTGACAAGCTGCAGCAAAGCTTGTTGTTCTTTTGATAAATGTTTTTCCATGTCCAGTGGTTGCATTTCCTGAGGCTCAGATAAATGTGGTTTCACATGTTCAATGTGTGCATTAGTACCCATAGACTCCAGTACTAAAGACACACCAGTGCACATAAACTAAGACACTATCCCACATCTTACTTAGTGTTCCCTTCATCTGAAGGGCGTGGCTGTGGAACAGCAGTGGGTTTTGGTGTTCCCAGACAATTTTCTTTATAGAACTCACACCTCCGCTTTCTTTCTTTTTCCTCTAGACCTGCCACTAATTTGTATACTATGTTTTGTAATTGTGGATCCATCCTCAAGTTAATATGAGGTTTGGTTCTGTGCACTAGAATGTTGCACTTTGGACATCTGTTGCTATGTTCAAAATGTTTTACGATGCAGCTTTTACAGAAAGTATGAAGACACCCTGTAATGGTTGTAGCATCTATTAAGTAGCCTTTGCAAATAGAACAGGAGATGTATGGGGTCATCTGTGAGAGAGGAAGGAGACGCTCTTCCTGGTCAGCCTTCACTGCTGCCTTTTCCTCTGCCTTCCCCTCTTCCTGCCAAAGCCCAGGGGGCTTGGATGCCAGGCATTCCTGAGCTCCCGCCTCCCCACTGAAGGACTGGTCCTCCTTGCTAGATGGGGGTGCTGTGGCGCCTGCAGGAGGCACATACTGGCGTACAGGCCACAAGGCCTCCTTTGCTCTCTCTGCTCCCTCAGCTCTCTCTGGTTTGCCAGCATCCATGCTGACTTCTTGGGCCTCTGGGCTGCTCTCCATCGCTGGCTCAGCAGGAGACAAACTGGGTAAAGGCGTGGCCAGATTTTGGTATAAGGCAGAGACCAGAAGTGAAGAAGTGAGGCAGAGGCGAGAGATAGGTCAAGATGTGGAGGCAAAGAGATTGAGACCTTTAATTAGGCCCGAAGGGAAGGAAAAACCTGTTGGTGATATGGCGAGGCGAGGCGAGGCGAGGAGAGGCGAGGCGAGGCGAGGCGAGGCGAGGCGAGGCGAGGCGAGGCGAGGCGAGGCGAGGCGAGGCGAGGCGAGGCGAGGCGAGGCGAGGCGAGGCGAGGCGAGGCGAAGCAAGGCGAGACCGGACTCTGAGATGAGATGCGGCACCCCGAGTTGAATCAAGGCAAGACCAGGAAGCAGGGCAAAATCTGGAGACCAGACGACACAAGATGAGGTTGCAATCCGAGATGAGACAGGCGAGTTGAGACCAGATCTGGGGTTACTCGAGGCCAGACCAGGAATCAGGCAAGGTCAGAGCAGACCGGGAGTCAGGCAAGGCAAGACCCGGGGGTCAGCCCAGTCCCGACCCCACTCCCAGGGTCTGGCAAGAGGAGACCTGGAATCAGGCGAGACAAGAGGAGGCTAGATGTTGAGGCCGCGAAACTGGACCTCAGTATCAGGAAGTGAGGCAAAATCAGGAAGCAACGTGAAACTGGGAGGCGCTTAGAGGCTCGAGGTGGCACGGAGGGGTGAGACCAGGAAGTTAAGCCAGACTAGAAGGTGAAACTGGATCAGAGGAAAAGACTTCCAGAGAAGGCAAGACTACCCCAGGATGGAAGCCAGGTGGCACCACAAAGTTTAGTCAGGGACACCACACAAAGCCAATGCCTGAGGTAAGACCAAGAGGCGGACAATTCAGAGTGAGAGGAGGGTAGACGATACCATCTCAGGCAGGGGGATGCTGAGCCCAAGAGAATGCCACTGAGCACAGAGGTGCAATAGGACAGTGAAGTGGCAATAAGCAAAGAGTGCAGCCAGGCTGAGGCTACAGTGGAGGAACAATGAAAGAAGGGGGACCAACAAATAGGTAGGAGAGAAGTGAGGCAACTGAAGCAAAGCGGGGGATTTGCAGCGGTGGCTGGAAAACCGGCCATCTAAGACAATGACTCTGGAGCCTGCCGATAAATCTTCTTCCCCTAACTGGGCTGCTTGGTTGGGCTCAGTGGGAAAGGATGCTTTTACACTAGATACCCCAGGGTGGGGTGGTACCCAGGGCGTGCTTCCCCTTCTTTAGAGAGAAGGGTGGTAGTAGGGGGAGGACCTTGTAAGAGTGGAACTCCTTGTTGTGAGTGGAGGAAATGGGGCCTCAGAATGTAAAGTGAATAAATAAATTAATTAATGAAGAAGAAAAAAAAGAAATTGCAGAACTAAAGTGGGCAATGGCGGAGCACGCTTTTAATCTCAGAATTTGTGGGCAGAGGCAGGCAGATCTCTGATTTCGAGGTAAACCGGGATCTACAGGATGAGTTTCAGGAAAGCCAGGAAACTGTTTCAAAAAACAAATAGGCTTGATTGTAGTATTGTAGGGGATTGCCAGGACAGAGGAGTGGGAGGGGGTTGATTGGGGAACAGGCAGAGGGAAGAGGGTTTATGGGAATTATGGGGAGGGGGGAACGGGGAAAGGGGAAAGCATTTGGAATGTAAACAAAGAATGTAGAAAATTAAAAATAAATAGATAAACAAAACCAAGAAACCAAAACAACAAACCAAAACACCACCCCTTCCCCGGAAAAAGAAAAAAAAAAAAATGCAGCGCTTCTGCAGCCGGCTTTAAAGGAACCTCACCCAATTTTCCTTTTCAAATGCTTCATACACAGCAGCAGCTTTTTAAAACTACTAAAATCCTGTTGCAGACTAACAATATAATTTCTGTATTGTAATGGGCACGTTAAATTTATTTATTTATCCGTGTATTTAATGTTGTATATATACATATGTGTACAGGGAACATGTACCACCGTGGAGGTTACAGAGAAACTTGGGAGTCATTTCTTTCCTTCTACCTTGTGAGTCCAGGAGATAGAACTCAGAAACTTCTAGGCAATCTTTCCAGTCCCCTACTAATTATTCTGTTTATCGAGAACACTGAGCTAGATTCATGTGATATTGAATTAGGAATAATAAAGATTTCTCTTTGAGCACCACATATGCCTTCTTGTAGCAAATTACATTCATTCAGTAATTATTTCTGCTAGAAAACAGGAAGTTTCTGTTTTGAAACATACACCATAAAGAGCAATCTATTGGCAAATAAGCAGGAATACAACTGCTTGCTATTTTATCTCCTTCCCCTCCCTCTTGCTCCCCTTTCTCCTTTTCCCCTTATCCCTGTTGGTGGTTATTGAATGATGATGATGATGATAATGATGATGTATATTTTGTTACATTTTTCGTGGTAATGGAAACTGAATCTAGGGTCTTGTACCTGCTCAGCAAGTTGTCACTCATTGAAACATATCCTCATTTTTACCTTTTATTTTTGAGATACTTAACAGGACACTTTACCTTTTTGAAAGCTGCAGGATATCTTGAGTGAGTAAAATGGAGTGGGATGTATGATGAGACAAATTTTTCTCTTCACCCCACCCCTGTTTGATTAAGCATTCTGCTTCTGAGTCTAAGATGTGATTATAATAAGAACCCTCAGGATTAGAATTTTTATGGATTATTCAAAGCTGGAGATGTGACTAGGCACCTGCCCACAGGAGCCTTGGCACTAGTGGAATTACTCATCATCCAGGACTCTTCTAATCAATTCTAATAATTTTGGTTTCCTGATGAATCCATATAACGTATATGTCTTTTATTTCATCTGTTCCATAAATTGTAATGCCTTTATGGGTAAGATGGAAAAAGACTGAAGATTGGTCTCTTGAATTGTGGCTAGAACTGTAAGTAACCCTTCAATGACTCTTAGTTTGCTGTATTGTGATCTCTGTTCCCCACTGGATGCCAGAAAGGTAACTGATGACCTGGGATACTATACCCACAGAACCCTTGGAACAGGGCCAGGCCAAGTCTTGCAGAAACTTCACACTGACATTTGGATGGCCACACGCAAGGGGCTCTGAAGTATACTTTCCTCCTACTCAACAGGGTAGGCCCAGCTAGATAGGAAAGCCACACTGATAGTTTTCCCAACACTCATCAGTGCTGCCCTGTCCACTGAGCAGGCTCACTTGTCAGGCCTCTTCCAAAACACGTGTAGGTCAATCAAACCTCACAATTCAGAAAAGCGTTTAAAAACTCAGTTTGTCTAGTCAGTGTAAAAGGGAGTATCCTCAGGAGGTGAATCTCTGGATCTATGCGAATAACTCAGATTGTACTAGCACTTGTAGAAAAGACAGTTTTCAAGATGTGAATTTAGGAATCTATAACAATTCCCAGCATATACAAACAAACAAACAAAATACCAAAGGTATTAGCTGCCACAGTGCAAGTCTATGGCAGCACTGAAAATGATGTTTACTAGGAGAAAGGGTCTTGATATTATGATAGGGCCTTGAAATGAGAGGGAAAATATTAGAAATGAATATTTATAATAATTATATAACAAACAAATTAAATACACTATTATATATAATTATAATAATTATATAATAAACACATTGCATATAATATGTAAAATTATATGTATAATGTAATTATATAATTTTGTGTCTTATTCTATATCTTAGAGTATTCTGGAACTCAATATATAGACCATTCTGGTCTCAAAATCTTGGCAATTCTCCTGCCTCAGCTTCCTGAATATTAGGACATATGGGGTGAGCCACTGTACTTACATTACTGTGCTGGCTAGACTTATGTCAACTTTACACAAGCTAGAGTTATCTGAAGGGAGAGAGTGCTGACATAAGATCCAGCTTTAAGGCATTTTCCGGAGGATTGGTGATTGATCAGGGAGGCTCCTGACCATGGTAGATGGAACCATCCCTGGGCTTTTGGTCCTAGGTTCCATGAGAAAGCAGGCTAAGAAAGCCATGGGGAACAAGCCAGTAAGGAGCGCTCCTCTATCTATAGCTTCTCTAGCAGCGTCTAACTTCAAGTCCTTGCCCACTTGGAGTTCTGGTGCTGACTTTCTTCAGTGATGAACCAGGCAGTGGGCATGTGATCCAAATAAACCCTTTCCTCCTTAATTTACATTATAGCCATGGTATTTCATTGCAGCAATAGAAATTCCAGATAAGATGCTTTCAGTCCTGAATTTTGTTAGTCTTCTTGAGCTTTTGGATATTTACAAATTCTGAATATTTACCTTTTTCAGATACACAGTTTTACAAATATTTTCTCCCTTTCTGTAGGTTGTCTTTCTTATGGTTGTTTCTTTGTGGTATAGAATACTTTTAGTTTGATATAATCCCAATTTGTCTATTTTTTACTTTGTTTCCTATATATTTGGGTCTTGTCTAAAAATCTCATCTCCATTGTAATATTCTGTAACAACCCTCCCATGCATTCTTCTGCCGCTTCTGTCATTCCAGAGCTTACATTCAAATACCTTTAATCAGTTACAGTATTTTGCTTGTGGCTCTCTACTTTCCCTAGCACCATTTCTTACAAAAAGACTCTTCACCAATGTATGTTTTTGCTTGTTGGTTACTTGTTTCCTTTTTCTTTTCTTTCTTTTTTGTTCATTTGTTTATGCGTTTTTGTATTATAGGGAATTGGATTAAAGACTTCATGCATATTAAGCTAGACTTTTAACAATGAACTATATCTTTGTGTTAAAGAAAATAAGTAAAAAAACCTGACAGCAAATGCCCTTCAGGAGAAAAGGCCTTGAAATCATACACACACACACACACACACACACACATACACACACATGTATGTATGTATATATGTATGTATGTATGTATGTATATTACAGGACCTTAAAGAGAGATGCTTCCATTTAAACCCAGGAAAGGACTTTCATTAAGAGGAACAACTTAAAGTAAGAGTAAGATAGGGAGAGAAAGAAATGTAACCTTCGTCAGAGGAAGTCAGAGGAGCCATTAGAGGAAAAAAATACTTTGAGAACTCTTCAGAGAATGCCCCCAAAACAAAGGAAATACTTGGATTTTATCTTTTTATCTTTCTTTTTAAGGGTCTGATGGTAGTTTTACATCACATGATTTATTTGAGATACTAGAAGTGACAAAGAACATGGAGGAGACAGGTACCATAAATTAAGAGCTGTTAGGTAGAGCACAGAACATTCTGTTAACTTCCTGTCCCAGGGAAAGAGTAGAAGTGACTATGGCCTGATTTCTTCCAGCTGTGGTAGTGACGAGCTTCTTTTACATGCCAGGCCCTTTTATTTTCTGTTTGTTTCTTCATGAGACAGGGACAAACGTAATAAACACAGTTCTCTCATTAAGATGGTAAAAGATAGTTTACTATGGAGTGAAATATGAGTAACCATGTCCCAGAAACACAGATTCTGACTTCCTTGGATATCATTTCTAATATGGCAGCAGTTTCATAATGTTTTATAGTAATAGAACAAAGAAAGTCATAAAAGATAAAGATATACTGAGATAATTTATTAGTAGGCTATGTATGGGTGGACTTGCAACATTCCAACCTCTCCACAATCATTGACATTTTAATCAGTTAATCAGCTTAAAAGAAGCTTTGATATAAGGTATGGTTTCTTTCCAGGGAAATTTCATTGACTCTTCCCCAGTCCTGACCAATCATATTTTGTGCTCATGGAAGCTAAATATTCTTTTAAAATTACTTCCAGGTTGCTGTGAAGGCTAATTCCTATGATCTAATGTAGGCTATGCAATACGCAGGAAAGAAGTCAGCAGAAGAGAGGAATAGTTGGTTGTTGCAGTTTGCTCTTCTGTTCTAATTAAACACTAATCAAAATCAATTTAAGGAAGGAAAAGATTTGATTTTGATTACAGTTCATTGAGGGAGTCCAAGGCAAGAAGTCAAGCACAACAGGAATCTGGAGGCAGGAACTGAAGCAGAAGCCACAGAAGAATGCTCCTCACTGACTCACTCCTGACTTACACTCAACTATTTTTTTTTTATACAACCAGGCCCACCTCCCATTTTAAATTAATTAGAAATCAAGAGAATGTCACATAGACGTTCACAGTCCATCTGATGGAGGCAATTCAAGTGAGGTTCCTTCTTAGGTCTGTCACACTAACAGCCAAAATTAACCATCACACCAGTAAAACAAAGAATAAATCCCAAATCATAACATCAAGATCTACTAACCATTTTGATCTAGGCTTGATTTTTTAAATTAGATATTTGCTTTATTTACATTTCAAATGTTAACTCCTTTCCACATTACGCCTCTGAAGCCCCCATCCCATCCCCTCTCCTCCTGCTCACACGCCTCCCCCCTGCCCAATTTCCTGATTTGCATTCCCCTATTCTGGGACATTGAGCCTTCACAGGATCAATGGCCTCTCCTCTCACTGATGTCTGAAATGGGCATCTTCTGCTACATATGTAGCTGGAGCCATGAGTCCCTCTATGTGTACTTTTACATTGGTGGTTTAGTCCCTGGGAGCTCTGGGGATTCTGGTTGGTTGATATTGTTCCTCCTGCAGGGCTGCAAACCTCTTCAGCTCCATGGTCCTCTCTCTAGCTGCTCCATTGAGGACCCTATTCTCATTCTATTGGTTGGTTGTGAGCCATGGATGTTTTGATCCACTTCCCAAAAAGGATCAAATTATCCACACTTTGCTCTTCCTTAATCTTGAGCTTCCGGTGGTCTGTGAATTGTAACATGTTTATTTTGAGCTTTTGGGCTAATATCCACTTGTCAGTGAGTAAATATCATGTGTGTCCTTTTGTGATTGGGTTACTTCACTCAGGATAATAGTTTCTAGGTCCATCCATTTGCCTAAGAATTTCATGAATTCATTGTTTTTAAGAGCTGAGTAGTACTCCATTGTGTAAATGTACCACATTTTCTGTATCCATTCCTCTGTTAGTTCTCTTTGAATAGCTATTATTTTAGTATTTCTCATCATAGATTCATTTTACAATGACTTGCAGATACCTAGAATAATATAGAACATGTTTCTGTAGGATCTGAGTTCTTTTACTAAATGTGATGTCTATGAGATGAATCTATGTTATAGTATATATAATTACTTCTTTATTTTATTAATCTTTGTGATCATGGCATAAATCTTTGCTAAACAGTTTTTGATTCAAAACATCACTTCAACTTGTAAATTATCTCAAAGAAAAATTTACAAAGAAACCTCTAGAATTTTTATCATGCACCGCTTATTCCACTATTTAAACACTCTTCTTATGACACAATTTAAACTTTCTCTAAAAGAGATGTCTGTTCTATGAATATAATAGCCAATTCTTTTCTAACCCAAGGGAACAAACTATTTTAAAATTTGTTTCAGTCATAGAATGGCATTATTAATAAGTATTAATTAGTATTGATAAGATTGCCAAAATTTGTATATCAACTTCTCTTTTTCCAATTGGACTCCATATTCACTGAAAAAATATACTAAATTATTAACTCTTTCTTGGCAATATTCACCTAAAAATAATCATAAGGTCAAAACATAATTTCATTTCTGTGTTACTGGAAAGTATTATCTAGTAACGGAAAGATCTGGGACTGAAAATTCCAAAGCATTTGTCTATCAAGGTTATGTTGTATTTGCTGTATCTCAGAATTAGAAGCATTCATAATTATATCACCAATAGACTATTTGGGGGTGAACATAAGAAAAATGAATACATTCCTAAAGCAAAAGTGGCTTTTCACCTGGAGAAGAGAAGGGAAATTTCTAGATAAATAAAATATTTCCTGATACAAAATAAATGTGGGCAGTGGTAAAGCTTGTTATCAGGTTTCTTTCACAATAGATATTTTCCTTAATATATAGAATATGTAAGCATGTTAAACAAGAAAAATTTTAATTTTTTATTGGATATATTGGTTTTTATTAGATATTTGCTTTATTTACATTTCAAATGTTACCCCTCCGAAAACCTCCTATCTCATGCCCCCTCCCCCTGTTCACCCCCTCCCAATTTCCTGACTTGTATTCCCCTAGGGGAATTGAGCCTTCACAGGACCAATGGCCTCTCCTTTCACTGATGTCTGAAATGTTCGTCTTCTGCTACATATGTAGCTAGAGTAGGCTTAATTTTTTAAAAATCCTCTATATTTGACCTAACATTTGTGTGTAACATTTAATATGAGAACTTCATGTTAAATTAAGATACTTAAGAACAGTCTGGGCCTGGAGATACAACACAGTGTTACAAGCACTTACGCCCTTTCAGAGGACCTAGACTCAATTCCCAGAACCCACATCAGACAGGGCAGAACTACCTGTAACTACAGTTCCAGGGCATTGATAACATCTTCAATCCCTGTGGATAATTGCATCACATAGTGCACATGCATCTACTCATATGTACACATAAAATTAAAATAAATCTTTTAGGAACACAGTCTAGACTAAGAAAGTGAAGAGTGCCTCCCTAACCAACAAAAGTGCTTCTACATGTGTTGCTATACTCCTCCATATAGATTTCCTGTCAATGTGGATGTTCATTTGTATTGCATGAGATATTGTATTTTATATTTGGAATTGCTAAGATAATCTATTATTGTGCAGTTTTAGCTTTTCTTTTGGCCAGTTTGACATTTTATCTGAAACCTCATGCAGAATGGCTAGCTCTGCATGTTTAAGAAATATTCTTCTTTCATAGCCAAATTATTATTAGTGTATATCCTCTGAACCCATATTTGTGAATAGTACTTTGATTGCATCACCTTGGTATTGCACAATATTTTAGTTGAGGAAAGTAAATGCATAGTTACATTACAGAAGAGTTCAGATAAAATATGGTATTTTAAGAACCAAATTGTTATTTTCCACATGCCAAAATATTAAACAGGGATAGAAACAAGAGTCTAGACTGGTGAGAATACAGGACTCCTGGGTTTTGTAACCATAACTGAATCTTATTTCTCATTTTCAATTTAGAGAAGGATATGGGATTCCACTAACACTTGTTTTGTAATATTCCTCATCTCCTTCCCATTGGCAGAATATAGATATTGTTAAGTATTTTTCTACTCCTGCTTGACTTGACTATAGGACACTATAAATTATCAATAAAAATCAGTTCTTGGTTATAAAATATCATAAATATTGTTATCATTAGAGGTTGAAATCTTGTATGATTTTGATAAAAAGTATTAACTCAAATATTTCTTTATCTCTAATAAGCAAATGGGGATAAACATATGTTAAGATTGAAGTGTGGTAGCCAGGCAGAGGTGGCGCATGCCTGTAATCCCAGCGCTTGGGAGGCAGAAGCAGGCAGATTTCTGAGTTCGAGGCTAGTCTGGTCTACAGAGTGAGTTCCAGGACAGCCAGGGCTACACAGAGAAACCCTGTCTTGAAAAACCAAAAAAAACCAAAAACAAACAAACAAACAAAAAAAAAACAAACAAAAAAACCCCCCAAAAAAACAAAAAGCAAAAAAAAAAAAAGCAAAACAAACAAACAAAAAACATTGAAGTGTGGTTTCTTTTTGAAAAATTTCATTCACACAAAGTCACTCAGAGTAGCCTTGAATTTGTGATTCAGTGTTCAGAATAGCTGTGATTACAGGCCTGTTCTGCCAGACCCTGTTAGTGACTTTTTAAATGCCTGTGTTGAAAATCAGTTGGCTGTAGATGTAGAGGTTCATTTTTAGACATTTCTATTCCATTGGTCTATGGTAGCATTTTCATGCCAAAACCAAGCTGTTTACTACAGTTTTAGTAATATATTTTAAAACCGTGTAGTATAATGCCCACAGTTTTGCTCTTTTTGTTCAATATTTCTTTGTTTTGTTATTTAATTGAAACTTTTTGTTTACTTTTTGCATTTTTCTTTTTTCCCACTGCAGTTTACCTTCCCTTCCCTCCTCCCAGATCCCCCACCCCACATCCCCTCTTCCCCAGATCTCCTCCTCCTCTGTTTCTCTTCAGAGAAGATCAAAATTTTTTGAAAGTCCATAAAGAACATTACTGACCTTTTAGTCTAGATTTCATTGAGTCTTTAGAACACTTTGGCAGTAAGGAATGGATATTATCCCACTTTTCTGTTCTGTAAAGACACATTTTTTTTTTTTTTTTGGTTTTTCGAGACAGGGTTTCTCTGTGTAGTCCTGGCTGTCCTGGAACTCACTCTGTAGTCCAGGCTGGCCTCGAACTCAGAAATCCGCCTGCCTCTGCCTCCCAAGTGCTGGGATTACAGGCGTGCGCCACCACGCCCGGCAAGACACATCTTTTATAGTTTACATTATAGATGTTTTCATTTCTGGTTATATTTATTCTTAGATATTTTGCACAGATGAGATTGTGTTCTTGAATTTTATTTTGGAAAACCCCCTATTGTCATACAGCAATTCAAGTCACTTTTGTGTGTTGTTTTGTGCTGTAGACCATAAACATGCTCAGTTGGTTTATTTTAATAGTTTGTAGTTTCACTTTCTTTTGGAGCCCCAAGCAAGGACATCATCCAATTGTTTTTTTTTTTTTTTTTTGATGTAACCTATATACAGAATCACACCCTCTTCCATCATATTTCACTTCCATTTTTATAATCTTAATGTATTTTATGTCTTTCTCTTACTGGATCACGCTTTTATATTTGTTATTATTGTTTTTTTTTATGAATTTCTGCTCTGATCTTTATTTTTTCTTTCCTTGAACCAACTTTGTTTGTCTGTTCTTATTTTTTTCTTCCTTGACATGTAGCAATAATGTTATTTCAATTCAAAAGGACTTCAGTTTAAAGACCAATTTAAAGCTGGGTGTGGTGGTACACTCCTGTAACAGAAGGTAGAAAGAGGAGGATCCAGAGTTCAAGGCCTGACTGCGCTACATTGAACACTCAAAAACAAATAAACGAACAAACAATCACATAAATTAATAACAGGGCTAGTGACATGGCTCACCTTTTAAAGGGGTCTGCCACAAAACCTGAGGAACTGAGTTGTATACCTGGGATATACAGGTAAAGGATATACAGGATATACAGGGAAGAAGAAAACTTACATTCACAAGTTGTCCTCTGACCTCCGTGAACAAGCCGGTGCCACAGCATGCCAACACAGACATTCACATATGCATGCAGTCCCAAATGACTGGCTGACTGAATATATATAAATATAATTTTGAGCTAAAGAGATGGCTTAAGAGTTAAGCAAAGGGCATTCATGTAAGGATCTAACAAGTTTCTGGGACCCCAGCTCCAAGGGATCTAGTTGTTCTTGTCTTCAAATAAGTTTTCAAAAATGGAGATCAGAAGATCATGACTTTTCATAAAAAAGAGTGGTTCAAATGTGACTAGTGCCCTTGACTTTCCTGTGGTCTAGATGTTTTCATTCTTCAATAGATTCAGATATTCAATGTTAATACCTGTTTGAATGGATTTTCTATTCCATTTGAATGGGTTGGCATTCTCCTGTCCCTCTTGTTTACCCAATCTCAACTATATTAATGCTGTCCTAAAGTATCTTTACTCGTTCCCCTTCTTTGCACTTCCCCAGAGTACTTAACAGTAACCTATCTGCAGTCTCACTGATATGTTTTCTCTGTATTATCATCTCTCCTACTGATACTTTTGATCACATTATCCAGTCCTCTCCAGTATATGTTTCACGTCCAGGATTCTGCTCCCCCTCCCTCCCTCTACTGATCCTTCCCTCTCTTTTTCTCTCTCTTCCCTCTCCCCTCCCTCTCTTCTCTCCTTTCTCTCTCTCTCTCTCTCTCTCTCTCTCTCTCTCTCTCTCTCTCTCTCTCTCTGTATGTATGTTCCTGTGTGTCTGTTGGTCTGTTTCTATCTCAGTCTATGTCTCTGCCTCTGTCTCTCTGTCTCTGTCTCTGTCTCTGTCTCTGTCTCTGTCTCTCTCTCTCTCTCTCTCTCTCTAAAGATCTCATGTAGCCCATGTTGTTCTCAATCTCACTTTATAGGCAAAACTGGCCTTGAACTCTGGTCCTCCTATCTCCACCAGGTAGAATTATTTTTTAAATTTATTTTGCATGGTAAAATTATTGATGTGCACCACCAGGTCTTTTGTTTAATTTCTTAAATTACTTGCACTACTCTCTTAAATGTTTCCATTACATAACTAAATAATTTCTCCATTTTGTTGAACTTCATTAAGTTTCCTTGAAACAGCTACTTTAAATTCCCTACATGACAATCTGTCCAAAGGATTATTATTAGAGCTGTTTCCTTTTCCTCCTTTTGACCATAAGATGAGGATGTTAGGGTTTTCTGAATGTTCTTGATGCTAGTTGATGGGGGGGGCATTGTCTTTTAACTAAAGGTTTAAGTATTCTCTTCTTTTTTTTTTTTTTTCATTCACTGTAATTAATAGGCACAAACCCGATATTGGAGCTTTAATGATGTCATTACACTGATTGGCCCTGGCACTTCCCCCATTCTTCTAAAGTTTTTTTTCTTTGTTTGTTTTTTATTGGATATATTGTATATTTACATTTCATTTCCCTTTTTTTTGTTTCCCCACCCCCCTAAGGTCCCACCTGCCCTTTTCCCTCCCCCTGCTCCCTCATCCACCCCTTCCCACTTCCCTGTTCTGGTATTCCCCTACATTGATGCTTTGATCCTTTCCAGCACCAGTGTCCATTCCTTTCTTCTTGTCAGACATCATTTGGTATGTGAATTGTGTCTTTGGTGTCCCACGATTCTAGGCTAATATTCACTTATCAGTGACTGCATACCATGGGTATTCTTTTGAGACTGGGTTAACTCACTTAGAATGATGTTCTCCAGCTCCATCCATTTCTCTAAGAATTTCATGAATTCGTTGTTTCTAATGGCTGAATAGTATTCCATTGTGTATATATACCACATTTTTTGTATCCATTCCTCCGTTGAGGGACATCTGGGTTCTTTCCAGCTTCTGGCTATTATATATAAGGCTGCTATAGACAAATGGGACCTAATAAAATTACAAAGTTTCTGTAAGGCAAAAGACACTGTCAAAAGGACAAATCGGCAACCAACAAATTGGGAAAAGATCTTCACCAACCCCACATCCGACAGAGGGCTAATATCCAATGTATACAAAGAAATCAAGAAGTTAGACCCCAGAAAACCAAATAACCCTATCCAAAAATGGGGTACACAGCTAAACAAAGGCTTTTCACCTGAAGAAATTCGGATGGCTGAGAAACACCTTAAAAAATGTTCAACATCATTAGTCATTAGAGAAATGCAAATCAAAACAACCCTGAGATTTCACCTCACACCTGTCAGAATGGCTAGGATTAAAAACTCAGAAGACATCAGGTGTTGGTGAGGATGTGGAGAAAGAGGAACACTCCTCCACTTCTGGTGGGACTGCAAGCTGGTGCAACCACTCTGGAAATCAGTCTGGCGGTTTCTCAGAAAACTGGACACCATACTTCTGGAGGATCCAGCCATACCACTCCTGGGAATATACCCAGAAGACTCCCCAGCATGCAATAAGGATACATGCTCCACGATGTTCATAGCAGCCTTATTTATAATAGCCAGAAGCTGGAAAGTATTCTCTTCTTAATAATCTGGCTTTTTATTATGACTATCCTCTAAGAATACTTCCTATTTTCTCTGTGTCTGTGATCACATCATCCATTTGAGCGCTGAGTTGGTCCCTAAGGGTATGGTGGCTATGGGTAGGCTATTGGTGCATTGTCTCTGCTTTTACACTAGAGCGTGATTCAACTGTAGGCTGGTCCCATATTTGTGGTTGATGTGCTATATACCATATCCTGGAGGAGCCCTTGAAAAGAGAAATACATCATTTCAAAATCTACCAATCTACCTGAAGTTGATGTGGTAGCAGATCCCAGGCAGCCACTTGTCTGAAATAGGCCATTTCCCAAGGCAGTGTGGGATTTTTATTGTCCAGGTAGAATCTCTTGTAGAAACCAGCCTCACATTCTTTTTTTTTTTTTTTCTGAGACAGGATTTCTCTGTATAGCCCTGGCTGTCCTGGAACTCACTCTGTAGACCAGGCTCTTACTGCCCACTCCTAGCCACAGAGGGATGCTTAGTATGTCTGAACTGTGCTGTCTAAGGTGGTAATGCTGTTGATGAAAGCAGTCACTTGGCCACTTAGGCTCACACAAAATTAGGTCATGCCTAGGCCTTAGAGACATGTAGATCTCACTGTGAGGGGTGTACTGAGTGCTACATAGTTTTTGTCTTATGGAATGTGGCCTCTGCTTGGTCCTGAGAAAGGTTCCACCTGAGTGCAGTGACCTGAGGAAAGCTGTGTGTCCTGAGGTTGCAGAAGAATGCTGGAGAAAATCCCTGACTGCCAATCAAGTCATGCTGTAGCCGCCACAGGCCTAGTGACCTGAGAAATGTTCAGTGTTCATGTATTATAGAGACCAGACATGTGTGTGCCCAGGTCCACTGAAAGACTAGCAGACCTAAATTCCAGGCAGAGTTAGAGTCTCCCTCTAATCTTTGGCAAATTTCCCTTGCTGCTGCTGCATCTCTTGCCAAGGTAGCACTAGGTTTCAAGGCAAAATCCTTACTTTCTTTTGTGTCCTGCTACCTTGTGGATAGAGCCTTACTCTCCCTTTGCTTCCTGAGCTATGGGGTGTAGGATGGAGGAAGTCCTTTGACCTCTGGGCCAGAACAGTGGGAGTAGTTCACTCAAGCCTAGAGCAGCAGATCCAGAGCCTGAATGTGTTTCCTTCTTTCCACAAGAGGGAGGAGTCTCTCTTCAGGTTGCTTGGAATTGGAGGAAGGGAGATTAACAGGAGACTTTTCTTCTTGTCTTCTTTAATGAGGTTTTTCTTTTTTCTTTTTAAATCACCGTGTCTTTTTTTTTTAATTTTTATTTTCTATATTCTTTGTTTAATTCTTTAGGCTTTCCCCTTTCCCAGTTCCCCCCCACCATACGTCCCATAATTCCTCTCCCCCCAACTATTGTAATATTACTTTGGTTTTTAACTTCCAATGCTGTGCTAAACACACATGTTGAGAGAAGATACTGTTGTCTTAATCTTAAGGCAAAACACTTACAGTTTCATCCTTAAGTATATTGTTTGCTGTTGGTTTTCCATCCTTCCTAGTTAAGTGAGAGTTCTCTCCTCTTTATAAACCATGTTAAACTTGCCAAAGTTTTGCCTTAATTGAAATGATCACGTATTTTTCTTTATTACTTTCTGTTTTAAGACAGGGTCTCACTATATAACTCTGGCTGGCCTAGAGCTCACTATATAGACCAGGTTGACCTTAAACTCAGAGGTTTACCTGCCTCCTGAGTGCTGGGACAAAAGTCATGCGTCCCTGCAGCCTAGCCATGAACCTGAGATAAGGTACTGTTGTATTATGCTTCCTTACTTCTTGTGGAGTATTTTGTGTGAGAAATTTGTTCAGCTTGGTGCCTAATGGGAAGAGAGTCTCAGGAACATCTTTCTGAATCATAGCTTACTCTACAGCCTAAACATGCTTCTAAAAGAGTTAATTTATACACTAACTGGACACTTTACCTAATATTCTCCCAGCAGATTGATTCCTTTGAGTTCTCTGAATCTAGGCCTTGATTCTTTTGATAGTTACAACCAATTGAAGGAATTTCCCTTTATATGATCTTTGTGCAAACTTTTATAGAAAAATATTCTCCATGATTAAGTTGAACAAAATTTAGGGATTTATGCCCTTCATTGTCTTGCTAAATCATCTTCAGCTGGTATTAAAATAAAAGAAACTGGTCCTTACTCTGGCATGCAAGTCACAAATACTGGTTCTTGTGACTTTCCCAGTATGTAATGGTAATAGTCAAGCTAATTTTTTGAGGCAGAGTCTCTCTGTGTATCCCTAGCTGTTCTGAAGCTCACCCTGTAGACCAGGCTGGCCTTGACCTCAGAGATCTGCCTGCCTCTGCCTCCTGAGTGCTTCGATTAAATCTTGCACCTCCACTGCCCAGAGGCAATATCTTGCACTATGCATAGCACTACAATTGGAAAATGTTCTACCTATTTATTTTCTCTAGAAATTACAGTCTCTTCCCCCATACTATGAGAAAAGGAAATTTCAAAGTTGGCAGATGACTTGTATGTCAGCCCAGATATTTTCACTATATATCTCTTGGTGCGATGGAGTCATCAAAACTTTGGACAAATGCTTGAGTTGCATAGTTCTCTTGCTTGAATGGCCTAATAAATGTCTACCTTAAATTACACCATCTTGTAAATTTCTCCCATTTTTGACAGAAATTAAGGTGGTATTATTCCTAGAGCTCAAGCTGCTTGCTTCTTTACCGTCTTCCTTCCTTGCCCTACCAACTCTTCCTGTGATAGGCAGCTGCACTATGTTTATTCCTTAAGTGAACATCCTCTAGGTAATCTTAGCTATTGTCAACTGCAGGCCAAAGAAGGAAGCTTTCCAATCTACTTCCTACATTTCTTCCTGTGAATCTTATAAGAAGGGACTATCACTCTACCATGTTGGCCTGATATCTTCCTGCCTGCATGTTATTAGTCTGTCTGTCTGTGCTATTAACATTTCATATCTCACGAATGTCTTATAGAAAAATCTCAGTGTTCCCTTTCTTTCAAATACAAAAGCTCCTAACTTTTGTTCCAACCAAAGCAGGTACTAGGATCTTTGAGTTTAGTCCCTAATTTTCTTCTTTTCTACCCTGCTGTAGGGTAGAAAAGGAGGGAAAAGGAAAACTAAAAAGAGGGAAAGGTTTAAGAAGGAGACAAGCTAGGAGTGGTGTTTTTTAACTCCAGCTCTCGGGAAGAGAGGCAGATACCTTTTGAGTTTGGGGCCAGTGTGGTCTACAATGGTGAGTTGTAAGCCAGTTGGAGCTACATAATGAGACCTTGTCTCAAATGAATAAATTAATAAGTAAATAAGGAAACAAACAAACAAATATAAAAAAGAATGGGGAGAATAGGGAAAAGAGAAAGAGAAAAAAGACAGAAGTAAACAGCCAAAGAATACTGAAGGCCACGTTTGGAGGCTCCAGCCTGTAATTCAGCACATAGAATGAGGATCAGATGTCCAAGGTCATTATTGGCTTAATATTGAGTTCTGGACCAGCCCATTTTCAAAAGCCTGATTCAAAAAAGACACACAAACAAACAAGCAATTAGATAAAATCCCTCAAAAGAAGGAAATAATACAAAGAATAATGAGAAAATCATAGCAGCAATAAACCTCCAGGAGAAAATGCTTGGATCTTGCTTGTGGGTCCTCTAGAAATTGAGATCTGCCAAATATGAAGGTGGCTGTGGGTTTTGGCTGAGGTCTGTTTTAGTTTTTATATTTTCAATCTATCTGACTGGTGCTTTAAGCAAATTGTGAGCTATTGCTTCTGTAAGTGTACGTAAGAGCTCTGAGTGGAAAAGTTTTCCCCAATCTGTCACAGCTCTGAAGGGAAAGGCTTCCCCACTTCAAGTGTTAACAGCTTTGCTGAGACTGGGTTGGTTGTGGGGAGTTGGGGGTTGCCACACAGTGTTACAGCTCTGCTCTTGTGGAGGAAGGTTTCCTCACTGAAAGTATTTCAGTTCTATTCCTGTGGGGTGGGGTAGGGTTCCCCAAAGGGTTACAGCTCTAAAGAGAAAGCTATCCTGACAGTCAGGAGTTAAGGACTACCACAGAATTACATTGTACAACAAACCTCATATAAGTAATTTAGTGGGAGGCAAGAACCCAGCAAGATGGCTGCTTCTACTTAGTGAGAAGCAGCAGTTCTGGGGGCAGAACTTTCCAGGATGGATCTTTCCAGGGTGGCCATTGGTGGGTTTTCAAGTCTTGAACTTGGCTTTTTTACTCCATAGGGCTGGGGCTGGGTTGAGATCTTAAGGTAGTTGGAGAGTTTTGTGGTTAAAGGTGCTAGGGGTGGGGCCCGGCCACTTGAGTACTTCAAAATGGCTTACAAAGAAATCTTGTCAGTCATGGGATCACTTTCTTTGTCGAGGTTTCCGGGTTTTGCTCTATCAGAGCTGTTACTGGCTCCCTAGAACTTTCCTGAGTGTAGATATGGGAGATCTTCGATGGTTCCAAAGGGGCACTAATCTGCATACCTTTTAGTGTGGGAAACAGTAAACCAGGAATAGCCCAGAATGTGCTTAGGAGTTGATGAAGTAGATCAATTAACTGGGCATTAGATGAAGGTGAGCCCAGGACCTAAACAGCTGACCTGCCTCATTCTCCATCTTGTCAGACTTAGCTTTCTCCAGAAAGCCCAGAACACAATTTGTGCTCCTCCTATAAGTAACTGGGCCTCAAAACTTAGCAGGTCCCCCAACCTTAGTACAACTGACTCCATGATGGGAGTATTATTCAAGCTATAAAACTCAGCAAGTGGACAGCACTACCTGCAAAAACCAAAACAAAGACATAATCCATCAGCATCTATAGTTCTGGAGAATCTCTAAATGTACTAAATTTGTTTTTTGGCTTTTATAGTTGTGCTTCTTGATAACTGTTCTTGTGAACTGAAGTATGTCAAATCAGGACATTGTTTTAGTGCTGATTTATCCTGAAAAAGTCTCAGTGCTACGCTGGGGTCTTGAAGACCCAGTGTAGTTGCCAGCCAGCTAATGAAAACTTTCTACTAGCTTTTACCCAGGTCTGAGTAGTTTTCTCTGGTGGATACACCACAATATCACCAAGACCTAAAATGACACAGAATTGGCTCCAGCTCTGATGATTACTTCAGCCACAGCTTGCTGATATCTTCCAACTTATCTGTACTGGCTGGTTTTGTGTGTCAACTTGACAAGCTGGAGTTATCTCAGAGAAAGTAGCCTCCCTTAAGAAAATGCCTCTATGAGATCCAGCTGTAAGGCATTTTCTCAATTAGTGAACAAGGGTGGGAGGGCCCATCATGGGTGGTGGTGTCCTGGGCTGGTATTCTTGGTTCTATAAGAAAGCAAGCTGAGCAAGCCAGGGGAAGCAAGCCAGTAAGTAGCATCCTCTCCACGGCCTCTGCATCAACTCCTGCCTCCAGGTTCCTGCCCTGTGTGAGTTCCTGTCTTAACTTTCTTTGGTGATCAACTGTAATGTAGAAGTATAAGCTGAATAAACCCTTTCCTCCCCAACTTGCTTCTTGGTCATGGTGTTTTGTGCAGGAATAAAACCCTGACTAAGACATCATCTGTTCTGTGTTGGACCCTGTCCCTCTCCATGAAATGTCTCCTTTCCACATTCCTCACTCAGACAAGCTGATAAGGTGTTGCAATGAATGCTGAGCAGCAGTTGTTCTTTGTTGACAGGTTTCTAAGATCAGCCTAGATAATGGGGTCATCTCTTCAGGTGGTTCCTGCCTATAGCAGCATCCTTTTTTTTTTTCTTCTAGATTTTGTTGTCTACTGCAGCTATGAACTGGGATTTTCTGTCCACATTAACTTCCTGCTTCTTTTCTTTCCTGTGTGGGTGGGTTATATCTTGTTTGTCAGCAGTGGTTTTAATTTTGACTCTAATTTGGAAATGAAGTAAGCACTTTCCTAGGATCCACGGAGCAGTATAAGTTTCCTACAGGTCAGGAATGACAGGAGCTGTAGAAAATTCAGGGAATACTTCTTTCTTGTTGAAATCCCTCAATTGTGTAGTTTTCTCTTTCTTTTAAATAGAATGACTCTGAACATCTGGAAAGTGGTTGGCTGTAGTGTGCTTCCATGGAGTACAGCTGGTTACTTTGTGCCTGTAACCCAATTCCAGGTCAGTTAAACTTTTGTTTGTTTGTTTGTTTCTGCTGTTGTCACTGGTTTTATTGTGGTATTTTGAGACAGTGTCTCTCTACATATTCCAGGCTGACCAGGAACTTACTATGTAGATCAAGCTGACCTTGAATATACAATGTTTTCTGCCAAAAAAAATTTGGCTTTCCATGTGAAAACATTCTGCCGAGATTTCTGAAAAGTAAAACTCAAACTTTCCACGTGGAACTTCCTTTTATTTTATTTTTTAATTTTAAAAAATTATGTATTCACTGTACAACCCAATATCAGCCCTTCCTTTTCTCCCAGCACCCCCTCACAGAAATCCTCTCCCCATTCCTCTTTCCTCTTTTCTTTTGAGGGAAGACCTACTCTGGGTGTCATCCCCCCCCACTAATTCTCCTCCCACCCCCCTGCACATCAAATCAATGCAGGACTAGGCATATGCTCTCACACTGAGGTCAGACAAGGTGGTCCATTTGGGGGCATGGGATCCATAGACAGACAAGCAACCGGCTCAGTGACAACCCCTGCTCCATTGTTGAGGGACCCACATGATATCAAATTGCTCATCTGCTACATGTGTGCAAAGGGCCTTGGTCCAGCCTGTGCTTGCTCTTTGGTTGGTGGTTTGGTCTCTAGGAGCCTCCAAGGGTTCAGGTTGACTTGATTGGTTTTTCTATGGAGTCCGCGTCCTCTTCAGGCCCCTCAATCCTTCTCTCAATTCTTCTATAAGACACCCCAAGCTCCATCTAATGTTTGGTAGTGAATCTGTATCTCTTTCCATTGGCTGCTGGGAGGAGACCCTCAGAGGACAATTATACTATGCTCCTGTCTGCAAGCATAACAGAGTATCATCAATAGTGTCAGGGGTTGGTTCTTGCCCATGGGGTGGGTCTCCATTTGAGGCAATCATTGGTTGGCCATTCCCTCACTCTCTGCTCTATCTTTGTCCCTGCACAACTTGTAGGCAGAACATATCTACATATTTTGGTTCAAAGTTTTTGTGGGTGAGTTACTGTCCTTATCCCTCTATTGGGAGTCCTGCCTGGCTACAAGAGATGGCCACTTCAAGATCCACATCCCCCACTTCTAGGAGTATCAGAGTTGCCCCAGTATATGCTCTGTGGCTTTCTCCCAACCCAGGTCTCTGACATCCTAGAGATTGCCCTCTCCCCACCACTAATCTCCCTTTTCTCTCCCCTGCTTTCCCTGTATAGGACCTCTGCTTCCCTCCCATCTCCTCATCCACTCAGTTTCCTCCTTTGATCAAACTCTGATATCTATTTGGTTTCCCCTTTTGGGAAAGATTTAACCATCTTCCCTTGGGCCATCTTTGTTATTTGGCTTCTTTGGGTCTGTTGATTACAGCACGGGTATCTTGTACTTTAAATCCACTTATAAGAGAATACATTCCATGCATGTCCTTTTGATCTGGGTCACCTCACTCAGGATGATAGTTTCTAATTCCATCCATTTGCCTGTGAAATTCATGATGTCCTCTTTTTTTAAGGCTGAGTAGTAGTAGTCCTTTGTGTAAATGAACCACATTTTCTTTATCCATTCTTCAGTTGATAGACCGAAAATTGTCACCATCAGACCAGCATTCCTTGCTTCTCTCTTCTGTCTGTAACTTGTCCTTTCTGCCTTCTTGCTGTTAAATCTGATGGAATTCACTGAGGGCAAGCCTTCATTCACCCAGAGTATACAACTCGAACACAGATAATACTGAACCTGAACTCGTAGACATTCTCTACACAGGGCCTGGGTCCATATACTAGGTTGGCCTCTAGTAAGGGCAGATGTTTGACCTCCCTTCCAAGCTCCTTCCAGTGTCTGCAGAAAATTGCTGAGAAGTAGGGTACTTATCTGTCACAGCTTCAGGCTGAATGGACCTGGCATATGTCAGATAATCAAAGTTTCCATTGCCTACAAGGGAAGAACTTTGCCATATGCTTCTGCTGTGGTACACAGAGTGCAGAACGTCCCTTATGTGCCATTTCCCTTCTGTGAACTGACTGGGGACCCCTATTGTCCAGAGAAGTGCTTCTCTCAGGGTTTAGCTTGTGTGTGTTTCCATGCCTCCTCAGAAGCAAGAACACTGATGGTCTAAGGAGGAAGATGGTTTGGTTTGAGATATGCCTTCACCATGTAGTTCAGGATGAACTTGAACTAGAGTCCTCCCGCATCAGGCATTCTAGTACCTGGATTGCCAGTATGTGATGCCATGAGGAGCTCTAGCACTAATCTTAATTAACTTTGGTTTTTAGATGTCATAAACGCTGTTCTATTTTTCATTCAAGGTCATTGGGAAGATTCCCATCTGCACGCTGGTGTCCTGGGGATGCCTGTGTCTTCACTCACATTCTATATGGTGTTCTTTCATTTCTCTGATGGTGGTGCCTCTTGAGGCTTGTGCTCCTACGTTCTTCAGGTATCACTTTTTTCTAAGAGATTGTGACAGTTCATTTTTAATATGAAGTATACTTACAGTTCATTAAAGCCTTAGAGATGAGCAAGGGACACTAGGCCTGTTTCTCCCTTGGCTGATTTCTGGCACCTCTTTGTCTTAGAACTCTAAGAGTTAAAGATACAGAGACTGTCTTATAGAAATCTAGCTCATATCAGAACAGGGGGCAGTCTAAAGCTGACAAGTATTCAGTCAATAATGTTTTGCATCCTAAAACTGTAGAATGGGGAATTTGGGAAGGGAGCTAAGCTAGATTGTGAATGTCTAAAGTCTAGACCTATGAGAAAAAAACAGGACAGAAATTTTAGCGGTCAGGGACTTTAAAAAGTAATGTTTTATACCAAATCAACATGATAACCTTCTCCTCCTCTTCCTCCTTCATTCATTCCTTTCTTCCTTTCTTTATTCCTTCATTTCTTCCTTCCTTCAACACATTGCCCCTATGCTGATGTCTCTTTCTACAAAATCAAATTAAAAATACTTGAATTTCATTAGTTTCTTAAATTTGTTCTTATAGAGTGAGGATTGTATTTCTCAACCATTTACATTAGGGGAGAGGCAATGGCTGGGGCTGCAGTGACCAGGAAGGATGCCAGTGGGTCTGGACCATCACCATTGGAGCCATGGCTCTGGCTCAGGCTCTGGTAGTCCCTGAAGTGCCTGCACTGCTCTTGGTCTACTTCAGCCTTTATTGTGCTTCTGCATGTGTGAAGCAGGGACACATGTTTTAGTGCACAGGATAGACTCCTGCTCCTTCCTTACCTCAGCCAGATCATCTTTCCTCACTTGGCTGTGATTTGACTTCAAGGTTTGTAGAATGCTAAGTATTCTCTTCTGACAAGCCAGAGGGCCATATCCAATCTTTAGGATTATTCTAGTACTGGAAACATACCTAACTTTTGAAATACCCTTTGTCATATCTCCCTAAATGACTTTTAGAGTCTGGTAGTCAAACATTGTTTACTGCTACATTAAGAAGCTAGGAATCCTGGGGCTCACCCCAGACTGGAAAATGTGTAGAATGCAAATAATCCAAAAAGTGAAGCACTTCAGACATGCAGACAAGGAGCTAGCGTTCAACATCTTTGTTGGATTAATATGGCCACAACAAAAACAATTTTGGAAACTGTTTATGAAAATTTGTTACTTGAGTATCATATTTATATAATTTCCACTCTTTACCTCTTAGAGACTTTCTATGCCCTTCTTATTACCTCTCAAATTCATAACCTCTTCTTTATTTTCTCTCTCTTTTTTTAATTGGATATATTCTATATTTACATTTCATTTCCCCTTTTCTGGTTCCCTGCCCCCCAAAGGTCCCACATGCCCTTTTCCCTCCTCATGTTTCCGCATCCACACTTTCCCACTTCCCTGTTCTGGTATTCCCTTACACTGATGCTTTGAGCCTTTCCAGAACCAGGGTCTACTCCTTCCTTCTTGTCAGACATCATTTGGTATGTGGATTGTGTCTTTGGTGTCCCAAGATTCTAGGCTAATATCCACTTATCAGTGAGTGCATACCATGGGTATTCTTTTGAGACTGGGTTACCTCACTTAGTATGATGTTCTCCAGCTCCATCCATTTCTCTAAGAATTTCATGAATTCATTGTTTCTAATGGCTGAATAACACTCCATTGTGTATATATACCACATTTTTTTGCATCCCTTCTTCCGTTGTGGGACATCTGGGTTCTTTCTAGCTTTTGGCTATTATAAATAAGGCTGCTATGAACATAGTGGAGCATGTATCCTTATTACATGCTGGGGAATATTCTGGGTATATGCCCAGGAGTGGTATGGCTGGGTCCTCCGGAAGTATCATGCCCAGTTTTCTGAGGAACCACCATACTGATTTCCAGAGTGGTTGTACCAGCTTGCAGTCCCACCAGCAGTGGAGGAGTGTTCCTCTTTCTCGACAACCTCACCAACACCTGCTGTTTCCTGAGTTTTTAATCTTAGCCATTCTGACGGGTGTGAGGTGAAATCTCAGGGTTGTTTTGATTTGCATTTCTCTAATGACTAATGTTGTTGAACATTTTTTTAAGGTGTTTCTCAGCCATCTGAAGTTCTTCAGGTGAAAAGTCTTTGTTTAGCTCTGTACCCCATTTTTTGATAGGGTTATTTGGTTTTCTGGGGTCTAACTTCTTGAGTTCTTTGTATACATTGGATATTAGCCCTCTGTCAGATGTAGGGTTGGTGAAGATCTTTTCCCACTTTGTTGGTTGCCGATTTGTCCTCTTCACAGTGTCTTTTGCCTTGCAGAAACTTGATAATTTTATAAGGTCCCATTTGTCTGTTCTTGATCTTAGAGCATAAGCTATTGGTGTTCTGTTCAGGAATTTCCCCCTGAGCCAATGTCCTCAAGGGTCTTCCCCAGTTTTTTTTCTATTAATTTTAGTGTGTCTGGTTTAATGTGGAGGTCCTTGATCCACTTTGAGTTGAGCTTAGTACAAGGAGATAAGAGTGGATCAATTCTCATTCTGCATGTTGACCTCCAGTTGAACCAGCACCATTTGTTGAAAAGACTATCTTTTTTCCACTGGATGTTTTCAGGTCCTTTGTCGAAGATCTATTGGCCGTAGATGTGTGGGTTCAATTCTGAGTCTTCAATCCTATTCCATTGATCCACCTCTCTGTCACTGTACCAATACCATGCAGTTTTAATCACTACTGCTCTGTAGTATTGCTTGAGATCCAGGATATTGATTCCCCCAAAAGTTCTTTTACTGTTGATAGTTTTAGCTATCTTGGGTCTTTTGTTATTCCAGATGAATTTGAAAATTGCTCTTTCTAACTCTATGAAGAATTGAGTTGGGATTTTGATGGGGATTGCATTGAATCTGTATATTTCTTTTGGCAAGATTGACATTTTAACTATATTAATCCTGCCAATCCAGGAACATGGAAGATTTTTCCATTTTCTGAGGTCTTCTTCCATTTCCTTCTTCAGAGACCTGAAGTTTTTGTCATACAAATCTTTCAGTTGTTTGGTTAGAGTCACACCAAGATACTTTATATTGTTTGTGGCTATTGTGAAGGGTGTCATTTCCCTAATTTCTTTCTCAGCCTGCTTATCCTTTGAGTATAGGAAGGCTACTGATTTGCTTGAGTTGATTTTATAACCAGCCACTTTGCTGAAGTTGTTTATTAGCTGTAGGAGTTCTCTGGTGGAATTTTTTGGGTCACTTAAGTATACTATCATATCATCTGCGAATAGTGATAGTTTGACTTTTTCCTTTCCAATTTTTATCCCTTGGACTTCCTTATGTTGTCGAATTGCTCTAGCTAGTACCTCAAGTACTATATCGAAAAGATATGGTGAGAGGGGGCAGCTTTGTTTAGTCCCTGATTTTAGTGGGATTGCTTCAAGTTTCTCTCCATTTACTTTGATGTTGGCTACCGGTCTCCTGTAAATTGCTTTTTACTATGTTTAGGTATGGGCCTTGAATTCCTGTTCTTTCCTAGACTTTTAGCATGAAAGGATGGTGAATTTTGTCAAATGCTTTTTCACATCCAATGAGATGACCATGTTTTTTTTTTCTTTGAGTTTGTTTATGTAGTGGATTACGTTGATGGATTTCTGTATTTTGAACCATCCCTGCATCCCTGGGATGAAGCCAACTTGATCATGGTGAATGATCATTTTGATGTGTTCTTGGATTCACTTGGCAAGAATTTTATTGAGTATTTTTGCATCAATGTTAATAAGGGAGATTGGTCTGAAGTTCTCTTCCTTATTTGGATCTTTGTGTGGTTTTGGTATCCGGGTAATTGTGGCTTCATAGAATGAGTTGGGTTGTGTTCCTTCTGTTTCTATTTTGTATAACCTCTTCTTTATTAATATTACATACATACATACCCTCACTATATACTACATACACTCTTAGTGAGTTACTTATATGCACATGTATTTAAAACTGAGTCAGAGAGATGACCCCTGGGTAAGACTAATTCGTCCTCTCATAGCAGCCATTAATTGTCTGTAGCAATTCATCTAAGTGTGGAGATTTGTGAGGCTTCCTGCATCCATGGCATTGTGCCAGTCTTGTTCAGGCAGAAATATTTCTGATATGTCATGGCTGCAGTTTCCCTTTCATATATATTGCAACAGACACCCTGGTCTTCTGGCTATTGACATCTTGCTGCCCCCTTTTCCATGATATACTTGAACATTTGGTGCAGGGATCACATCACAGATGTATCAAATAGAGTTAGGCACTCCATCATCAGTTTTGTGCATTTTGACCAGTTTAGGATGTCTGTAGTTTCTATGAGTTGCAAAAAGAAGCTACTTGGACAAATGGTAGGAACTACTTTGATCCGTTGGTATAAGGATATGTATTTATATTGCTGTTAGACATTGTACTAGTTTTGACAGTAGTAGAATTTCTTCTGTGGTCCATAGCCTTACCAGCTGTGGGTAATTGCCTATGTTTATAGTACCAGATATGATTTCCCTTCTACTGAGCATACCTTAAGCCCAGTTAGCTCTTGGTTACCCATAAGATGTAAATGCCAGCATTATATTGTTGGCTTTATCAAGTTGGGCCAATGGTTGTTATAGTTCATAGATATGTATGACTATTTATTTTTCTTTCTTAGTAGCATGTATAGTATCTCTGATATTATAAAAGTTACTCTGTGGCAAGGACACTTCCAGATATTGTAATTTCTTCCAAGTTCTCTGTCTAAAGTGAATGGTTTCTTCAATAATAGGGAGTTACCTTCAAATTCTTGGAGGCAACCAAGGGCAATGGCAGTAGCTCATATTGTTTAGGCAAGAATTCAAACAGTTTTCCTATGCTTGGCACCAGACAGATTATGAGTCTTGAAGGGAACCTCTTGTAGTACAACTCAATATAAACCACACAACCACACACACACACACACACACACACACACACACACACACACTATATGATTATTTTATTTTAAATTAAGTTTAAAAATAAGTTTCATTATATGGCTTTTTAAAACATCCTTACCTTTATTTTTCCATCCACCCTTACTCCTCCTCTGGTGTTATGCTACTTTTTACCTCCCCATTTAATGTGATATTTGTCTTGGGGTTTAAAATTGATTTTGAGTGTTTTGTCTGTATGTATATCTGCATACCAGATGGGACTATAGTTTTAGATGGTTGTGAACTACCATGCAGTTCCTGAGAATTGAACAGAGGACTTCTGGAGGAGCAGCCTTTGCTCTAACCATTGAGCAGTCTCTGTAGCACTTGGTTTAATAATTTAAAAGCTAGTAGTGGTATAGCAGCCTTTCTTTAATAAGTGCAAACAATGACCACCTTAGCAAGATATCCCTAAGGTTTACGCAACATTTGCATTCATGTCTTGGTGGTAACATAATGATCTCTTTTTCTATCCACTGTCTAGCAAATGTCAGGGTTTCACTTTCATTTCTGGCTGAATAAAATTCCATCATGTATATGTGCAACACTTATCCATTCATTTATGTAATTTGATAGAGTAATTTTGCTTTCTACCTATTACAAATAGTGTAATAGTAAACACAGGTATGACAATATCTCTAATATGGTGGATTAAATTCTGTCAGGTATGTATCAAAGAAAGGTATAGCTGGGTCATATGATAGCTGTATTTTTAGTTTTAGGTTTTTTTCATATATTTTCTATACTGTCTATGCCACTTTACATTCCTACCTGCAATGTATAAGGCTTTCTATTTTCCATATACCCATCACTATTTGTTCTCATTTGTTAACCTGATGGTGTCTATTCTGACTGGTGGTGATATCATCACAAAACAGTCTTAGCTAGCATTTTACTGATAGGTAAAAATATATAATTTATAACAATTCTTTTTTTAGTGTAGAATAGACTTTATTTAGGGCATGGGATGGGGAGTTGAGAAGGGAGTAGGAGCAGAGAAGGACAGAGAGCAAGAGAAAAAGAAGAGAGGCGTGGCCAGGAACATGGGGAGAGAGGGAGGAGGGGAACAAGAGAGGGTGAAAGGGTATAACAATTTTTTATTAACAATTTTTATTGGCTCATTTGAAAAAATTTCTACTCAATTCATCAACTCACAGTGATTGAATTATTTGTACTTTTCCCCTTGAATTTCTGCATCATTTATTGTAGTTGGCAGAGATCTTTTTCCCATTCTATACACCATATTTTTTTTCTGCTGATAGCTTACTTTGCCATGCAGAAACTTTGTAATTTAATCCAATCCATTTTTTCCAATTCTTGGTATTATTTCTTATGCTGGTACAGGTAATTACAGCTGCTGTGATTTTGAACATATGGACACTACTATGATGTTTATGCAAGGCAGTAGTGTATAGCGTTCCATATAAAAGATAAGTATGCTTTAAAACTTCTGTGAATTTATTCGAATATTTTTTTATTTTTTTTAACATTTCAATATGTACATGTTTATTCCCATCTTTTTTTAAATTTTTATTTTCTATATTCTTTGTTTACATTCCAAAGGATTTCCCCTTTCCCAGTTCCCCCCCCCACATACGTCCCATAAGTCCTCTCCCCCCCAACTATTCCCAAATCAATCCCCCCCACAATTTCTCTGTTCTGGTACTGTCCTACAAAACTGGATCCAATCTTTTCAGGCTCAGGGTCCTCTCCTTTCTTCTTCTTGGGAATCATTTGACTTGCTAATTGTGCCTTGAGTATTTAGGGCTTCTGGGCTCATTAATATCCACTTATCAGTGATTGCATTTCATGTGTATTCTTTTGTGATTGGTTTAACTCGCTTAGGATGATATTTTCCAGATCTAACCATTTGCCTACAAATTGCATGAATTCATATTTTTAATTGCTGAGTAGTATTCCATTGTATAAATATACCACATTCTCTGTATCCTTTCCTCCTTTGAGGGATATATGGGCTCCTTCCAACTTCTGGCTATTATAAACAAGGCTGCTATGAACATAGTGGAGCATGTGTCTTTATTGTATGCAGGGAAATCCTCTGGGTATATGCCCAGGAGTGGTATGACAGGGTCCTCTGGAAGTGTCATGCCCAATTTTCGGAGGAACCACCAAACTAATTTCCAGAGCGGTTTTACCATTTTGCAATCCCACCAAGAGTGGAGGAGTGTTCCTCTTTCTCCACATCCTCGCCAGCACCTGTTGTCTCTTGAGTTTTTAATCTTAGCCATTCTGACTGGTGTGAGGTGGAATCTCAGAGGGATGTTTTGATTTGCATTTCTCTAATGACTAATGATGTTGAACATCTCTTAAGGTGTTTCTCAGCCATCGAATTTCTTCTGGTGAAAATTCTTTGTTTAGCTCTGTACCCCATTTTTTGATAGGGTTATTTGGTTCTTTGGGGTCTAACTTCTTGAGTTCTTTGTATATATTGGATATTAGCCCTCTGTCGGATGTGGGGATGGTGAAGATCTTTTCCCAATTTGTTGGTTGTTGTTTTATCCTTCTGACAGTGTCCTTTGCCTTACAGAAACTTTGTAATTTTATGAAGTCCCATTTGTCAATTCTTGATCTTAGAGCATAAGCTATTGGTGTTCTGTTCAGAAACTTTACCCCTGTGCCCATGTCCTCCAGGGTCTTCCCAAGTTTCTTTTCTAATAGTTTCAGTGTGTCTGGTTTTATGTGGAGGTCCTTGATCCACTTGGAGTTGATCTTAGTACACGGAGATAAGAGTGGTTCCGTTCACATTCTTCTGCATGTTGACCTCCAGTTGAACCAGCACCATTTGTTGAAAAGGCTATATTTTTTTCCACTGGATGGCTGTGGCTCCTTTATCAAAGATCAAGTGACCATAAGTCTGTGGGTTAATTTCTGGGTCTTCAATCCTATTCCACTGATCTACTTGCCTGTTGCTGTACCAATACCATGCAGTTTTTAACACAATTGCTCTGTAGAACTGCTTGAGGTCAGGGATATTGATTCCCCAAGAAGTCTTTTTATTGTTGAGATTTAGGATTTTGAAGGGTATTGCATTGAATCTGTAGATTGCTTTTGGCAAGATGGCCATTTTTACTATATCGATCCTGCCAATCCAGGAGCAAGAAATATATTTCCATCTTCTGAGGTCTTCTTCGATTTCTTTCTTCAAGGACTTGAAGTTCCTGTTGTACAGATCTTTCGCTTGTTTGGTTAGAGTTACGCCAAGATACTTTATGTTGTTTGTGGCTATTGTGAAGGGTGTTATTTCCCTAACTTCTTTCTCAGCCTGCTTGTCCTTTGAGTACAGGAAGGCTACTGATTTGCTTGAGTTGATTTTATAACCAGCCACTTTGCTGAAGTTGTTTATCAGCTGTAGAAGTTCTCTGGTGGAGTTTTTTGGGTCGCTTAAGTAAACTCTCATATCATCTTCAAATAATGATAGTTTGATTTCTTCCTTTCCAATTTGTATCCCTTTGACTTCCTTATGTTGTCTAATTGCTCTCGCTAGAACTTAAAGTATTATATTGAAAAGATATGGAGAGAGAGGGCAGCCTTGTCTAGTCCCTGATATCAGTGGGATTGCTTCAAGTTTCTCTCCATTTATTTTGATGTTGGCTACTGCTTTGCTGTATATTGCTTTTACTATGTTTAGGTATGGGCCTTGAATTCCTGCTCTTTCCAAGACTTTTAGCATGAAAGGATGCTGAATTTTGTCGAATGGTTTTTTAGTATCTAATGAGATGACCATGTGGTTTTTTTCTTTAGTTTGTTTATGTAGTGGATTACATTGATGGATTTCCATATTTTGAACCATCCCTGAATCCCTGGGATGAAGCCTACTTGATCATGGTGAATGATCGTTTTGATGTGCTCTTGGATTTGGTTGGCAAGAATTTTAAGAGACAACAGGTGCTGGCGAGGACGTGTAGGCAAATGGTTGGATCTGGAAAATATCATCCTAAGCGAGTTACCCTAATCATAAAAGTATACACATGAAATGCAATCACTGATAAGTGGATATTAATGAGTCCAGAAGTGCTAAATACTCAAGGCACAATTAGCAAGTCAAATGATTCCCAAGAAGAAGAAAGGAGAGGACCTTGGGCCTGAAAAGATTGGATCCAGTTTTGTAGATCCAGAACAGAGAAATGGTGGGGGGGGTGATTGGGGAATAGTTGGGGGGGAGAGGACTTATGGGACGTATGGTGGGGGGGAACTGGGAAAGAGGAAAGCCTTTGGAATTTAAACAAAGAATATAGAAAATAAAATTTAAAAAAAGAAGAATTGTAAACAAAAAAGGATTTTATTTAGTATTTTTGCATCAATATTCATAAGGGAAATTGGCCTGTAGGTCTCTTTCTTTGTTGGATCTTTGTGTGGTTTTGGTGTCAGCGTAATTGTGGCTTCAAAGAATCAGTTGGGTAGTGTCCCTTCTGTTTCTATTTTGTGGAATAGTTTGAAGAATATTGGTGTTAAGTCTTCTTTGAATGTCTGGTAGAATTCTGCACTAAAACCATCTGGTCCTGTACTTTTTTTGGTTGGGAGGCTTTCTATAATCCCTTCTGTTTCTTTAGGGGTTATGGGACTATTTAGCTGATCTAATTGATCATGATTTAATTTTGGTATTTGGTATCTGTCTAGGAAATTGTACATTTCCTCCAGATTCTCCAGTTGTTTTGAGTATAGACCTTTGTAGTAGGATCTGATGATCTTTTGAATTTCCTCAGTTTCTGTTGTTATGTCCCCCTTTTCATTTCTAATTTTGTTAATTTGCATACTGTCTCTGTGTCTTGTGTAGTCTAGCTAAGGGTTTATCTATCTTGTTGATTTTCTCAAAGAACCAGTTCCTGGTTTTGTTGATTCTTTGTATGGTTTCTTTGTTTCTACTTGATTTCAGCCCTGAGTTTGATGATTTCTTGTCTTCTACTACTTCTGGGTGAATTAACTTCTTTTTCTTCCAGGGCTTTAAGGTGTGCCATTAAGCTGCTAGAGTATGCTCTCTCCAGTTTCTTTTTGGATGCACTTAGAGCTATGAGTTTTCCTCTTAGCACTGCTTTCATTGTGTCCCATAGATTTGGGTAGGTTGTACCTTCATTTTCATTGAATTCTAAAAAGTCTTTGAGTTCTTTTTATATTTCTTCCTTGACCAAGGTGTCATTGAGTAGAGTATTGTTCAGTTTCCATGTGTATGTGGGCTTTCTGTTGTTTTTTTGCTATTGAAGACCACTCTTACTCCATGGTGATCTGATAGGAGGCATGGGATTAGCTTGATCTCTTTGTATTTGTTGACATCTGTCTTGTGACCAATTATATGATCAATATTGGAGAAGGTACCATGCAGTGCTGAGAAAAAGGTATATTCATATATATATATATATATATATATATATATATATATATATATATTAAATCCAATTGGTCCAAAATTTCAATTAGTTTCACTGTGTCCCTGTTTAGTTTCTGCTTTCCTGATCGGTCCATTGGGGAGAGTGGAGTGTTGAAGTCACCCACAATTATTGTGTTAGGTGCAATGTGTGCTTTAAACTTTAGTCAGGTTTCTTTAACAAATGAGGGTACCCTTGCATTTGGAGCATAGATGTTCAGTATTGAGAGCTCTTCTTGATGGATTTTCCCTTTGACCATCAAGAAGTAACCTTTTGAGTCTCTTTTGATGACTTTAGGTTGAAAGTCAATTTTATCTGATATTAGAATGGCTACTCCAGCTTGTTTCCTGAGACCATTTGCTTGTAAAAATTGTCTTCCAGCCTTTTACTCTAAGACAGTGTTTTTCTTTAACACTGAGATGTGTTTCCTGTATGCAGCAAAATGTACGGTCCTGTTTCTGTATCCAGTCTGTTAGTCTATGTCTTTTTATTGGGGAATTGTGTCCATTGATGGTAAGAAATATTAAGGAATAGTAATTATTACCTCCTGACATTTTTGAAATTATTTTTTTATATATGAGAGGTTATCTTCTTTTGGCTTTGATTTGAGGAGGTTTCTATTTTTGATTCTTCTGGGGTGTGGTTTCCCTCCTTGTGTTGGTGTTTTTCCCCTATTATCCTTTGTAGGGCTGGGTTTGTGGAAAGATAATGTGCAAATTTGGTTTTATCATGGAATACCTTTGTTTCTTCATCTATTGCAATTGAGAGTTTTGCTGGGTATAGTAGTTTTGGCTGAAGTTTGTGTTCTCTTAGAGTCTGCATGATATCTGACCAGGATCTTCTAGCTTTCATGGTCTCAGGTGAGAAGTCTGGTGTAATCCTGATAGGTCTTCCTTTATATGTTAGTTGGCCTTTTTCTCTTGCTGCCCTTAATATTCTTTCTTTGTTTAGTAGGTTTGTGGTTTTGATTATTATGTGAAGGGAAGTATTTCTGTTCTGGTCCAGTCTGTTTGGAGTTCTGTAGGCTCCTTGTATATTCATGGGCATCTCTGTCTTTAGGTTGGGGAAGTTTTCTTCTATAATTTTGTAGAAGATATTTATTGGTGTTTTAAGTTGTATATCTTCCCTCTCATCTATGCCTAGAATCCTCAGGTTTGGTCTTCTCATTGTGTCCTGGATTTCCTTGATGTTTTTGGGTTACAAGCTTTTTGTATTTTGTATTTTCTTCGACTGTTGAATCAATGGTTCCTATGGTATATTTGGCATCTTAGAATCTTTCTTCTATCTCTTGTATTTTATTATTGATATTTGTTTGCATCTATGGCCCCTGATTTCTTCCCAAGTTTTTCTATCTTCAAAGTTGTCTCCCTTTGCGATTTCTTAGTTGTTTCTACTTCTGTTTTTAGATCCTGGATGGTTTTGCTCAGATCTTCCACTTGCTTGTTTGTATTTTCCTGTATTTCTTTAAGAGTTTTTTGTATTTCTTCTTTCATGACTTCTACTTGTTGGCCCATGTTCTCCTTTATTTCTTTAAATGATTTTTGTACTTCTTCCTTATTGACTCCTAATTTTTGATCCATATTCTCTTGAATTTCTTTAAGGTTTTCTATCTTCAAAGTTGTCTGTCTCCCTTTGTGATTTCTTAATTGTTTCTACTTCTGTTTTTAGATCCTGGATGGTTTTGCTCAGATCTTTCACTTGCTTGTTTGTATTTTCATGTATTTCTTTAAGAGTTTTTTGTGTTTCTTCTTTCATGACTTCTACTTGTTGGCCCATGTTCTCCTTTATTTCTTTACGTGATTTTTGTACTTCCTCCTTATTGACTCCTAATTTTTGATCCATATTCTCTTGAATTTCTTTAAGTGATTTTTGTGTTTGCCTTGAAAGGGCTTCATATTTTTGATCCATTTTCTCCTGTATTTCTTTAAGAGATTTATCTATGTTTTCTGCTATCAACATCCTGACCAGTGATTTTAGATCCAAATCTTTTTTTTCTGGTGTGTTGGGATATCCGGGACTTACTGCTGTTGGGGTGCTGGGTTCAGATGCTGCCATATTGCTTTGATTTCTGTTAGTAACATTCCTACGTTTGCCTTTTGCCATCTGGTTATCTCTGGCCTTAGATGGTCTTGTCGTCACTAGCTGGTGCTTGAACCTCCTGTGGGTTGGAAAGGCTATTTCCCCACCACTGGATGACTGGGTTTCCCCTGGCACAGATTGCTGATGTGTTGTTCTCCTCTTGGGTGCTGTTGGACCCCTGGTGTATCTTACTCTAAGCAATGTTATATTCGGTTATCTCTGTGGACCTGATGCTGCTTGTCTTCTCTGGATCTGTTTGCTTAGTTCAGTTAGCAGCAAGGATGCTGTCTGAGGCCTTGGGGAGTGGAGAGTGCGGAGTGTGGAGTGCAGGGACTCCCAGAGGGCCAGGAACCCACACCCTGCTGGAACACAGGAACTGCTGCTCTGCCAAGCTTCAGTTCCTAGATGACTGGCTGGCCACCCGGGTCCCCCGAGATCTTAAGCTTGGGATATATCTGGTATCTGGTCCTTTTCTGCTCAGTCTAAGCACCTGCCACCAAGATGGCCACGGATGAGCAGAGTTTAGGGGTCCCCTCAGAGCCCAGAGCCCACACCTGGTTGGGGCCCAGGAACCCTGCTCTGCCCGGTTCGCTGCCAGGTGGTCTTGTGCCCCCAAAGATCCCAAGTTCTGGGTATCACGGGTACCTGTCTCAGCTCTCCTTAGTCCAGACTGCTGCAAGGATGCCGGCGGTGGCTGCTGGATGTGGGGAGTGCAGCTTGCTGAGTCTCTTGCAGGGCAGGGAGCCCATGCCCTGCTGGCACACAGGACTGCTGCTCTGCCAAGCTCCTGTTCTTAGATGACTTGCTGGCAGCCCGGGTCCCCCGAGATACTGAGCTTGGGGTATCTCGGGTATCCTTGAATATTTTTAAATCATAGGCAAATCAGTCAGCTACTTTAAGTATCAGTCAACTATATTTTAATATTTTCTCATTTTTTGAAGATTATTTTTATCAATAAAATTTTAATCATTTTAAATTTAGGATAATAACTGTGTGGTGAATGTTCTCCTTTACATAGAGATTTTGCCGCAATATGTCGTAATATGATTCAATATGTATTAGAAGATATGCATATTAATTTTTAATTATTTTTCTAACAAAACACTGAGTTTATCAAAACTGACATAAGTGAGGTGATTATAGTTTCCTTTTATATCAGTCTTTATTCCATAAATATATTAATGACTAATTAATAGCATCCAAATGTAGTACTTACACATAAAGAATGAAGAAAACAGCTTTCATGCTCCTAACCTGTAACAAATCATTTTACACTAGATAATGAAATCTAGTGAGCCCCAGAAACACCCTTGAGAGCCTGTTCTAGAAATAGAATCCTCTTAAGAGCTTTTGTCACTATTCTGAATCAGTTTACTCTGTTCACAGAAAAATCCTCAGTGTACTGTCACACTGATCTCATAGGAAAACTGTGGACACAACAGGGTAGTTTTCAGCTAGAGAAACTCATTGAGAATGAGGGCTTTCCAAAATGTGGAAGGTAGTACAATAACAATTTCAAGAATATAAGACTTAAACCCAAGAGGTTTTTCCACTATTTGAATTTGAGCAATTATTACCCACTGCGCACTGAGTCCCGGTGATGATGGGGCAGGTAAACCTGGAAAACATCTTAAATATCTGTCTATATAAATGGGTAGGATGGCTGGAGGAGGCTTGAAAGCCAGAGTGTCTCAGATCAAGACATGTATACTTACTTGGCACATGAACTTAAATGGGTTGCTTATCAGCTCTGTGTCTTCATATTATTAAACACAAAGTCACACAATACTTAAATCACACTTATTTTACAAGTTAGAAATTATAATGAATATATAAAGTTCTCGATTAGCCAGGCAGTGGTGGCTCACTCCTTTAATCCCAGCATTTGGGAGGCAGGGCAGGTGGATTTCTAAGTTCAAAGCTAGCCTGGTCTACAGACTGAGTTCCAGGACAGCTAGGGATATAGAGAGAAACCCTTTCACAAAAAAACAAAAACGAACAAAAAAAAAAAAATAAAGGACTAGATCAAGTCAATTGGACATTATAATCTCTCAATGAATGTTAGCTATTATTATGTCTAACATTGTTGGGATTATCATTGTACTGTCTTCTGCTTCTTGGAAAACTTATTCTCATTAGGTGTAGATTTTACAGACACATCCTAGAACATAGAGACACGCAATATTTTTGTAAAGAAGGAAACAAACACACAGACTCATTCCATTTCTCAAGAAAGCAGCCAGTGCTTCCTTTATGGCCATGGGTATGGAACTATCCACTGAATCATGAATAAATTTCCAGTGTCTATATCACTAACAATAATGAGCTTTTTCCCTCAGCAGAATGGAACTCCTATGTTTTCCATTTATTTAATTTTTTTGAATTTCATATAAGTACTATATTTCCACACCCTAACTCCCTTCTTCATTCACCTCACTCCATCTCAAAGTCATCTCAAAGTCATTTCAAAGTCAAAAAAAGCATAAGCATTCTTATATATGTGTATTTATATAAATACAAAATCCTGAACCAATTTGGTGTTTCCAGTGTGTACATGTTTTTAGAGATGACCATTTGTGATTGGATAACCTATTAACGAGCTTGTCCCTGGAGAAAACTTATTCTTCCTCTCTCAACAGCAAATAATTGCCTGTAGGGCTTCGTCTAGGTCAGTGGTTCTCAATCTGTAGGTTGTGACCCCCTTAGAGTGTCAAATGTAACTTTCACAGGGGTCACATATTGGATATACTGCATAACAGATATTTACACTATAATTAATAACAGCAAAATTAGAATTATTAAGTAGTAATTTTATGGATTGTGGTCACCACAACATGAGGAAAGGTATTAAAGGGCCACAGCATTAGGAACTTAAGAACCACTTATCTATGTGGTAGGACCTTGTGAAACTTCTCTCATCACTTTGGCATGGTAGCTAGTGGTATTGTTTGTAAATCTTATTTAGACAACCATAATTGTTGAGATTGAATGGACGCAGCTTCTCTGTCATGTCTACAAAATACTAGCTAGCATCAGCAAGCTTTGGCTCTCTGGCTTTTTATAATGTCTGGTTTGGCAAGATAGCCCCAGTGTTGCAATAGTGCTACCTTTATCTTAGGTTAAACAGCAGCTATCTAATTGGAGTTAAGTCATATTTATAGGTCCTGGAGGAGAAACAACTACTGTCTCTAGCGTAAATTAGCATATGTAATTTCTCTGTATTCTAAGTATGTATCCTTATAACCAGAGATAAGTGTAGCTCTTATCACCTCACCTTGGGAAATTTCTTGAATGCCATGGCTTTGTTATAAGGCTGTGCTTCTCAGCCCTCTTCTCCACTGTCCCACTCTTATCTTCTTTTCACCCCCTTTCTGTGATATTCTTGGATCTTTGGAGAGAGAGAGAGAGAGAGAGAGAGAGAGAGAGAGAGAGAGAGAGAGAGAGGAGAGATGGGTGTCTCCTGTGAGGCTGAGCACTTAACAGTCCCTTTACCGATCTTGAGCTTTTTCATTAACCATGGTTCACTACAAAGAGAAGCTACTTTCATCAAAGCTAAGAGCATCTCTAGTCTATAATTATAAACATAAATATTTGGGAGGCAAATTGACATATTTCCATTTAGCAAAAGCAGTAGATTAATCCCTCATGTCTGTGACCTCTGCAGCTAAAGGACCTTTGGCAAGGTCCTCAATGGCAGGTTATGAACTCCCTCCTGTGAAGCAGGCCTCAGATACCATCAGAAATCAGTTGGTTACCCCCATAATAGTTATGTCATTTTTGTACCATTCGGCACATTTGGCTTAGTATCTTAGTTAAATTTTCCATTACTATGATGAAACACCATGACCAAAAGGTAGTTGGGAAAGAAAGGTTTTATTGGGTTTACACTTCCACATTGAAGGAAGCCAGGAGCTGATGAGTGCTGCTTGCTAACTTGTTCCCCATCATGGTTTACTTAGCCTGTTCTTTTATAGAATCCAGGACTATCTGCCAGGGATGGAACTACCCAAAATAGACTGCCCCCTCTCTATAACTAATTAGGAAAATAACTTACAGTTAGATTCTTAGCCATTTTCTCAATTAAGGTTTTCTCCTTTAAGATAACTCTAGTTTGTGTGTTAAGTTCACATATGACAAGTCAGCACACCTAGCAAGTTAGTATTTTAGTACACAAATTCAAAAATGATGAAAGACTATTGCTGTTTTCCCCCCTTTATCAACTTACATAGCAACTTCCAGCATTATAAAAGCTAGTGTGCATGGAAGAAGCTTCCAGCTCAGTTCCAGTATGTTTTCTCTATATTCTGTAATCAAGGTATATGATACCTTCAGCAATAGCATCCACACTATTCAGTTCTGGTGGGCAACCAAAGGCAGTGACTATCATTTGGTAGCTTTTGAGACCTTTGGTGTATTCCTGGCCAACAACTTCTAGGAAGATATCTTACCTTTATTACCAGGATTTACATTTAATAACTCATGGCCTCTTGGATTGACATTAACTGCCATGCATTGTACCTTGGTTCAAGCTCTTGTTTAAATTATGATTTTTGATAAGCTTATAAAGTTAGCACACTGATGCATTTGCTTCATTTGTCTTTAGTTTTGATTAAGACTCCTCACACACTTCCTGTTGTCCTCCATCCTCTCTGTCTTCTCATTAAACCTTGCCAACTTCAATGGTTCTGCCATCTGTCTTCAAAGCCTATGTGGACTATTTTACCCACCTGAAAGGCCTTTTATTTCCCCTTCTATATTTCGTTTCTTGCTTCTGAATATTTCCATACATTATAATCTAAGCAAAAATCTGAAATACTGTAGCTATGTGACACATATGAGAGAATGTGTGACATTTATCTGATTTTTTGTTTCTGAATGACCTTAATAACATTTTCCAGTTACATATATTTTTCTGTGAATTTCATTAATTTTATTTTTATTACAGCCAAATAAAATGTCATTGCATTTCTATTATTCACATATCAGTTAATGGACATTCAACAAAATTAAAGCCACGTTGAGATTCTATCTCACTCCAGTTAGATTGGTCAGCATCAATAATACACATGACAACAAATGTTGGCAGGAATGTGGGGTGTGAGGAGCCATTATTTACAGATGTTTGGAGTATAAACTTGTGCTAATACTTTGGAAATCAGTTTGAAGGGTTTTCAAGAAACTAGAAATAAACCTAACCTCCCACCAGGCTACAGCACTTCTTGGCATATATTTAAAGAATTCTGTACTCTGTAACAGGGATACTTGCACACCCATATCTATTGCTCTTCTGTTTGCAATAGCTATGAAGTGGAATCAGCCTTGATGGCCACAAATGAGTGAAGTTCAACCATGTTTATTAGGATTTTTTTTTTAGTAATCTTGTTAAAATGGATGAATATCAACCAATATTCATGTTTAGAATATATGTCTGTCAACTGAAACCATATTTGGGCTGTATATATAAATAGACATTTGCAAAAGTCATTAAATTTGATTGATGAGAAACAATTGCCTGTGTCAAGGTATAATGAAAAGTATTTAATTTTTTAAACGAAGAAAATATGATATGTATGCAGAACAATTTTTGTCTGCATAACGAGAAATGAAATCAGTGTATTTGCAGAAAAATGGGTAGGAATAGAAATGATGTTATTAAATAATTCAGACATAGAAATACAAGTCATATATGTTTTCTCTTATGAGGACACAGCATTTAAATTGTGTGTGTGTGTGTGTGTGTGTGTGTATGTGCATGTGTATGTGCAGGTATGATGTGTGCATGTCATGAAAATATAGAAGGGATCATGAGAAGGAAGGAAGATCTGAAGTAGAGGAAATCTATGATAGTGGAATATATGTGAGATGAAAGTAGGAGAGGCAGCATTAGGTAGTCACAGGAGATAAGGACATGAGGGAAGGTTATGATAGAGGGAGGGCATTGGAAGAGAAAAGAGTATAATGACACATGTATTCAAATGTATGGTAAAGTCCATTACTTTGTATATTAACCTTTAAAACTAAAAGAGTATTCTAAGACAGAGGTTACATAGAGTATTTTTTTTTCAAGACAGGGTTTCTCTGTATAGCCCTGGATGTCCTGGAACTCACTCTGTAGACCAGGCTGGCCTTGAACTCAGAAATCCGCCTGCCTCTGCCTACCAAGTGCTGGGATTACAGGCATGTACCACCACCGCCCAGCTAACATAGAGTATTCTATGCTGGCCCAATTTATGGAAGTAGGTCCTGTCTCAAAAAAAAGTTTGAAATTTAAATCCCTCCATTTCATAAAATTATTTGTTTTTAAAACTGTACAATTTCATACTGTATTTATATACTTCCTGGAAATATTTATTTATTTTACTGTAATTGACAGGGAATATTAGTTAAAAATAAAATCAGTTAAAAAAATTTCTGCCAATCTGACAGGTAAAATATACCTTATTGTTAAAGGTAAAAAAATGCTTTGATTATTAATGATGATAAATACTAAGTTAAGGGGACGTTTTTCTCTACTGGGGAATTTATTTACTGACTTATAAATACTGTATTAAAAATTCAATTTCCATGGAAAACTATATTAAACATTTTATTTCAATGTCATTCTATTTCGTACAGCAGTTTTCCTGCTGTAAGTAGGTGGACCAAAAATGTCAGTGTCAACCTTGACACTGAAACAGTGAAAAAAGTTTTCTAACTTCTGTTTTTGTTAACTTGTTTAATTCTAAACAGAAATCTGTCACAGACCCCGAAAGCATTCCATTCCACTGAAGTTTGTAAGAGTTGGCATGGCTTCCTGAAATTGACTATGTAAGGTAATACAAGTATTATGAAAACTCAAACTTTCAGCTCTTTGATAATGGGCTCAAGGAAATGAGATCATTATATATATTGAGTCATTCTTTTATATACGTTCCTAATATGTATCTTATTTATGTAAGTTAATAACTTCTGAAAATGGTACATGACTATGCCAATTTATTAGGTTCTGTGGAGGAAGCTCAAGTTAGAACAGTGAGCTTAGGTTATGGATAAGGTCAGTTTTAAGAAAAAAAATTAAACTGTTTCATTTATTTGCATTCCAAATGTTGCCATTCTATTCATCTATTAAAATTGTTTTTTAGAAATTAATATGCAATATAATGGATTTCATTATGGAATTTTCAGACATAACTTGTCTCTGTTCACCCTCTCCCCCACATTTCCCTTCCCTGACAGTCTGCCTCAGGTTGGTCTCCTTCTTGTCTCGCTAGGCCTCCCTCTGCTTTCATGCCATAGCTTTTTAGTAGTAGTTTTTTAGTCTTTTTTTCCCTCTTTTCCTTTTTACTTCTTATCGTCCTCTGAATAGAGTGAGATGGGATCTGAAGCAGATTTAACTTGCATAGTTTCTGTTGGATAAGAATGTTGAAAACTCTTTTGGTAGGGTGCTCATTGTAAGGTGATTTATGACTATTGTATTTTTTCTATCATTTGTGGATATTAGCATTGAATCTTTAGACATGTGAGTTTTATTTGAATATGCATGAACATCAGGAAATTACTAAGGAAGAGTGCTAGAATGAACAGTTATAAAGGTAAAAGAGGAGTTATGGAACAGGAAGGGCTAAATTAGAGTTGGGGCTGAAGGGAGAGCAGTGCATAAGAGGGAAACTGGGTGGGATAAAGATCACTAATATAGAAACCTAGTACTATTGTATTGTAGGCAAATGGTTGGACCTGGAAAATATCATCCTAAGTGAGTCAACCCAATCACACAAGAATACACATGAATTGCAATCACTGATTAGTGGATATTAATGAGCCCAGAAGCTCTGAATACTCAAGACACAATTAGCTAAGCAAAAGATTCCCAAGAAAAGGGATGGAGAGGACCCTGGTCAGGAAAAGACTAAATCCGGTTTTGTAGGAGAGTACCAGAACAGAGAAATGGTGGGGTGGGGGGGGTGACTGGGGAATGGGGGGGGAGAGGACTTATGGGACATACGGTGAGGGGGGGAACTGGAAAGGGGAAAGCCTTTGGAATATAAACAAATAATATAGAAAATAATTTTAAAAAGGAAAAAAAGAAACCTAGTACTATAGTCTACACACACACACACACACACACACACACACAGAGAGAGAGAGAGAGAGAGAGAGAGAGAGAGAGAGAGATCAAAATAATGGAGTTATTGTATAAAAGGGCAACAGTGCCCCCACTAGATACCACTGCATGACAAATGAAAAGCCTAGTCACAGGAATGGGTTATTTCTTTTAGAGTTGTGGGCCAGTGAGGTTCCCAAGACTCCAACATTACAGCCTCTTTCCAGTGCTCTCAGTTACTCTTTAGGGACTTATCAATAAGACAGTATTGTTAAAGAAACCACATACTTGTGTCATAGAACATGGTGAAATGCTCTGCCAGAACAGCTGTGGGGATTACAGGGACAAGGAAAGGAGGATTATGTCAGAGACAAGGAGCCTCTGGGTTCATTCCTACTGCTGTTTATACATTGTTAAGCTAGTTGAAGATAACACAGGAAGCAGAGCCCGATCACCTACTTTTCTGAATCCACTTATCTTTCTTCCCTGGTGTCATTGTCGTCTTTTGCCCCAGAGAGTATTCCTCTCAGGCTTTCTCTTGTGTCTGTAGTTTTCTACAGTGAGTCATAGGGCCACATGGGATCAGTGTTTGTGCCTGGGAAGGAAATGGAGACTTATGGACCCTAATACTGCCCCATTTTCTGATTTTGTGATGTCATGATGACATAAACACCTTTTTCTTGGGCATTCAGTCTTCATCTAATCATTGGATGCAGAGGCAGCTAGACTGTTTTCTTATTATACCAATTCACAGTATGACTTTACCAACCCTGATGGATTCCAGACAAGGCCTGTAGCACAGATGTGGAGCCTAAGCTCCAAGTTGTAAAGGGAACTGTATTCAGATTTTGGCTATGTCTTAAAAAAAAACAAAACATGAGTTTGGATCAGAATTTCTTGGTTCATGTGTTTTTTTTTTTTCTGCAGTTGTCAGGGTAAAATTGAGAGAAACAGTTTTTAAGTTTAAAGGATAAGTTTCCTTGGCAAGTTGCACTTGAACAGTTTAATTCTTTATTCTTTTTTGTTTATGTATTTGAGTTTTTGGTAACAAATGAGTTCGTTTGATATGACTTCTTCTTGGGGGCTATAAGGAATGTCATGAGAAACATGGAATTTTTTAAAGTTGACAAAGAGATAAGAGTTTTAGATATATTAGCAGGATCGTGGTCTGTTTTACTCTGTATTGAAACCTTCCTCGTTGACCAGTTTGAGCAGAATCATGTATTTTGAGTCCTAACTAGTATAAAGCCTGAAAAGTTATCTACATAAACATGAACAATTTAAAAACAACCAAAATGTTATTTATAGTTTTTTAACCTGTGTCTTTGAACATTTAAAAATTTTTTGAGAAAGAGTTAGTAGCCAATATTTATAACTGTTATCAAGTCAAGGTTAGATTAATAACTTGTGAGAACTTTATTAGAGTAAGTTTAACACAAAAATGATATTTTAGTGTCATGTGTATCATGTTGAAGTCTCATATTTTACATATCTTAAATAACTAACATCCTTACAACTTGTGAAAACATTCTCTTTTTTCTCTTCAATTCTGGAAATATGTATCTATCTTGATTACAACTTGCATAAACTTTTTACCTTTCATTTCTGTTTGGAAACATCCAATCATTCTAACCTTCATTACAACTTATATAAACTTTTTTTGTTTCCACCAAGAAATATCCATTCATTTTAATTATATATGTATATATATACTTATTATTTAAATTCTTCTTTTTCCATAATTTATATTTTATTTATATTTTATTCACTTTAGCCCCTCCCTCCTCTCCTCCTACTCCTGTCCTTACAAATTCCTATCTCTATTACCCACTCCCCTTCTCCTCAGAAGTGGGGAATTCTCTGTTTGATATCATGCCACATTGGTAGATCTAGTCCCAGAATAATTAAGCACATCACCTCCCACTTAGGCCCAACCAGGCAGTCCAGGTAGAAGAAGGGAATCCAATGTCAAGCAACAGAGTCAGAGATCAATCACACTCTGTTAATGTACCCACATGAACACTAAGTTGCACATCTGCTATATATGTGTAGGGGGCTTAGATTTAGCCCCTGCATGCTGTTTGGTTGGTGGTAGAGTCTATGTGAGCCCTCATGGGCCCAGGTTATTTGACTCTGTAGGTCTTCCCGGGTTGTCCTTGATACCTCTGTCTCACATATTTTTATCCGCCACTCTTACATAAGACTCCTTGAACTCCACTTAAGGTTTGTCTGTGGGTCTCTGCATCTGTTTCCACCCACTATTAGATGAAGAATCTCAGGATACAGTTATGCTAAGTTTCTGTCTGCAAGCATAGCAGAATATCATTAATAGTGTCAGGGGTTGGTGGTTCTCTCCCAGGGATGGGTCTCAAGTTGAGACAGTCATTTGTTGGCCTTAGTCTTGGTTCCATATTTATCCCTGCACATCTTGTAGGTGGGACAAATTTTGGGTTAAAAGTTTTGTGGATTGGTCTATGTTTCCCCCCTTCCTCTGGAAGACCTGCCTGGCTACAGGAGGTAGCCATGTCAGTCTCTATATCCCCCACTGGTAGGAATCTTAGGTAGGGTCACCTCCCCAGAGATTCCCCATGGCCTCTCCTATTCCAGGTCTCCTGCTAGTCCCAGAGATACCCCCGACATGATTTCCATTCTCATATCCAGCCCTCCCCCACCACCTTCCACCCATCCCAATAACCCTCCTTGCCCCCTCATTCACCCAGTTCTCTATCTCCATCCACCTCTGATGACTATTTTTCTTTCCCTTCTGTGTGAGATTCACACATCCCCTTTTGAGCCTCCTTATTAACCAGTTTATTTGGGTCTATGAATATCTTGTACTTTATGGCTAATGTCCATTTGTGAGTGCATACCATATGTGTTTTTTCTGGGTCTGGGTTACCTCACTCAGGATGTTATTTTCTAGTTCCATCCATTTGTCTGCAAAATTCATGATTATAGATGTCTGTTAGATCCAATTGATTCATATTATCTTACTTCAATTATTTATCTGTTTAGTTTTTGTCTGGGTGACCTGTTGACTGGTAAAAAATGTGTTGAAGTCTGCCACTACTAATGTGTGATGTTTGATATGTGAATTAATCTTTAACAATGTTTCTTTTACAAATATAGGTGCCCTTGTGTTTGGGGCATAGATGTTCAGAATTGAGATATCATCTTGGTAGATTTTTTGTTTGAGTATGAAGTGTCCTTTGCTATTTCTTTTAATTAATTTTAGTTGACAGTGTATTTTATTAGGTATTAGAATGGCTATTCCAGCTTTCTTCTTGGGTCAATTTGCTTGGAAACCTCTTATCCACCCATTAACTCTGAGGTAATGTCTAACTTTATGGTTGAGGTGTGTTTCTTATCTGCTGCAGAATGATGGATTTTGTTTTCACATACATTCTGTTACCCTGTGTCTTTTTATTGGGGAATTGAGTCAATTGAAATTGAGAGATATTGATGATCAGTGGATTAGTGTTTATTATTTGTGTTATTTTGATGTTGGAAGGAGGGGGAGAGGGAGAGGGAGAGGGAGAGGGAGAGGGAGAGGGAGAGGGAGAGGGAGAGGGAGAGGGAGAGGGAGAGGGAGAGGGAGAGGGAGAGGGAGAGGGAGAGGGAGAGGGAGAGGGAGAGGGAGAGGGAGAGGGAGAGGGAGAGGGAGAGGGAGAGGGAGAGGGATCAAGAGAACATGCCTCCCTTCTGTTAGCTGGTTTGGAGTTACTTATTTTCTGTGCTTTCTTGGATGTCATTATTTTCCTTGGGTTAGTGTTTTCCTTCTAGTATTTTCTCTAGGACTGGATTTGTGGATAGACTTTGTTTAAATTTGGATTTTTCTTGAAATATTTTGTTTTTTCCATCTATGGATATTTTTTGCTGAGTATAGTAGCCTAGGTTGGAATCTGCGGCTTTATAATGATTGCAAGAATATCTGTTCAGACCCTTCTAGCTTTTATAGTCTCTGTTGTAAGGTCAGGTATAGTTCTGATAGGTCTTTTGTATGCTATCTGGCCTTTTCTTTTTCTTGCTGCTTTTCATATTCTTTATTTGTTCCGTAGATTTTTTGCTTTTATTATTAGGTACTAGTGTGCCTTCCCCTCCCAGCCTTTGAGCAGGAATTCTTGTGTTAGCCATAATCCTTTCTACCTAGGATGGAAAGCTCAGACCAAGGTGAAGTTCCTCTTTCTTCCAGATCTACAAATTCTTGAATTAAGCATGTGACCCTCCCAGCTGCCTGAGCAGTGGAGCCAATGCTCAGTGAACAGTCAGACCAGTTCCCCTGAACACACCCTGGAATTTGGGGGAAGGATCTTGCCTGAAACCTTAAATTCTGAGTCCTCCATTAAACCTTTAGACTTTGAACAACAGCTGTTGTCTTGGTCGCATTCTCTTCTCACTACCTTCCCATACATCCCCAGCTTCCCTTCCAGGTAGCCTGTTAGATATAATTGCAGGCAGTTACATGCTAGGTGGATTTTCTTTTCTGGTCCAGTCTAATACATATTGGTATTCTTGGTATTCTATAAGCTTCTTGTATGTTTATAGGTATCTCTTTCTTTAGGTTGGGAAAAATGTCTTCTATGATTTTGCTGAAAATATTTTCTGGGCCTTGGTGCTGGGACTCTTCACCTATTTCTATTCTTATTATTCTTAGGTTATATCTTCTCATGGTATCCCAGATTTACTGGATATTTTGTGTCAGGAAATTTTTAGATTTAACATTTTCTCTGATGGATGTGTCAATTTCTTCTATTCTATCTTTTATGCCTGAGATTCTCTCTTCCGTCTCTTATATTCTGTTGGTGATGCTTTCATCTGTTGTTCCTGTTCACTTTCCTAGGTTTTCCATCTCCAGGATTCCCTCAGTTTGTGTTTTCTTTATTGTTTCTATTTCCACTTTAACATCTTGTGCAGTTTTATTTATTTCCTTCACCTGTTGAATTGTATTTTCCTATATATCTTAAAGGGATTTATTTATTTCCATTGTAAAGACCTCTACATGTTTGGTTGCATTTTTCTGTAATTCTTTAAGGAATCTCTTTATTTGAGCTTTAAATTTCTTTATCATCTTTTTAAGATTGGATTTACCATCATTTTCTTTTCTTCAGTTGTGTTAGGATGTCCAAGGCTTACTGTTATAATGTAGCAGTGCTCCGAAAGCATCATATTTCCCTGTATTTATTGTGGGGTTTTTTTTTGGGGGGGGGATAGCTATCTGGATGGATTTTGTCTCTAGATGTTTCTGTGGTTGTAAGTATTGAAACAGGAGTTAACTTTAATGGTATTGGTGTGGTAGGTCTCTGATTGGGTATTCTTGGGCTGTATGGTTCTGTATCTGCAGGCCTGTATTGTGTAGGATCCTCAGGTCTTTTTGTTCACTATCTCCATGCAGTTTTAGTGCAGGTGGGCAGAGAGATGGTGGGAGAATGGGCTAATAGGCTGATCAATGCAGCTTGGCTTCCCATAGAAGACTCTGCAAGCCGGGAAAATGGGTGATGGAAAGGATGCTAACATGTATGGTTCAGAATCCACAGGTCTTATGAAGGCACCAGGGGCGGGGGGGGGGGGAGAATGTATGAAAAGCAGGTATATCAGATTGCTCAGGGTAGCTTGGCTTATCCCAGAGTGCTCAGTGAGCAGGAAGATGGGTGGGGTAAGAAAGCTAATCTGTATGTTTCAGGATTCTCATGTCTGATGACAGAGGGTGGAAAGGTGGGCACTAGGAAATGAAGGTCTAGAGGGAATAGCAGGCAGTTTAGGCTGGTTTGGCATGCCCCAAAGGACTCAGTGAACAGGGAAGATGGGAGTAGTTAGGGACACTAACCTGTATGGCCCAGGCTGCACAGTTCTGATGAAATAGGATAGAGAGGTGGGAGGCAAATTGAGGTCCAGAGGGGAAAGCAGGCTGCTTAGGGCATCTTGGCATACCCCTGAGCAGTATGTCTTGTTTTATGTTGAAGCATCTGATCCACTTTGACTTGTATATTGTGCAGGTGGATATGGTTCTATATGCATTCTTCTACATGCAGACATCCAGTTAGACCGGCACCACTTGTTGAGGATGGTTTCTTTTTCCATTGTGTAGTTTTGGCTTCTTGTCAAATAGCAAGTGTACATAGGTATGTGGCTTTATTTCTGGGACTTCTCTTCTATTCCATGCAGTTTTGATTATCGTTGCTCTGTAGTATATCTTGAAATCTGGAATGGTAATACCTCTAGGAGATTTTTATTGTACAGGATTGTTTTTGCTATCATAAGGTTTTTGTTTGCCTATTTGTTAGTTTTTCCACATGAAGTTGAGAATTGTTCTTTCAAGGTTTGTAAAGAATTGTGTTGGAATTTTTATGGGAATTGCATTGAATCTGTAGATTGTTTTTGGTAAGATAGCCATTTTCACTATGTTACTCCTACCAATCCATGAGTATGGCAGATCTTTCCATCTTTTGATATCTTCTTAAATTTCTTTCTTCAGAAACTTGAAGTTCATGTCATACAAGGTTTTCACTTGTTTGGTTTGAGTTACACCGAGATATTTTATATTATTTGTGGCTACTGTGAAGGGTTTTGTTTCCTAATTTCTCTCTCACCTCATTTATCATTAGTATGAAAAGGGCAAATGATTTCTTTGAGTTAATTTTGTATCCAGCTACTTTGCTGAGTTTATCAGCTGTAGGAGGTCTTTGGTAGAATTTTGAGGATTACTCATATATATTATCATATCATCTGCAATAGTGGTACTTGGCCCTCTTCCTTTCCAATTTATATACCCTTGACCTCCTTTCATTGTCTTATTGCTCTAACTAGAACTTCAAGAACTACATTTAATACATAGGGAGAGAGTGGGGAATCTTTTCTTTTCCATAATTTTAGTGGAATTGCTGTAAGTTTCTCTCTGTTTAGTTTGACATTGGCTATTGGCTTGCTATATATTGATTTGATTATGCTTAGGTATGTGCCATGTATCCCTGATCTCTCCAAGACTTTTAATATGAAGGGATGTTGGATTTTGTCAAAGGATTTTTCAGCAGCTAATGAGATGATCATGTGATTTTATTCCATTCAGTTTGTTTATATTATAGATTAAGTTGATAGATGGTATTATATTGAAACATCCCTACATCACTGGGAAAAATCTTACTGGACCATGGTGAACGATGTCTTTGACATGCCTTTGGATTTAGTTTGTGAATATTTTATTGAGTATTTTTGTATGTATGACGTTCATAAAGGAAACTGGTCTGAAAATATCTTTCTTTGTAGAGTCTTTATGTGTTTTTGGTATCTGTGGCCTCATCAAATGAGTATGTTACTTCTGTTTCTATTTTATGAAACTCCTCTTACTTTGAGGAGTATTGGTATTAGATTTTCTTTGAATGTCTGGTAGAATTCTGAGTTAAAACCTTCTGGTCATTGGCCTTTTTGTTTTGTTTTGGTTTGGTTTGGTTGGGAGATTTTTAATTTCCTTAGGGTTATAGGACTATTTAAATATTATAACTGATCCTTATTTAGCTTTGATAAGTGGTATTTATCTAGAAAATCATCCATTTCCTTCAATTTTTCAATTTTGTGGAGTACAGGCTTTTGAAGTAAGAGCTAGTGATTCTTTAAATTTCTCAGTGTCTTGTTCTGTCTTCATTTTTATTTTTAATTTTGTTAATTTGGGTACTATATCTCTGTTTTTTAGTTAGTTTGACTAAGCATTTATCTATCTTATTGATTTACTCAAAGAACTAGCTTTGATTTTATTGATTCTTTGTGTTATTCTCTTTGTTTCTAATAGATTGATTTCAGCCCTGAGTTTGATTATTTCTTGGCATCTACTCCATTTGGGGTGTGTTTGTGTCTTTTTGCTCTAGAACTTTCAGGTATGAAGTTGCTAGTATAGGATCTCTTGAATTTCTCCATGTAAGCCTGTAGTGCTATAAATTTTCCTCTTAGCACTGCTCTCATTGTGTTCCATAAGATTGGGTATTGTCATGGTTTGAATATATTTGGCCCAGGGATTGGCACTATTTGGAGGTGTGGCCTTGTTGGAGGTATGTCACTTTGGGCATGGGCTTTAAGACCCTCACCCTAACTGCCTGGAAGTGAGTATTCTGCTATCAACCTTCATGCCACCATGTTCCCACCTTGCTGATAATAGACTGAAACTGAATCTGTAAGCCAGACCCAAATACATGTTTTCCTTTATAAGACTTGCCTTGGTCATGGTGTCTGTTCATAGGAGAAAAATCCTAAGACAGATATGTTGTCCCTTCTTTTTCATTGAATACTAGAAAGTGTTTGATTTCTTTCCTTATTTCTTTCTGACCCCTATTGCTGAGAAGAGAGATGTTCAGTTTCCATGACGTTGTAGGGGTTTTTGTTGTTGTTGTTGTTGTTGTTGTTGTTGTTGTTGTTGTTTCTCATGTTGTTGAAGTCCAAAGTTCAGCTTTGATCCATGGTAGACTGATAAGATATGAGGAATCATTTTAGTCTCCTTTATATATTGAGGCCTACTTTGCAACTGACTATATGTTCAATTTTGGAGAAGAAAAGTACTCAAGCACACAATAATAATGGGAGACTTCAATACTGGTCTCTTACCAATGGACAGGGCATTGAGACAGAAACTAGAGAAATATTTAAAGTAATAGATGTCATGAATCAAATGGACCTGACAGATATCTATAGACCATTTCACTGAAACACAAAAGAATATACCTTCTTCTCAGAACCTCATGGAACATTCTCCAAAATTGAACATATAGTCAGTCATAAAGTAGGCCTCAATATATAAAGAATCTCCAATGGCCAAGAAGCACTTAAGAGAAATGTTCAAAGTCCTTAGCCATCAGGGAAATGTAAATCAAACAACCCTAGGAGATTTCACCTTATATCAATCAGAATGACTAAGATCAAACACTCAGGTAACAGCAGATGCTGGCAAGATGTGGAGAAAGAGGAACACTCCTCTATTGCTGGGGGGATTGCAAACTGATACAACCACTCTGGAAAACAATCTGACAGTTCCTCAGAAAATTGGAAATAGTTCTATCTGAAGACCCAGCTATATTGCTCTTGGGCATATACCCAGAAGATGTTCCACCATACCACAAGGTCATGTGCCCAACTGTGTTCACACCATCCTCACTAGGAATAGACAGAAGCTGGAAACAACCCAGATGGCTCTCAAAGGCAGAATGGATACAGAAAATGTGGTTTGTTTACACAAGGGAATACTATTCAGCCATTAAAAATGAGGAAATAATGAACTTTGCCAGCAAATGGATGGGACTAGAAACTATCATCCTGAGTGAGGTAATCCAGACCAAGACAACACAACTGCATGGTCTATGCTCACTGACATGTGAATATTAGCCACACAGTACAGAATACCTATGATATAACCTCCAGACCCTAAGACATGTAACAAGCCTAAATGCCCAACTAAGGAGGCTTTGATCCCACTTAGAAGGGAAATAATCATGGGAGGCAGAGGGATGGAGGGATCTGAATGGGAGATCAATTTTCAACTGTTAGCATCCCTTCTATGTTCCCCCTCACAGTTACCTGGCAACAGTCAGGTGTGCCTGACTCTGTATAAAAGAAGCTGTTTGCCCCCTCCTTACTCTCTTATGCTCTTACTCTCTTCACTCTATCGATTCTCTCCCCATTTTCCTCTCCCTTCTCTCTGTCTTCATTACTGACTTCCACTCCTCTTCTTCTCCCTCTCTCACCCTCTCTCCATCCTTCCCTTCCTCCCTCCCTCCTCTATTTCTGCCTTTCTCTGACTCTACTCCCTCAATTCCCATCCCCCTGTCTGAATAAACTTTATTTCATACTATATTCATTGTATGGCTGGTACCTCAGGGGAAAAGAATGCCTTAGCATGGGCCTGCAGAAGCACCCCATTCCACCTCACCATACTGCACCTGTAACAAACATATTCCTGGGTCTGTCTTTCTTTTTAGAAAACTCAACATTGTTGTCATAACTCGGGTTTAGAAACTTGCAGGTTCATCTCTCCTGCTGCCACATGGAATTACAGCCAATTGGAACTCTTGCTAGACCTATCTACTCAAACACCAGCGAATTGGTAAATTCCCTTCCTCTCACTGGTCAGCTGAAACATCCCCTGTTCACAAGGGAGGGGTGCTGAGCTTGTAGCAACCCTGTGGTATCCTTGAGGACAGAAGCATTCAGTCTTTATGACTGGTCATCTCACTGAACCTTTGTTCTAGGACCTCAAAACCCTGGGTGACCTCTTCCCTCTAGGTCTCCAGGAAGCAGTTCTCTATTTTGGCTGAAAAAAAAAAAACAAACAAAAAAACAAAAAAACAAAACCTAGACTGGATCTACATAAACTGTTCTCCTGCTGTTGTTCAGGGCAATGGACCAGATCTCAGCCCCCAGTTCACTTTGTGATGACCTGCTGGTCTGGTCTGGCTGCCTACAGACTTTGCTTGGCATTTGTCTTCCTGAAGCCAAAATGGACAAATCTCTAGCTCTTCCTACCCTTCCCTCTCTCCTGGAGGGAATGTATTCATAGCATACCTCCCACTCTGATTCACAGGCTAAATTTGGCTCTATTATCTACAAAGCAATTATCTTTACATAGCCACCTAACTAGTTTTAAAACAAACTTTTACAACTCTCTTGCTAGTGATTCATACCCCTCCCCCCTTATTCTCTTGCTGCTTGCTCTCTGCTCTGATACCCTGGCCCCTAGTTTTAGCCTTGCCTCTCTTCCTTTTGCTTCACCCTGCTCAATTGTGCTCAGTTCACACCTAGCAGCTGCAGCATTCCTACAGCCACCCCCCCAAATCCCCCTACCACTGCAGCCACTGCTCGCTCAGCCCTGCCACCCAGCAGTCCCTGGCTAGTGCTTTCTTTCTTTCTTAGTACTGCCCTGAGCATCCAGAGCACACTTGATCTCTTGCCTGAGCAGAGGTGCTAGGGGACAGAGAGAAAGGCACTGTTCTCTGTCCCACCTCTCCCTGCCCCACTTTGAGTACTCTCCTTAGCCCAGCAGGTGCACTCTGTGGTCACTGCCCATTGCTAAGCTGAGCCTAGCTCCCCTCACACTGAGATGCTTAGATTCTTCTGAATGTTTGTCTTTGCTATGCTTCTGTTGTTCCTTTTTAAGATGCACAGCCAACTTTATTCTAAGGTACAACACATGACTTTTCTCCAGGTGGAGCTGTAGCTTCAGCTCCATCTTAGCTAAGAGCCATCAAGTGGTGGGCTGCTGCTTCAGAGCCATCTTAACTAAGGGCAATCACATGACTATGCTGTAGCTTCAGTGCAAACCTTGTTATGGGCAGTCCCCCATAGCTGCCTTTAGGAGCACATATTGTCAAAGTCATTTAACAATTAGTTCTACACTGCCCTGGTAAATAATGATTCTAAACAGTAAAAAGTTAAAGATTACTGCCTTAAATATGTTTAGCCTTTTTTTTACTACTACTACTGTCATTAAGTCACAGTGTGCTCTATTTGCTAGATACATTCTCAAACTAGTAATTAAACAAACACAGATTGTCTAATTCAGATATACTTACTAGATACTGCTCTCAATCTTGTCAGACCTCTGCTAAATATAACCTTAAATGTTTAAGCTTATAGCAAGTTTACTAAACCATAGTCAAAGTTCTTGACCCAGAAAATTTTCCTAAATAGAAGAACTACAGGGACAAAAATGGAGAAGAGACTGAAGGAAAGGTGGTCCATTGACCTGCCCAACTTGGGACCCATCTCATGGGGGTCACCAAGGCCTGACACTATTACTGATGCTATATTGTGCTTACAGATGGAAGCCTGGAATGGCTGGCCTCACAAAGTTCCAACCATCAGCTTACTGAGACAGATACACATACTTACACCCAATAATTGGATTGAGCCCAGGATCTCCTATGGTTGAATTAGGAAAGGATTTAAGAAGCTAAAGGGTAGGGAGACCCCATAGGAAGATCAGCAGTCTCAAGTAAACCAGACCTCAGGGAGGTCCCAGAGACTGAGCCACAAACCAGGAGCATTCACAGGCTAGTCCAAGGCCCCTGGCATATATGTAGCAGAGGTCTTTCTGATCTGGCCTCAGTGGAAGATGTGCTTAATCCTATAGAGACTTGGGGGGAGAGGAATTGGATGAGTAAAAAAGTAATATATTTCTTCTTTTTAATCTTGATTACTGTCTTTTTTCAAAATTATTTTATTTATTTACATTCCAGTCATTGCCTCTCCTCCTGGTGCCTCTTCCCACAGTTACTCATCCCATTCCTTCCCACCCTTGCCTGAGAGAGGGTGCTCCCTCTTCAATCTCTTCTCCATTTTCTTCTCTGTATTTCTTTTTGCTCAGGAACAATTCTGGTTCAGAATTTTTGACTATGCATTGCTATCTCAGTCCCTCCACTTGGGGTCCTGTCTATCTACTTGAGATGGGCTCTTTGTGTTCTCTCTTCCCACTGTTGGGCATTTTAGCTAAAGTAACCCCCATGAGGGTCTCTTACCTCCTAAGTCTTTGGTACATTATACAAGTCCCTGCCAACTCTCACCCCAAGACTCCATATCTCCATTCATTCTGACCCTCTGGACTTCTCTCCTGTTCCCCCTTCCCTCTCCTTCTCCCCTCTCCCACCCATGTCCCTTCTTCCCTCTGCCTCCTATAATTATTTCCTACCCCCTTCTCAGGCCTTCCTGCTTGTTACACTTCTTAAGGTCTACGGGTTGTATCCTAGGTATTCAGTACTTTTTGGCTAATATCCACTTATCAGTGAGTACATACCATGCATGTCGTTTTGGGTCTGGGTGGCTTCACTCAAGATAATATTTTCTAGCTCCATCCATTTGCCAGCAAAATTCACGATTTCCTCATTTTTAATAGTGGAATAGTATTCCTTTGTGTAAATACACCACATTTTCTGTATCCATTTTTCAGTTGAGGGCCATCTAGGTTGTTTCCAGCTTCTGCCTATTACTAGTGAGGATGGTTTGAACATAGTTGGGCACATGTCCCTGTGGTATGATGGAGCATCTTCTGGGTATATGCCCAAGAGCAATATAGCTGGGTCTTCAGGTAGAACTATTTCCAATTTTCTGAGGAACTGCCAGATTGTTTTCCAGAGTGGTTGTATCAGTTTGCAATCCCCCCAGCAATAGAGGAGTGTTCCTCCGGATCTTGCCAGCATCTGCTATTACCTGAGTGTTTGATCTTAGCCATTCTGATTGATATAAGGTGAAATCTTCTAGGGTTGTTTTGATTTGCATTTTCTTGATGGCTAAGGACATTGAACATTTCTTTTAAGTGCTTCTTTACCATTGGAAATTCTTCTGTTTTGAACTTTTGTTTAGCTCTGTACCCCATTTTTCAATTGTGTTATCTGGTCTTTTGGAGGTTACCTTCTTGAGTTCTTTATATATTTTGGATATTTGCCCTCTTTCAATTGTAGGGTTAGAGAAGATATTTTTTCCCAATCTGTAGGTTGCTGTTTTGTCATATTGACAGTGTCTTTCACCTTACAGAAGCTTTTCAGTTTTATGATGTCCCATTTGTCAATTTTTGATCTTAAAGCCTGAGCCATTGGTGTTCCATTTAGGAAATGTCCTTCCTGTACCAGTGAGTTCCAGGCACTTTCCCAGTTTCTCTTCTATTAAATTCAGTGTATATGATTTTATGTTGAGGTCCTTGATCCACTTGGACTTGAGCTTTGTCCAAGGTGATAAATATGGATCTATTTTCATTCTTCTACATACAGACCACCAGTTAGATCAGCACCATTTATTGAAGATGCTTGCTTTTTTTGACTGTATCTTTTGGATTCTTTGTCAAAGCTCAAGTGTCCATAAGTGTATGGGATTACTTCTGGGTCTTCGATACTAATTCCATTGATTGATCTGTCTCTGCAAATATCATGCAGTTTTTTAAAATCACTATTGCTTTGTAGTACAGCTTAAGGTCAGGGATGGTGAGTCCCCCAGAAGAACTTTTATATTGATAATTGTTTTTGCTGTTTTGGATTTTTTGTTTTTCCATATGCAGTTATAGAATTCCTCTTTTCATGCCTATGAAGAATTGCGTTGAAATTTTGATGGGGATTCTATTAAATCTGTAGATTGCTTTTGGTAAAATGGCCATTTTCCCTGTGTTAATTCTACCAATCCTGAGCATGGGAAATCTTTTCATCTTCTGAGATCTTCTTTGATTTCTTTCTTCAGGGATTTGAAGTTCTTGTGATACAGATGTTTAACTTGCTTGGTAAGAGTTACACTCATATATTTTATACTATTTGTGGCTATTATGAAGGGCGTTGTTTCCCTATTTTCTTTCTCAACCTTGTTATCATTTATATAGCAGAAGGCTACTAATTTGAGTTAATTTTTTATCCAGTCAGTTTGCTGGAGTTTTTTTTGTTTGTTTGTTTTTTGTTTTTTTGTTTTGTTTGTTTTGTTTTGTTTTTTATCAGCTGTAGGAGTTCTCTGGTGGATTTTTTTTTGGTTGCTTATGTATATTATCATATCATTCACAAATAGTGATACTTTGACTTCTTCCTTTCAAATTTATATCCCTTTTATCTTCTTTTGTTAACTAATTGCTCTGGTTAGAACCTCAAATACTATATTGAATAGATAGGGAAAGACTAAGCAGCCCTGCCCCTGATTTTAGTGGGATTATTTCTAGTTTCTTTGATGGTTTTGATGTATTGTTTGATTTAGTTTGTGAGAATTTTATTTTTCCATTGATATTCATAAGTGAAATTGGCCTGAAGTTCTATTCCCATGTTGGTTCTTTGTGTTGTTTATGTATCAAAGTAACTATGGCTTCATAGAAAAGTTTGAGGAGTAATGTTTGATTTCAGCCCTGAGTTTGAGTATTTCCTACTAGCTCTTCCTCTTGCGTGTTGTCTTAGTCAGGGTTTCTATTCCTGCACAAGCATCATGATCAAGAAGCAAGTTGGGGAGGAAAGGGTTTATTCAGCTTACACTTCCACACTGCTGTTCCTCACCAAAGGAAGTCTGGACTGGAACTCACACAGGGCAGGAAGCAGGAGCTGATACAGGGCCATGGAGGGATGTTGCTTACTGGCTTGCTTCCTCTGGCTTGCTCAGCTTGCTCTCTTATAGAACCCAAGACTACCAGCCCAGTGATGGAACTACCCACAAGGGGCCCTACCCCAGTTGATCACTAATTGAGAAAATGCCTTACAGCTGGATCTTATGGAGGCATTTCCTCACCTGAAGCCTCTTTCTTGGTGGTAACTTCAGCTTGAGTCAATTTGATACACAAAACCAGCCAGTACAGGTGTGTTGGCTTCTTTTAGTTCTAGAGCTTTCAGGCTTGCTGTTAAGTTGCTAGTATGGGATTTCTTTCATGTGAACTACAGGCTTTATATTCTGGTGCTCTGAGAGGACAATGTATTTAATTTTTCCCAGCACTTTGCTGGCTTCTAGATGATGACTTAGATATATCTCCTCTATCGGTAAAGCAATAGCAACAGCAATCCACTACCTAAGAATTTTATAGGTATTGCTTTACCTTACTCAGTTTGATGTTTTACAGTTTTTCCTGTATTCTGCCAATCCTCAGGATATAATGTCCCCCCTCATGAAAACCATGGATTATGCTCAATAGTAGAATCTAATCATCCTGATTAATTTTACTTCCTCTTAACTTCAACATATAATTAAGTGAAGAGGCATAATCTTCTTGAACACTTTCTGGATTTCTCATGTTCTTGGGTTCTTACTGGTTGTGAGTATGTGTGGTCTCCAAGTTTTCAAATTCCTTGGTCTAAACATAAATTGCTTTATCTCTGAGCAAATTAGATGGGCTTCTGTCAGGCTCTATGTTAGGTACCACTTACTGTGGTAATCACAGGGACCTAAAAAGGAGGGTAATGGTAGACAGAAACACAAGATTCTGGGTTCTTTTCAAGAATGAACATTTTTTTCTCACTGCTGTTTATATACTGTTTAGCTAGCTACTAGAGAACACAGAAAGCAGAGCTTGATCTAACAGAACTTTTCACCTATTTAACTTAGTTCTTCCTTCTGAACTTCCCTTCTGTCATGTCCTTCTTTTGGCTCAGAGAACATTCTTCCTAGTGTTTATCTTGTGAATTGGTTTTCTTCAGTCAGGCAGGGATCTACATCTCTGTCGGGATTTGTGCTGAGGTAGAAACAAAATAAAACAAAACAACCTTCAGACCTTCTGGACCCCAAGAGAGAAATTAAGTTGGGACTGACCTGAAAACTTCATGCCTACTATATAGCCTTCATAGTTCTGGAAGAGAAGAGTAATAATTGCTCATATCCACCTGAGAAGCCTGTGACTAATGATAGCATCAGGCCTGGGAGTATATACCCTCTTATGCAATAGTGACACAAACATCCTGAACCAGGCAACCAACTACTTTCTGATTGCATTTATGTTTAGCTTCATAAAATTAAAACCATACCTGGCACTGTTATTAGGCCATGAATCTATGGCTAGACTTGCCATGGGCCTTAAAGTAGTACCTAATATTTCAATGCTGCTGGATGGAAAGGGTATTAAACCAACCTTATACTCATATATGAAGATATCTATCAATGTTCATCAGAAAAGCTTCTTAATTGGTTAGGTAAAGAGAATGAGAGTCTACAGAATGCCCTACCCTACTTGTAATATTTATGTCATGCCTTTTCATCCCAAGACTCTGGGATCATTGTAAAAGAAGGAGCAGCAAGAATTTAAGACACAACAGCAGATAATGACTGCAAGTGTTCTCTAGACACATCAGGGAAGTTGCACATAATGAGCTCACAGAAGGTGTGACACCAAGCACAAGATTTGTGAAAGTCTAAATCAGATAAATCTCAGTATGGAGAGGGGAACAGGGCATGAAGTTCTATCCTTAGGTAAAGCACTATTGTTAAACTTTAATTCTTATCTGCTGGTAGAGGAAGGGTCTGTACTCTCTAAATTTATACCCCTGATAAGTAGACCAAACTCCAGTGTAAGGTCGTGCATCCAAGAATATTTTTTCAGTACCAATTGGCCTTGTTACAAAAAAGGGGAAAAAGAACCCAGAGCTGGGTAGGGAGGTAAGAGGAGGTTTAGATCCTTGGAAGCATTGGAAGAGGGAGGTTGAATATGATGAAATCACATATTAAATGCTCAGGAAACAAATAAAAAGATTGCTTATTATTGCATATGTTTATTTCTACAGTTATACATTTTAGTGTCTGTTTGCACCTCTCTGAAAAATCAAATAATTGAGGATGAAGAAAATGTCTCTTTAATCTAAGTTATCATGAAAGAAGTATAGTTCTTTGGTAAGAGTCAGCCTTCCTATGTTTTCAATATTGTTACTGCTAATCCCTTATAAGTAGGTGTCTCATCTACCTTATATTTCGATCTCAAGCCTGAAAATAATTTCTTATGTTCTGTGTTAAAATTTCAGAAACTAATGTGATATTTTGAACAGGCAAATCAATAAGTGCTGTACTTATTTCACATTTGATGGGTTTTATGTCATTCTCTTATATTATTAGAGATAATCAACAGTACTTAGTGTCACAGAATGAAAGGTATTATGAGTTATCCAATTCAAGGAGTTGTCACATTTCCTTCTTTCATTTGAAGAGAATCAATTTTTATCACTTACCTTACTATAATGATCCTATGCCAAACCCACCTTTGTGCACAGGATATGACATTTATCTATTGCGTGGGATACAAAAAAGATTACTCATCTCTAAATAAGCAGGTGGAATCAGCATCAGTGTCACATGTCATCAAAATTGTTGCAATCCTCTATTTATCCCTAAATTTCTTTCTTATTTTTCAGTGACAATCTCACTTTCAACATTTCATTTCTTCTTTGAATTAAGCGGTCCCTCTTGAAAGGTCATTTTTAACCTTTATTTACTGATTTAGAGTTTGTACATATACACACACACATACACACACACACACACACACACACACACACACACACCATGGTCAAAGGTTGGTGAAAGCCAGAGGACAGTGTCTTCTTTTCCACCATCTGGGTTCAGGTATCAAACTCAAGTCATCAGCTTGGTGACAAATGCCTTTACTTCATGAAACATCTTATAGGCTCTGAAATAAGTTTTCACGCTTACTTATTAAAATATAGTGCTTCTATTTTCCATATTTTGATATCATGAAATCAGCAAATCATTTTTATATACCACTCAGCTCTTAGTGAAAAGTACAGCCCCAGAATGTGGGACCATGAAAGGCATCCTGTTTCTTCTGGTCATTAAGTTTATACCCCAGAGACCCACCAGATAATTTTGGAAGGAATGGAAGGTCAGTTTGCCATGTTCTCAGACACCAGGCTCCTGACACACAGCCCTATAATAATTACTCTTGGTGTGTTCTTTGTGGCTGTACAGCATGAATTGTTCTCTGTGTCCTGTTCTGCTCTGCTGTTGCCTGCTGTGAGGGGACCTCAGGGAAGCTCTGAAATCAAGACATGATCTGAGCTCAGTATTGTGAATCTGTTTCCCTGCATCTCCCTCAATTGGCATTCCTCTGGCAAGGCTGTATCCTATTCAAAGTGTTCAAAAGCAACACAGGATGCAGTGACCTTTGATGATGTGCATGTGAAATTCACTGCGGAAGAGTGGAATTTGCTGGATCCTTCCCAGAAGAATCTGTACAAAGATGTGATGTTGGAAACCTACCTGAACCTCAACACTATAGGCTATAATTGGAAAGAACATCATCTTGAAGAACATTGTGAAAGTAGTAGAAGACATGAAAGGCATGTAAGATGTCATAGTAGAGAGGAACCCTATGCGTGTAATCAATGTGGTAAAGCCTTTTCAAAAACCAATCATCTCCAAAGACATAGAAGAACACATACTGGAGAGAAACCTTTTCAATGCAATCAATGTGGTAAAGCCTTTGCACATCACAGTACTTTACAACATCATAAAAGAACACATACTGGAGAGAAACCTTACAAATATAATCAATGTGGTAAAGCCTTTACAGTATCCAGTCATCTCCAAAGGCATAAAAGAATACATAGTGGAGAGAAAGCTTATAAATGTAATCAATGTGGTAAAGCCTTTGCAGGTCACAGTCATCTCCAAAGACATAAAAGAACACATACTGGAGAGAAACCGTATGAATGTAATCAATGTGGTAAAGCCTTTTCAAGCCCCAGTCATCTCCAAAGACATAAAAGAACACATACTGGAGAGAAACCTTATGAATGTAATCAATGTGGTAAAGCCTTTGCACAGCAATGTACTTTACAGGATCATAAAATGACACATACAGGAGAGAAACCTTATGAATGTAATCAATGTGGTAAAGCCTTTGCAAGACAGAGGAATCTCCAATCCCATAAACGAACACATACTGGAGAGAAACCTTATGAATGTAATCAATGTGGTAAAGCCTTTGCACACCAATGTACTTTAAAATATCATAAAATGACACATACAGGAGAGAAACCTTATGAATGTAATCAATGTGGTAAGGCTCTGGCAAGACAGAGGGATCTCCAATATCATAAAAGAACACATAATGGAGAGAAACCTTATGAATGCAATCAGTGTGGTAAAGACTTTTCATGTCACAGAATCCTCGAAAGACATAAAAGAACACATTCTGGAGAGAAACTTTATGAATGCAATCAGTGTGGTAAAGACTTTTCATGTCACAGAAGTCTCCAAAGACATAAAAGAACACATACTGGAGAGAAACCTTATGAATGTTGTCAATGTGGTAAAGCCTTTGCATGGTGCAGTGCTTTACAATATCACAAAAGAATACATACTGGAGAGAAACCTTATAAATGTAGTCAATGTGGTAAAGCCTTTGCATGGAGCAGTGCTTTCCAATCTCACAAAAGAACACATACTTGAGAGAAACCATAGGAATGTAACAAATGTGGCAAAAACTTTTGCAGTTCTCAGTAATCTCCAAAGACATAAAAGAAGTCAAACCGGAGAGAAACATTATTAGTGTAATCAATGTGTTAAAGTATATTCACAAGGGAGAAATCTCCAAATTCTCTGTGCTGGAGAGAAACATAATTCATGAATATAATCATGTTTTAAGTGGGAATTAGGGCACTATAATAGTAGGAATATTATAGACATGTGTGCTTGGGATTATTTCAAATCTGGAGATGGTTCTTTTGATGCTGTGTCAGAGAAGGTTGCTACTATTTACCCTTGTCTGAAGTTTCCTTGAGTTTTCGTAAAGATGTTTACATTCATTGCATTCACAAAGTAAATGGTGAAAATCACAGCATAGAATTTTGACTGACAGTCTGTAACTAGCATAGAAACTAAGAACGGAAAAATACAAAATGTAAAGTTCAAAATGCAAGGCATCATCAGGAAGTTGAATGGAGTTAAATCCTGTAATCAAGACTATCCAATGGTATTAAAGGAATGGTTTCATTAGGGCAAGATTCCATCCAGCTAAACATATGGATTTGTTGATGTATGTATGTAAACTGTATCACGTTAGGAATTATTGTTACCTGTTTTTTTTTTTTTTTCCATGTGAAGATACAAAAGATACAAATATGTGTCGTACTGAGAAGGGATGGATCTTTATTGATATTCTGGGATTTCAATTTAAGATCAAAATTAAAAGCTTAGATACAGGCATGGTGTTACATGATTTTTATCACACCAATCTGGAGACAGAACTTCTGAGTTCAAGGTTAAGCTACTGAGCAAGTTCAAGGGCCACCGAGCTTAGGCAGTGAAGATTTTGAAAAGTAGAAAGTGGTTGATAATGTAATGAATGGGGCCGTGTTTCAGTCACATCAAGGAGCAGAACTCACCAGCTTTGTCTATGGCTTTGGATTTAGAGGAAAGAATAGAGATTAGTTTGATAATGTTGGATATCTGCAGTTCAAGAATTAGAGTTGGTGGAGTAGAAATCAGCATCACTGAGGTAAAATATTCTGGGTACTGTTTTCTGAGTGACAAAGAAGATGTGTTCCAGAGATCACCAAGGTTGGACCTAGTGGTGCTGCTGGTCTTGGACATGTGTAAGAATCACCCAGGTGGTACTGGTTTCGAATGCATGAAGTTGTCATGCAGAGCAGGTGAGGCTTGGCACCATTGATTGAGCATAATGGAGGCTGTCTGTAAAGTGTATTTGCAGCAGTCGTACCCAGTATACTGAAAATGCATGTACCATGCGATGAGCAGCAAGAAGAGCAGGAGCATGAGGGCAGAGTCAACCAGAACTTAGAGTGATAGAGAGGGCAGAGATAGAAAAGTGACCCAATCTCTTTGGAGGAGTAGAGATGATCATGTGCGGACCCCGTACATTGAAAACAAAAAGCTGTGACATTGAGTTTACCTTGGAGACAACAATATTTTGAGATAGAACTCTGGGACACCTGTTCAGGAAAACTGCTTTAAAGGAATAAAACCAGTAAAAAAGAAAGTATTGTGCTTTCAGTGCACAAATCACAAAGGAGTTACAGATCAGAAGAATGCTTTGATATCAGACCTGGACATCAATAGTTTGGAGATTACTCAGCTGACTTTTGGTATTCTATAGGTCCAGGATTTCCTCACAGTGACCTTTAGGAATGGTGATGTGTATCCTGTTAATATGAAGACATATGATGTGCCTTTTTTTTGAAAATATATGTGATTACTATTGCATGATAGGATTCATCTCAGAAGAGTCTTTGAACTTTGGACTCTTAACATTTTTGAACCTTCTATAGGTCATGAGGACTTTTGGAGTTCTAGCTCGTGTATTCTGCATGTTTAAGTATGATCCCCATACACTCATGTGTCTGAACAATAGTATGGGGGCCAGGCAGTGGAATGTGGTAATTTAAATATGCTAAGCTAAGTGAGTGGCATTATGCAGTGGAGTGGCCTTGTTGGAGGAAGTGCATCACTGTGGTGATGGTCTATGAAATTCCTACCAGTGCTGAAGAGACCCTTGCATTAGGTCCCTGGAAGACAGTCTCTTCCTAGCTGCCTCGGGCTAAAGGTGCAGAACTCTCAGCATCTTCTCCAGCATGTCTGCCTGCATGCTTGCCATTATTTCTGCTATGAGGAAAATGGACTAAACTTCTGAAATTTAAAGCCAGCCCCAATTAAATTATCCATTTCTTTTATAATTTCCAATTTGGTGGAGTGCACCCTTTTTTAAAACTATGTCATAAGATTCTCTGGATTTCTTCATTGTCTGTTATTTTATCTCCAATTTCATTTTAGATTTCATTATTTTGTATATTATTTATCTTTTAATAAGGGTGTGTGTATCTTTTCTAATAAAAGGCTCAAAAGACCAAAAAACAAAAAAACAAAAAAAAAAAAAATAATTACTCTTACTCACATTGTAGACTCAGCGTGAATAGTGATACCTTGTAATTATCATCATATTCTATGTATTTTTTATATTTTGGCTCATAATATTTAAAATATATTCTCACATTTTCTAATCTTATAATTATCGATTTTAGTAGTTGGTGCAAGCAAAGGTTTGTTAATAATGTTTGCATTTTTAAAATTATTGCTTTTATTAAGTTTATAGTTTGTATTCCATTTTGCTTGTTTCTGTTAGAAGTTTTGTTTCATTGACTTTGAATTTAATTCTTTTTGTTGAAATGTGGAATAAAATATAAGATTGAGCTCTTTCTCACTAAAGTCATACTTATTCTTATAAACTACTCTCAATATAGATAGCTTTTGATGAACCCCAAAATGATGCTTTACTTTAACTTTCATTTATCTCAAAATATTTTCTTTTACCAGTAGTCTCAACTTACTGAGACCCTAGGAAGCTCCCAGAGACAGAGCCAACAACCAGGAGTATACACAGGCAAGTCCGAGGCCCCTGGAACATGTCTAGCAGAGGTCAGGCCTCAGTGGGAGAGGTTGTTCTTAATTCCAGAGATACTTGAGGCCCCAGGGAAGGGGGAGCCCCCAGGGAAGAGGGAGGCCTGATGAGGGGAGAGCATCTTGGAGGCAAGGGGAAGGGGGAGTGGGTTGAGGAAGTATGGGAGAGGGACCCACGGGGGAGCAATGACTGGAATATAAGTAAATAAAAATAGTTTTAAAATCTTATTTTTGCTCATTTAAATGAGAAATTTCCCGAAATAGGCCACCATACCTCCCCTTCGTCCTATGCCTCCCCAACATGGCAGACACTTATCCCTTTAGAACTATAAATCAAAATAAACTCTTCTTTCTATAATTTATTTTAATCATGGTATTTCATCATAGCAACAGAAAAATAACTAATGCTTTATTGTTTGAGAAACTGATATATGACTATTATATATTTTGGTCAAATCCATCCTTATTCCTTCCCTATCCCAATTCCTCCAGTGCCTTTCTATTGCTTTTCTCTCACAACTTCAAATGCTGTTTTTCTTTTTTAAATATATTTATTTTTTATTTTATTTTAATTTTATGAGATATTTGCTTTATTTACATTTCAAATGGCATCCCCTTTCCTCATTACCTCCCAAAACCCCCTCTTCCATCCTCCCTCCCCCTGCTTACCAACCCTCTCTCTCATTTTCCTGACCTGGCATTCCCCTACACTGGGACACTGAGCCTTCACAGGACCAATGGCCTCTTTGCTCATTGATGTCTGAAAAAGCCATTCTCTGCTGCATATGAAGCTGGAGACATGTGTCCCAACATGTGTACTCTTTGGTTGGTGGTTTAGTTCTTGGGAAGTCTGGGGGTACTGGTTGGTACATATTATTGATCCTCCTATGGGACTACAAACCTCTTCAGCTCCTTGGGGCCTTTCTGTAGCTGCTCCATTGGTTTGAACCATGGGTATTTTGATCCACCTTTTAAGAAGGATCAAAGTATCCACACTTTGGTCTTCCTTCTTCTTGAGCTTCATGTAGTCTGTGAGTTGTATATTGGGTATTCTGAGCTTTTGGACTAATATCTGCTTATCAGTGAGTGCATATTGTGTGTTCTTTTGGATTACCTCACTCAGGATGATATTTTATAGTTCCATCCATTTGCCTAAGAATTTTCATCTGAGGAATACCAGATGGCTGAGAAACACTTAAAGTAATGTTCAACATCCTTAATTATCAGGGAAATGCAAATCAAAACTACCCTGAGGTTCTACTTCACTCCAGTCAGAATGGCTAAGATCAAAATCTCAGGGGACAGCAGATGCTGGAGAGGATGTGGAGAAAGAGGAACACTCCTCCATTGCTGGTGGGACTGCAGGCTGGTACAACCACTCTGGAAATCAGTTTGGTGATTCCTCAGAAAATTAGACATAGTACTATCTGAGGACCCAGTTATCCCACTCCTGGGCATATACCCAGAAGATGCTCCAACATGTAATAAGAATATATCCTCCACTATGTTCATAGCAGCCTTATTTATAATAGCCAGAAGCTGGAAATAAACCAGATGTTCTTTAATGGAGGAATGGATACAGAAAATGTGGTATAGTTACACTATGGAATACTACTCAGCTATTAAAAACAATGAATTCATGAAATTCTTAGGCAAATGCTGTTTTTCAAACCTACTAAATACACTAAATGTTTCCAGTATGCACTCAAGTATAGGGTTAGTCACTAAAGCATGGAAAACATTTCAGGAACTACATTCAAAGAAAACAACTCATCCTTCCCCAGCAAGGATCAACTGCCAATAGTTCCTCAAATAGGGATGGGATTTCACTGATTTTTGGCCTTGTGTAGGCAGTCACAGGTACTGTCAATTCATGTATGCAAAGGCCCTGCCATACCTCAAAGACACTGTCCTGCAGCAGTTTTCCACTGTTTCTTGTCTTCAGTTGTTTTGTTCCCCACTTTCACAAAAATCCCAGGTCTTTAGGTGTGATATAAATGTATCACTTGTAGATAAGCACTTCACATCCTCCTGTTATCTGCATGTTGACCATTTGTGTGTCTCTGTATTAATAATCACTGACTATACAAAAAATAATTCTTATGAGAGCTGAGATGTGTACTACTTACTGGTATAAAGATAAATATTTGGGGGTAGTTTAATTCTGTGTGCATTTAGGAGAATATTAGTAATATGTTCTCCTCTAGGGCCTACAACCTACCTGGCCACAATTTCTTGACTCAGTTGGCAATACCAGGCATGCATTTTGTTTTGTGGAGAGGACCTTAAATCCAAATGATTTATTCCTCCAAATAATGATACCAGTATTGTGCTAGTGTCAAGCTAGTCATTGTAGCATATGGGTGGATAAGAGTGTTAATTACTATTCTCTTCTGTAGCATGCATAGCTTGGTCCAGAAAAATGAAAACAGGCCAGTAAAGATGGAGCAAGTTGATTTGTTCATGTCACATGACAAAAGTATGTGTTATATTCAGTATCATGGGTTGTATTTCTTTTATTCTTCTCTCATACTTTGCATCCTGACCACAGTTTCTCCTCCCTCCACATTTCCCCATCTACTCCACCACTTCATTTTTCTCTCAAATCCTCTCCATTTCACGTCAATAAAAGAAAAAAAGCCTCCCAGGGATCTCAATCAAACATGACATAACAAGTTATAATAAGACTAGACACAAACTCTCATATCAAGGTGGCAAGACAACCCAGTAGAAGGAAAGGGGGTCCCAAGGGCAGGCAAAAGAATCAGAGACAGTCCCCACTCCCACCCACACAACACCCAGCTACACAGCCATAGCATATATGCAGAGAATCTAACTCAGACCCATACAGGGTTTGTGATTGTTATTTCAATTTCTGTGAGCCCTTATGATCCCTGCTTAATTGATTATGTAGGCTGTGTTCTTATGGTGTCCTCGGTTGCTGCAATCTTTTTCCCCTCTTCTGTAGGGTTCCCCTGGCTCTGCCTAGTGTTTTGCTGTGGGTCTCTGCATTTGCAATGTATCAGCTGCTGGATGATACCAGTCTGGTGACACTTGGACTAGGTACCAATTGGTGAGTGCAGCAGAATATTGTTATTAATCATTTCATTGATTTTTTTTGAAAGTCATGTTTGGTTCAATCCTGTGTCTCGGGACTATCCAGTGTCTGGTACCTGACAATGCAAGCAGTGTCAGGTGTGGGCTTCTTCTAGTGGCATGGGCCTCAACTTGAACCAGTCACAATTTCTCTGCCACTATTATCCCAGCATATCTTTCAGGCAGGACAATTTTTAAGTCAAAAATTTTGTAACTAGATTGATGTCCTAGTTCCTGTGCTAGAAACCTTGTCTGTTAATAGAGGGTGACCAGTTCAGCACCCTGTATCCCCTATTACTAAGAGTCTTAGTTATAGTCACTCACAGGTTCCAGGAGGTTTCCACTGCATTAAGTGGCCCTTAAATGCCCACCCATTCCAGTTGTCTCTCTCCTTACTCTCTGACACTGTCCCTCCTAAGCCCACCTGATCTCTTTAGTTCCCATCCTTATCTGCCTCCAATCCACTTGAGAAATCTTTTCTATTTACATTTCCCAGGGAGATCCACATGTTCCCTCTAGAGCCCTCCTTGTTGTTTAGCCTTGATGGGTCTGTGGATTGTAGCATGGTTATCATTTACTCAAAACCTAATATCTGCCGGGCAGTGGTGGCGCATGCCTTTAACCCCAGCATTTGGGAGGCAGAGGCAGGCAGATTTCTGTGTTAGAGTCCAGCCTGGTCTACAGAGTGAGTTCCAAGACAACCAGGGCTACACAGAGAAATTCTGTCTCAGTAAACAAAACAAAACAAAACAAAACAAAACAAAACAAAACAAAACAAAACACCAAAACACAAAAGGCTAATATCTGCTTATAAGGGAGTACATATCACATTTGTCTCTCTGGGTCTGGGTTATGTCACTCAGGATGGTATTTTTCTAGTTCCATCTTTTTGTCAGCAAACTTCATAGTATCATCGCTTTTAACAGCTGAATAAAACTCTAACATATAATTGTACCAATTTTTCATTCTTCAGTTGAGGGAACTCCCACAGCTACTAATTTGTTTGAGTTAATTGTATATCCAGTCACTTTGCGGAAATTGTTTGTTAGTTGAATAGATATGGAGAGAGTGGGCAGCCTTGAATTGTTCTTGATTTGTTTCACTCCATTTAATTTAGGCTTGCTGTGAATTGTGTTTCTTATTGTGTTTTTTTTTTCACTTCCTTTACCTGCTCTATTATATTTTCCTGTATTTTTTTAAAGGATTTCTTTGTTTACTCCTTAAGGACTTTTACATGTTTGACTGTGTTTTCCTGTATTTCTTTAAGGGAATTATTTACATCCTCTTTAAAGGCCTCTATAATCTTCATGAGAGGGGATTTAAGGTCAGAATCTTGCTCTCCAAGTATTTTGGAGTATCCAGGGCTTGCTGTAGTGGGAGATCAGTGGGTTCTGATTTTGCTAATTTGCATTGACTTCTATTGATTATATTCTTCCACTTCAGACAAGTGTTAACTGGCCTGGGTGCTGGAAATTACAGCAGGCCTCCTCAGAGACAGGCAGTGCTGTGTGGGTTGGAGCAGGTCTCTTGTGCCCCTGGTTGCAACAGGTCTCCTGGTTGCAGAGCTGTGGTATGGGGTTTAGTCGTGCCAAACTGCCTAGAGTGCAGGTGGAGGTACAGAGGGATGGAGATGGGACTCTGACAGGGCAGGGCAGATCACAAATCTACTGGGCTCTGTGGTGTCCCAGATGACATGGGGGTTGGGGCAGGGGTCTCACCTGTGTCCCCTGTTAAAGCACTCCTCCTGGGAGACAGGCATGGCTATGAAATGAGGGGCCCGGCATGCCAATATGCAGAGGCTGCAGGTGGACGTGCAGACTGGTGGCCAGAAAGTTTTAGTGTGGAATTCTACCAGACTTTCAAAGAGGAGTTAATGCCAGTAGTCCAGAACTTATTCTACAAAATGGAAACATAAGGAACACTGCCACATTCATTTTATGAGGCCATCCATGGTCATCCTGATACCTAAGCTACACAGAGATTCAACCAGAGAGAAAGAGAGAGAGAGAGAGAGAGAGAGAGAGAGAGAGAGAGAGAGAGAGAGAGATTGAGAGACAGAGAGACACACACAGAGAGAAACAGAGACAGAGAGACAGAGTCAGAGAGAATTAGAGACCAGTTTCCCTTATGAACATAGATGCAAAAAATACCTAATAAATTACTCACAAACCAAATCCAAGAATACATCATGATCAAATAGGCATCACCCAAGAGATGCAGTGATGGTTCAATATAAGAATATTCAGTCAATGTGATCTTCCATATAAACATGATCATCTCATTACATGCTGGAAAGGTCTTTAGTGAGATCAAACATCCCTTCATGATAAAAACCTTGGACAGATTAGGGATACTACTTTCTCCTATATATTCAATATAGTACTCAAAGTTCTAGCTAGAGCAATAAGACAACAAAATTTGATCAAGGGGATACAAGTCAGAAAGGAAGTCATGGTATACTATTTACTGGGAGTTTGGGAGGCTCCCAGAATTAAATGTGGGGAACCTTAGCAGAAATACCCAACAGTGGGGAGATGGAACCTTAATAGACTAACTCTAGTCATCAGGAAGGACCCTGAGTGGAGAGATGGGGATATCAACCCACCTACAAAATCTTGACCCAAAATTGCTCTTGTCTAAAGGAAATGTAGGGACAAAACTGGAGCAGAGACTAAAGGAATGGCTGACCAGTGACTGATCCAAAATTGGGATCCATCCCATGGGCAACACCAATCCCTGACACTATTACTGTTGCTTATGTTGTGCTTGCAGATAGTAGCCTAGCATGGCTGACCTCTAGTAGCTTACTGAGACTAATTAAGATACTCATAGACTCATTGGACTCGCATCAGGGACTACTATGGAAGAGTTGGGGGAAGGACTGAAGGAAGTGAAAGGTATGTCAACCCCATAGGAAGACCAACAGTGCCAACTTATCCGGACCCCTGGGAGCTCCCAGAGACTGAGATACCTACCAAAGAGCATATATGGGCTGGTCTGAGTCCCCACCCTGCCCCGCCCTGGCACATAAGTAGCAGAGGGCTGCCTTGTCTAGTCCGAATGGGAGAGGGTGTACCTAATCCTGAATAGTTGATGCATCAGAATGGTGTGCTACCCAGGGTGAGGGACACTTTTATAGGTGAAGGGGAGGGGAGATTGCAAGAACTCTGCCACATGCACTGGAAGGGGACATCATTTGGGGGATACATAAATTAAATAATACAAATAAATAAAAATGACTTTTTGGCCCTGGGCTTTTGCAGGATTGGGGGATGGGACACTTTTAATGACTACTTCTATTTCTGTCAAGGTTATAAGTTTATTTCAGTTGTTATATGATCTTGATTTAACATTGACCTATCAAGAAAATTTTCCATTTCTTGTAGATTGTCAAATTTTGTGGAGTATGGGTTTTTAAAGTATGAACCTGATGATTCTTTGTATTTTCTTGGTGTCTGTTATGTCCTCTCTTTCACTTATGATTTTGTTAATCCCTGTCTTTTAGTTATTTTGGACAAGGGCTCTTGTTTTTCTCGAAGAACCAAGTCTTTTTTCATTGATTCTTTGTATTGTTATCTTTTTCTTCTTTATTATTGATTTCAGCCCTCAGTTTTATTATTTGCTGCCATTTACTCTTCTTAGGTGTACGTTTTTCCTTTTATTCTAGAGCTTTCACAAATGCTGTTAAGTTGTTTGTATGAAAACCCTCCATTTTTTTAAACATAGATAGTGCTGTGAAATTTCCTTTTAGCCCTGTTTTCATTATACCCCATAAGTTTGGGCATGTTGTCCATTCATTTTCATTGAATTCTGAGATGTTTTTAATTTTTTTCTTTATTTCTGTCTTGAGCCTGTAGTCATTCAGTAGTAAGTTGTTCAGTTTTCATGAGTTTGTTGGCTTTCTGTTTTCTCTGATTTTGTTGATGTCCAGCTTTAATATGTGGTGGTTTGATTGGCTTCAGTAGGTTATTTCAGTTTTCAGTTTTCCTATATCTGTCATGACTGAGTTTGTGGACAATTTTGGAGAAAATTCTATGAGGTGCTGAGAAGAATCACAATATTCTTTTGTGTTTGGGTGAAATGTTCTATAGATAGGTTAGGTCCATTTGGTTTATAATCTCTGTTAGCTCCAGTACTTTTCTGTTTAGTTTTTATGTGAATAACCTGCCCATTGGTGAAGGTGGCATATTAAAGTCTCCCACTTTCAATGTTTGAGGGTCAATATGTGGTTTAAACTCTAGTAATATTTATTTTGCAAATGTGGCTGCCCTTGCATTTGAGGCATAGGCCTCTGGTTGAGGGATGGGGCCAACCACCCACCTCACATATATTAATCCAGAATTCCTCTTGCCAAAAAGAGATGCAGGGACAAAGAGTTGAGCAGAGACTGAAGGAAAAGCCATCCAGAGGCTGCTCCACTTGGAGATCCATCCCATATGTAAACGCCAAACCCACTTTTGTGACACTATTGTGAATGCTAAGAAGTGCTTGCTGACAGGAGCCTGGCATACCTGTCCCCTGAGAAGCTCTGTCAGAGCCTAACCAATATAGATACAGATGCACACAGCCAAATATTGGACTGAGCATGGGGACCCCAGTGGAGAAATTAGGGCAAGGACTGAAGTAGCTGAAGGACTTTGCAACCCCATAGGATGAACAAAAATATCAACCAACAAGACCTTCCCCCACAAAGGTCCCAGGCACTAAACCACCAACCAAAGAGTACACATGAGGGGACCCATGGCTCCAGTTGGATATGTAGCAGAGGATAGCCTCATTGGGTATCATTGGGAGGGAAGCCCCTAGGTCCTGTGGAGGCTTGATGACCCAGTGTAGGGAAATGTTAGGGCACTGAGATTAGAGTGGGTGGGTGGGTAGGAGAGTACCCTCATTGAGGCAGGGGGAAGTGCTAGGAGCTTTGTGCAGGGGAAATTGGGGAGAGGGATAAGATTTGAAATTTAAATAAAATAACCAATAAAAATGAAAAAAAGAATTAAAATGTCATCCTTTAATGCGCGCGCGCGCGCGCGCACGTGTGTGTGTGTGTGTGTGTGTGTGTGTGTGTGTTTAAGTGTATTTCTTGTGTTTCTTCTATGCAGCAGAATGCTGATTCCTGTTTTTAATCTATTTGGTTAATAATTAGACATCACTGATACTAAAAAACATCAATGATCATTAACATTCCTGTTATTTTGTCATTGTTTTTGTTGTTGTTGCTGTTGTTGTTGTTGGTGGTGGTGGTGGTAGTATGTGTGTGTGTATTTCCCTTCTTTTGATTTTGCCATTGTGAGAATATTTCTTGTGTTTTCATGGATGTAGTTAACCTCTATTTTTTGGAGTTTTCTTTCTAGTATCTTATGTAGGACTGGGTTTATAGATATTGTTTAAATTTGATTTTACCATTGAATATATTGTTTTCTCCATCTATGGTGACTGAAACTTTTTTGGGGGGAGGGGCTATGTAGTCTAGGCTAGCATCTCTGGTCTTTTAGAGAATACAGCACATCTCTCCAGGCTATTCTGGATTTTAGAAACTCCACTGAGAAGTTAGGAGTATTTCAAATAGCTGCAAAGCCCTTTTCCCTTCCAACTTTTATTATTATTTCTTTGTTCTGGACGTTTCTTTTTTTTTTTCAAGGATACTTGATTTTCTAGTCCAATCTATTTGGTGTTCTAAATGCTTCTAATATTCTTATAGGGATCTCCTTTTTAAAAAAATTTTTTTCTTTTTTTTTGTATTATATATTCTTTGTTTACATTCCAAAGGCTTTACCCTTTCCCAGTTCCCCCCTCACCATGTGTCCCATAAGTCCTCTTCCCCCCACCCACCCATTCCCCAATCACCCCCCAACCCTTTCTCTGTTCTGGTACTCTCCTGCAAAACTGGAGCCAGTCTTTTTGGGACCAGTGTCTTCTCCTTCCTTCTGCTTGGGAATCTTTTGATTTGGGAGAAGGGATCAGAAAGACAGGCTCGGGGCACTGAGGGCTGCTGGCGGCTGGGGTCAGGTGTGTGGACTGAGACCTAGCCCAGCATCGACTACCCTGTCACGCTCTTGCCTGCACCCAGAGCCAGAGCAGGTTAGCGGGAGGAGGTCTGTGCACCTACAGGTTGGCAGCATCTGAACCCAATTTGCCAACCACAGCAAGTCCTGGATACCCCAACACACCAGAAAAACAAGAGTTGGATATAAAAGCACTGGTCATGATGCTGCTAGAGGAACACAAAAAAAGATATAAACAAATCTCTTAAAGAAATGCAGGGGAACATGAATAGGGTAGAAGCCCTTACAATGCAAACACAAAAATCACTTAAAGAATTCCAGGAGAATATGGATCAACAGACACAAGCCAATAAGGAGGAAATGAAAAAAATCACTTAAAGAAATGCAAGAGAAATTGAGTCAACAGGAAGAAGTCATGAAAGAGGAAACACAAAAATCTCTTAAAGAATTGCAAGAAAACACAAACAAACAAGTGAAGGAACTGAGCAAAACCATCCAAGATCTGAACACAGAGGTAGAAACAACTAAGAAATCACAAAGGGTGACAACTTTGCAGATAGAAAACCTTGGGAAGAAATCAGGGGTCGTAGATGCAAATATCAACAACAGAATACAAGAGATAGAGGTAAGACTCTCAGATGCTGAAGATACCATAGTAACGATTACTCCACAGTAAAAGAAAATACAAAATGCAAAAGGCTTGTAACCCAAAAATATCCAGGAAATGCAGGACACAATGAGAAGACCAAACCTAAGGATTATAGGGATAGATGAGAGTGAGGATCTACAATTTAAAGGGCCAGCAAATATCTTCAATAAAATTATGGAAGAAAACTTCCATAACTTAAAGAGAAAGATGCCCATGAATATACAAGAAGCTTGCAGAACTCCAAACAGACTGTACCAGAACAGAAATACCTCCCGTCACATAATAATCAAAACCCCAAATGTACTAAACAAAGAAAGAATATCAAAGGCAGTAAGAGCAAAAGGCCAAGTAACATATAAAGGAAGACCTATCAGAATCACACCAGACTACTCTCCAGAGACCATGAAAGCTATAAGATCCTGGGCAGATCTCATGTAGACTCTAAGAGAACACAATTGTCAGCCAAGACTACTATATCCAGCAAAACTCTCAATCAACATAGATGGAGAAATCAAAATTTTCCATGACAAGACCAAATTTACACAATATCATTCCACTAACCCAGCTATACAAAGGCTAATAGGCGGAAAACTCCAATACAAGGATGGAGACTGCACCCTAGAAAAAGCAAGATAGTAACCTTCTCCCATCAAACTCAAAAGAAGTCAACCACTCAAAAACAAAAATAACATCAAAAATGTCAGGAAGAAATAATCACTATTCCTTAATATCTCTTAACATCAATGGACTCAATTCCCCAATAAAAAGGCATAGACTAACAGACTGGATACAGTAGCAGGACCCTACATTTTGCTGCATACAGGAAACAGACATCAGGGTCAAAGACAAACACTACCTTAGAGTAAAAGGCTGGAAGACAATTTTGCAAGCAAATAGTCGCAGAAAGTGAGCTGGAATAGCCATACTAATATCAGATAAAATTGACTTTCAGCCTAAATTCATCAAAAAAGACACAGAAGGTCACTTCTTGCTGGTCAAAGGAAAGAAGAACCAAAGAGAAATTACAATTCTAAACATCTATGCTCCAAATGCAAGGGCACCCTCATTCATAAAAGAAACTTTACTAAAGCTCAAAGAACACATTGCATTGTACCTAACACTATAATTGTGAGGGACCTCAACACACCACTATCCTCAATGGACCGATCAGGAAAACAGAAACTAAACAGGGACACAAGGAAACTCATTGAAACTTTGGACCAATTGGATCTAACCGATAATATATATATATATATATATATATATATATATATATATATATATATACACACACACACACACAATATATATATATATATATATATATATATATATATATATATATATATAGAGAGAGAGAGAGAGAGAGAGAGAGAGAACCTTTCACTCTAAAGCAAAAGACTATACCTTTTTCTCAGCACCTCATGGTACCTTCTCCAAAATCAACCACATAATTGGTAACAAGACAGACCTCAACAAATATAAAAAGATTGAACTAATCCCATGCCTCCTATTTGATCAACATGGAGTAAGACTGTTCTTCAATAGCAACAAAAACAACATAAAATCCTCATATACATGGAGACTGAACAATATTCTACTCAATAAGACCTTAGTCAAGGAAGAAATAAAGAAAGAAATCAAAGACTTTTTAGAATTTATTGAAAATGAAGGCACAACATACCCAAATTGATGGGATTCAATGAAAGCAGTGCTAAGAGGGAAAACTCATAGCCCTGAGTGCCTCCAAAAATAAATAGGAGAGAACATATACTAGAATCTTAATGGCATACCTGAAAGCTGTGGAACAAAAAGAAGCTATATCACCCAGGAGGAGTAGAAGACAGGAAATCATCAAACTCAGGGCTGAAATCAATCAAGTTGAAACAAAGAGAACCATACAAAGAATCAACAAATCCAGGAGCTGATTCTTTAAGAAAATCAACAAGATAGACAAACCCCTAGCCAGACGTACCAAAGGGCACAGAGACAGTATTCAAATCAACAAAATTAGAAATGAAAAGGGAGATATAACAACAGAAACTGAGGAAATTCAAAAGATCGTCAGATCCTACTACAAAAACCTATACTCAACACAACTGGAGAAAATTAACAAATACCAAAATTAAACCAGGATCTGTTTACATGAACTACTTGATCCTGATTTAATTTTGGTATTTGGTTTCTGTTGTTATATCCCCCTTTTCATTTTTAATTTTGTTAATTTGGATTCTGTCTCTGTGCCCTTTGGTTAGTCTAGCTAAGGGTTTATCTATCTTGTTGTTTTTCTCGAAGAACCAGCTCTTGGTTTTGTTGATTCTTTGTATGGTTCTCTTTGTTTCTACTTGATTGATTTCAGCCCTTAGTTTGATGATTTCCTCTCTCCTACTCCTCCTGGGTGAGTTAGCTTCTTTTTGTTCCAGGGCCTTCAGGTGTGCCGTTAAGCTGCTAGTGTATGCTCTCTCCAGTTTCTATTTGGAGGCACTCAGGGCTATGAGTTTTCCTCTTAGCACTGCTTTCATTGTGTCCCAAAGATTTGTGTAGGTCGTACCTTCATTTTTATTGAAGTCTAAAAAGTCTATGATTTCTTTTTTTATTTCTTCCTTGACCAAGGTGTCATTGAGTAGAGTATTGTTCAGTTTCCATGTGTATGTGGGCTTTCTGTTGTTCTTCTTGCTATTGAAGACCACTTTTACTCCATAGTGATCCGATAGGAGACATGGGATTAGTTCGGTCTTCTTGTATTTGTTGAGGTCTGTCTTGTGACCAATTATATGATCAATTTTTGAGAAGGTACCGTGCGGTGCTGAGAAAAAGGTATACTCTTTTGCTTTAGGATGGAATGTTCTCTATATATCTGTTAAATCCAATTTGTCCAAAACTTCAATTAGTTTCACTGTGTCTCTGTTTAGTTTCTGCTTTCCTGATCGGTCCATTGAGGAGAGTAGAGTGTTGAAGTCACCTACATATATTATGTTAGGTGAGATGTGTGCTTTAAGCTTTAGTAAAGTTTCTTTTACGAATGAGGGTGCCCTTACATTTGGCGCATAGATGTTCAGTATTGAGAATTCTTCTTGGTGGATTTTCCCTTTGACAAGCAGGAAGTGACCTTCTGAGTCTCTTTTGATGACTTTAGGTTGAAAGTCAATTTTATCTGATATGAGAATGGCTACTCCGGCTTGTTTCCTGGGACCATTTGCTTGTAAAACTGTCTTCCAGCCTTTTACTCTAAGGTGGTGTTTGTATTTGACACTGAGATGTGTTTCCTGTATGCAGCAAAATGTAGGGTCTTGTTTCCATATCCAGTCTGTTAGTCTGTGTCTTTTTATTGGGGAATTGAGTCCATTGATATTAAGAGATATTAAGGAATAGTAATTATTACTTCCTGACATTTTGGGCGTTATTTATTTATTTATTTATTTATTTATTCTTGTATTTGAGTGGTTCTCTTCTTTTGGGTTGGATGAGAGGGGGTTTCTATCTTGTTTCTTCTGGGGTGTTGTTTCCCCCCTTGTGTTGGTATTTTTCCCCTATTATCCTTTGTAGGGCTGGGATTGTAGATAAGTATCGTGCAAATTTGGTTTTGTTGTGGAATACCTTGGTTTCCCCATCTATGGCGATTGAGAGTTTTGCTGGGTATAGTAGTTTTGGCTGAAGTTTGTGTTCTCTTAGGGTCTGCATGAGGTCTGCCCAGGATCTTCTAGCTTTCATGGTCTCAGGTGAGAAGTCTGGTGTAATTCTGATAGGTCTTCCTTTATATGTTACTTGTCCTTTTTCTCTTACTGCCTTTAATATTCTTTCTTTGTTTAGTACATTTGGGGTTTTGATTATTATGTGACGGGAAGTATTTCTATTCTGGTCCAGTCTATTTGGGGTTCTATAGGCTTCTTTGTATATTCATGGGTATCTCTCTCTCTAGGTTGGGGAAGTTTTCTTCCATAATTTTGTAGAAGATATTTGCTGGCCCTTTAAGTTGTAGATCTTCATTCTCATCTATCCCTATAATCCTTAGGTTTGGTCTTCTCATTGTGTCCTGGATTTCCTGAATGTTTTGGGTTGCCAGCTTTTTGCATTTTGCATTTTCTTTAATTGTTGAATCCATGGTTCCTATGGTATATTCAGCATCTGAGATTCTGTCTTCTATCTCTTGTATTCTATTGTTGATATTTGCATCTATGACTCCTGATTTCTTCCCAAGGTTTTCTATCACCAACGTTGTCTCCCTTTGCGATTTCTTAGTTGTTTCTACTTCTGTTTTTTAGATTCTGTATGGTTTTGCTCAGATCTTTCAGTTGCTTGTTTGTGTTTTCCTGTAATTCTTTAAGGGATTTTTGTGTTTCCTCTTTTATGACTTCTACTTGTTGACCCATGTTCTCTTGTATTTCTTTAAGTGATTTTTGTTTCTCCCCCTTATTGGGATTCATTTTTTGCTCTATATTCATCTGGATTTCTTTAAGTGATTTTTGTGTCTGCCTTATATGGGCTTCTAGCTTTTGATCTATTTTCTCCTCTATTACTTTAAGAAATTTATCTAAGTGATCCTCAATCTGTATCTTTACCAGTGATTTTAGATCTGAGTCTTGTTTTTCTGGTGTGTTGAGATATCTGAGATTTAATTGTGTTTGCCTTGTAAGGGCTTCTAGCTTTTGATCTATTTTCTCATGTATTACTTTAAGAGATTTATCTAAGTGTTCCTCTATCAGCAACCTGACCAGTGATTTTAGATCTGAGTCTTGTTTTTCTGGTGTATCGAGGTATCCAAGATTTATTGCTGTCGGGGAACTGGGTTCGGATGCCGCCATACTGCCTTGATTTCTGTTAGTAATGATCTTATGTTTGCCTTTTGCCATCTGGTTAATTCTGGTGTTAGTTGGTCCTGTAGTTACTAGCTGGTGCTTGACCATCCTGTGGGCTCGTAAGGCTATTTCCCAGTGACTGGGACACCTGAACCACTGCCCTGCAGTGCTCCTGCTCACAGATTGCTGACAGGTGGCCTGAGTCCCCCGAGGTCTTAAACTCAGAATATCCCGGGTACTTAGTTCCACCTGTTGGGCAGCTGCTCTGCACTGCTCCTGGTCAGGGTTTGCTGTCTGGTATCCTGTTTCCCCAGGGGTCTTAAAGTTGGGATATCTCAGTTATCTGGTTCCACTGGCTGGGTCTGAGCACCTGGCAAGCTGGCTGAGTCTGGCTTCCCAGCCACCGGCTGGATGGGAGCCTGCAGGCAAGATGGCGCTGCCTGTAGGGAGTTCGGGTCCGGCCTGCGAGCACAGAGTGCAGGCTCGTCTGCTGTGCCCCAAATCACTACTCTGTGCTCAGCTCGCGCTCCAGGCCTGAGTCCCCAGAGGTCTTAAACTCGGGATGTCTTGGGTACCTGGTTCTGCCAGCTGGGTCTGAGCACCTGGGAAGCTGGCTGAGTCTGGCTTCCCCGCCACCGGCTGGATCCATTCCTTTCTTCTTGTCAGACATCATTTGGTATGTGAATTGTGTCTTTGGTGTCCCACGATTCTAGGCTAATATTCACTTATCAGTGACTGCATACCATGGGTATTCTTTTGAGACTGGGTTAACTCACTTAGAATGATGTTCTCCAGCTCCATCCATTTCTCCTAGAATTTCATGAATTCATTGTTTCTAATGGCTGAATAGTACTCCATTGTGTATATATACCACATTTTTTGTATCCATTCCTCTGTTGAGGGACATCTGGGTTCTTTCCAGCTTCTGGCTATTATATATAAGGCTGCTATGAACATAGTGGGGCATGTATCCTTATTGCATGCTGGGGAATCTCCTGGGTATATTCCCAGGAGTGGTATGGCTGGGTCCTCCGGAAGTATCACATCCAGTTTTCTGAGGAACCGCCATACTGATTTCCAGAGTGGTTGTACCAGCTTGCAGTCCCACCAGCAGTAAAGGAGTGTTCCTCTTTCTCCACATCCTTGCCAACACCTGAGGTCTTCTGAGTTTTTAATCCTAGCCATTCTGGCTGGTGTGAGGTGAAATCTCAGGGTTGTTTTGATTTGCATTTTTCTAATGACTAATGATGTTGAACATTTTTTAAGGTGTTTCTCAGCCATCAGAATTTCTTCAGGTGAAAAGTCTTTTTTAGATCTATACTCCATTTTTGGATAGGGTTATTTGGTTTTCTGGGGTCTAACTTCTTGAGTTCTTTGTATACATTGGATATTAGCCCTCTGTCGGATGTGGGGTTGGTGAAGATCTTTTCCCAATTTGTTGGTTGTTGTTTTGTCTTTCTGACAGTGTCTTTTGCCTTACAGAAACTGTAATTTTATGAGGTCCCATTTGTCTATTCTTGATCTTAGAGCATAAGCTATTGGTGTTCTGTTCAGAAATTTTCCTCCTGAGCCAATGTCCTCAAGGGTCTTCCCCAGTTTCTTTTCTATTAGTTCAAGTGTGTCTGGTTTTATGTGGAGGTCCTTGATTCACTTGGAGTTGAACTTAGTGCAAGGAGATGAGTGGATCAATTCTCATTCTTCTGCATGTTGACCTCCAGTTGAGCCAGCACCATTTGTTGAAAAGGCTATCTTTTTTTCCACTGGATGTTTTCAGCTCCTCTGTCAAAGATCAATTGGCCATAGATGTGTGGGTTCAATTCTGGGTCTTCGATCCTATTCCATTGATCCACCTCCCTGTCACTGTACCAATATCATGCAGTTTTGTTTTTTTTTTTTTTTTTTTTTTGGTTTTTCGAGACAGGGTTTCTCTGTGTAGTCCTGGCTGTCCTGGAACTCACTCTGTAGACCAGGCTGGCCTCGAACTCAGAAATCTGCCTGCTTCTGCCTCCCAAGTGCTGTATCATGCAGTTTTTAACACTACTGCTCTGTAGTATTGCTGGAGGTCCGGGATATTGATTCCCCCAGAAGTTCTTTTACTGTTGATGATAGTTTTAGCTATCCTTAGTTTTTTGTTATTCCAGATGATTTTGAAAATTGCTGTTTCTAACTCTCTCAAGAACTGAGTTGGGATTTTGATGGGGATTGCGTTGAATCTGTATATTGCTTTTTGCAAGATTGCCATTTTAACTATATTAATCCTACCAACCCAAGAGCATGGAAGATTTTTCCATTTTCTGATGTCTTCTTCAATTTCCTTCTTCAGAGACCTGAAGTTCTTGTCATACAGATCTTTCACTTGTTTGGTTAGAGTCACACCAAGATACTTTATATTCTTTGTGGCTATTGTAAAAGGGTGTTATTTCCTTAACTTCCTTTTCAGCCTGCCTGTCCTTTGAGTACTGATTTGCTTGAGTTGATTTTATAACCACCCACTTTGTTGAAGTTGTTTATCAGCTGTAGGAGTTCTCTGGTGGAGTTTTTTGGGTCGCTTAAGTATACTATCTTCTCATCTACAAATCATGATAGTTTGACTTCTTCCTTTCCAATTTGTATCCCTTTGATTTCCTTATGTTGTTTCATTGCTCTCACTAGAACTTAAAGTACTATATTGAAAAGATATGGAGAGAGAGGGCAGCCTTGTCTAGTCCCTGATTTTAGTGGGATTACTTCAAGTTTCTCTCCATTTAGTTTGATGTTAGCTACTGGTTTGTTGTATATCGCTTTTATTATGTTTATGTATGGGCCTTGAATTCCTGTTCTTTCCAAGACTTTTAGCATGAAAGGATGCTGAATTTTGTCAAATGCTTTTTCTGTATCTAATGAGATGACCATGGGTTTTTTTCTTTTAGTTTATGTAGTAGATTACATTGATGTATTTCCATATATTGAACCATCCCTGCATCCCTGGGATGAAGCCTACTCGATCATGGTGAATGATCATTTTGATATGCTCTTGGATTTGGTTGGCAAGAATTTTATTTAGTATTTTTGCATCAATATTCATAAGGGAAATTGGACTATAATTCTCTTTCTTTGTTGGTTCTTTGTGTGCTTTTGGTATCAGGGTAATTATAGCTTCGTAGAATGAGTTGGGCAGTGTCCCTTCTGTTTCTATTTTGTGGAATAGTTTGAAGAGTATTGGTGTTTGGTCTTCTTTGAAAGTCTGATAGAATTCTGTACTAAAACCATCTGGTCAGGTACTTTTTTGGGTTGGGAGACTTTCTATAACCCCTTCTATTTCTCTAGGGGTTATGGGACTGTTTAGCTGATCTAATTGATCCTGATTTAATTTTGGTATATGGTATCTGATGGGATTTTAAAGAGAGAAAGGGTATTAGTGAGTATGGCATGGTGACGTGGGGGAAGCGGGGTACCTAAGCGGGCACAGGCCTAGGCATCCCTTCCCCCTGAAGGACCACACACACACCAACATGGTATAGAATAGAGTTTATTTAGACAATAGGATAAGAGTCAATGGTATAGTAGAGGGAGAGAGAGGGGGAGAGAGAGAGAGAGAGAGAGAGAGAGAGAGAGAGAGGAGAGGAGGCCCACCATGACCACATAGAGAGAGGGGGAGGGGAGCCCAAGAGGGGCAGAGAGGTGAGAGGATGAGAGGGGAAAGAGAGGGGAAAGAGAGAGAGGAGGGGCAGGCAGCCCCTCTTATAGTGGGCCAGGCATGTGGTGCGTGGCATACCTGGCTATTGCCAGGTAACTGTGGGGTGGAGCTTGGACAGAATACCAACATTACCCAGTATTTGTTTAATTAAAAAAGGAAAAAATGAAAAGAGGTGACGGCAAAGCAGGAATAGGGTCATTGTGATGACATCTGGCTGCTTCATGCTGACACTGGGGGCGACGTGTCTCTGGGGAACCTAGAGAAAATGGGTATGGGGGATGTTTGTCCGGTCTCAGGAGAATAGGCTGTTTTCTTGTTGTCCAGGGTCTGTGGAGCCATCTGAGGATAGGTCAGAACAGGTCCAGTAGAAGCTGTCTGTGTCTAGAGAAGCTGAGGAGATTGGAGCATCTGAAGGTTGCTTCTCTGGAGCTGTCCTGGATGTGGCAAGGGCTGGATGTGGCAAGTGCCTGGACTTGACAAGATGTTGAAACACATTAGTATAGGTAGGGAATAAGTATAACTGGGAGAAAAGAAAAATTCTCCTTGAGATGTACAATTGAAACCCAGAGGAATCCCACCCTTTGGATTAGGTATTAAGTGGGAACTTGGGCAGATGTACTTATCTGGATAGAGCCTATTTGGTCCATGAGCAGTAGATCTGGGTAGGTTCCTGTAGCTAACAAGTTTACTAAAGAGATAACAACATGAGTTAACCATATGAACAGTCTTTAAGATGAGCCTTTTGTGGAGGAGAAGGAATAGGGAGGAATAGGATTGAAAGTTGGATCGTATAGTGAAATATTTATTATTAGAGTTAGGCAAATCTATAGGAACTCAGATGTTAGGACAGTGACAGAGCAAGAAGAGGAAATATGAAGTATTTAATGGGAATAGAGTTTAGGTAAGGAGATAGCTGTAGTCAGAAGTCTACATATGAAGTGTTTAACGGAAATAGAGTTTAAGTAAGGAGATAATTGTCTAGTGGTCAATGTAGTCAGAAGTCTGAGGAATAAGCAATAACTTAGCAGATGTATTATTAAAAGGTGACAGATTCCAGTAGCCAGCAGTTCTTTGTGGTTTCTGGTCTCCATGGCGGCTTTGGCTGTCAGTCTGGCTTTGAAGCACAGAGGACGCAGGGTTTTCTTCTGTGGAATGGATACCCATGACATGAGAAATTGCTTACCTTTGTTTAGCTATGTCATTTGACTCAAGGTATTCGGTCTTGTCCACTGCACTCCTTTTTTGGGGGCAGCATCTGGTAGCGGTTTCCACATCTTCTGAGACCTCATGGAGAAGCTGTCAGGCCTTTGGGAATTCTGTCTGTCTTAAACTTAATAGCAAACTTCTGACAAGATTGAACGTGAGAGGAGAGCAATAGTCAAGAGAGGATAGGAAATGAGAATCTTAAGTAGCTTTGACAGGTTGCATAGGTAGAGGAAAGTATGTTGCTTTATTAGTAAAGAGGCTAGGATTAGAGTAAGAGAGAAAGCTGGCAGCAATGGATTAAACCATGGTGACAGAAAATGAGTTTGTCTACTCAGATTTAGGCTTTATGCAGGCTATGGGGATGAACAAGCTAAGAGGTAGTGGGAACATGGATAGGTGAGGCTTAGGTCCTTTATCATTTACCAGACTGTTAATTTACGGTTGAAGACAAGCAATAGTCCATTGGGTGGTTGGGGGATTGCTAAAAATATAAACCCAGCATCCTGGGAAAATTTATTAGCAGAACTGAGCAGCTAGGCTAGGGGCTCAGGCCGTCGAGAGGGCCTCTAGGAGCTGGACATTCCTAGAATGTCAAGAGAAGTCTCAGACCTGGTCCAGGGTTTCCAGCTGTAAAGGCTAAGGGACTGAATTACTTCTGAGTGAGGGAGCACCCAAAGAAATTTGCTTGTCCTATAGCTGGAAAGTTAGTCATGTATGAGAAGCAAGCTTTAGTTTCGAAGAAAGCTGGCCAAACTTCATTTGAAGACTAAAGATTGGGAAACTGGAAATCTGAGTAAAGTAACAAGTGGGACAGCTAAGCAATGACAGGCATCTGCCTGTAGGAGAGTGAGGTTGAGCTGGCTGTGGGGCCCGCAGCCTCAGTGAGACCTGTGCTGGACCACGGCCTACAGCCGCAAGTCCGCACCCGTGCGGGAGCACAGCAGCACCGTGTGGGCTGGGCATGGGTTGTGGCCCTTGGGGTAGCAGCAACTGTGTGGTGTAGCGAGCTGGTGACTGCTAGCTACTGCAAGGGAACTGAGCGTGCAGCGCTGAGTTACCATGGCTGTGATTGCGCATTGCGCCGCAGCGGAGCTGAGAAAGTTATAGAGGCCAGGGCATGCGGCAGCCGCTGCGGGGCACCGCACGGGCTGGGTGCAGGCTGCGGTGGCATGAGAGGGGGGAGGGAAACCACGAGTGCATGGCAGCGATGAGTATGGACCATCCTGGTGGTGCTGGGATGGCGCGCAGCAGGGAGAGGAGAAGGACTTTTTTTGTTTGGGCCGGCGCAACAGAATGGGGGGACTAGGAGGAGCCAGGGGAACAGCAATTAGCGTCTGCAGAAGAGGGAAAGAGGAAAGAAGGATTTTTCAGGCAAACAGAAAAGAAGCTGTTTGCAAATAAGGGAAAGGGGCTTACCATTGTGGCATAAATGGCAAATTCTGCTCGCAAACCACAGTTTCTCGATCCGAGTCACACTGCACCAAATGATGGTTTGTTTATTAATGTAGTTGTTGTTGTTCCCAGTTTTCGGCACCATTGATGGGATTTAAAAGAGAGAAAGGGTATTAGTGAGTATGGCACGGCAGCGTAGGGGGAAGGGGATACCTAAGTAGGCCCATGCCTAGGCATCCCCTTTCCCCTGAAGGACCACAGGCACACCAACATGGTATAGAATAGAATTTATTTAGAGAATAGGTTGAGAGTCAATGGTATAGGAGAAAGAGAGAGAGAGAGAGAGAGAGAGAGAGAGAGAGAGAGAGAGAGAGAGAGAGAGGAGAGAGGGGAGAGAGGAGAGTAATGGAGGCCGGGGGAGGGGAGCCCAAGAGGGGCAGAGAGGTGAGAGGATGAGAGGGGAAAGAGAGGGGAAAAAGAGGGAGAAGAGGGGCAGGAAGCCCCTCTTATAGTGGGCCAGGCATGTGGGACGGGGCATACCTGGCTATTGCCAGGTAACTGTGGGGTGGAGCTTGGAGAGAATACCAACAGTATCTGTCTAGGAAAAAGTCCATTTCCTCCAGATTCTCCAGTTGAATTGAGTATAGGCTTTTGCAGTAGAATCTGATGATTTTTTGAATTTCCTCAGTTTCTGTTGTTATATCCACCTTTTCATTTCTAATTTTGTTAATTTGGATACAGTCTCTGTGCCCATTGGTTAGTCTGGCTAAGGGTTTATCTATCTTGTTGATTTTCTCAAAGAACCAGTTCCTGGTTTTGTTGATTCTTTGTATGGTTCGTTTTGTTTCTACTTGGTTGATTTCAGCCCTGAGTTTGATGATTTCCTGTCTTCTACTCCTCCTGGGTGAATTAGCTTCTTTTTGTTCCAGGGCTTTCAGGTGTGCCATTAAGCTGCTAGTGTATGCTCTCTCCAGTTTCTTTTTGGAGGCACTCAGGGCTATGAGTTTTCCTCTTAGCACTGCTTTCATTGTGTCCCATAGATTTGGATAGGTTGTACCTTTATTTTCATTGAAGTCTAAAAAGTCTTTGATTTTTATTTCTTCCTTGACCTAGGTGTCATTGAGTAGAGTATTGTTCATGTTGGCTTTCTGTTGTTTTTCTTGCTATTGAAGACCACTTTTACTCCACAGTGATCTGATAGGAGGCATGGGATTAATTCAAACTTCTTGTGTTTGTTGACATCTGCCTTGTGACCAATTATATGATCGATTTTGGAGAAGGTACCATGTGGTGCTGAGAAAAAAGAATATTCTTTTGCTTTGGGATGAAATGTTCTCTATATATCTGTTAAGTCCAACTGGTCCAAAGCTTCAATTAGTTTCACTGTGTCCCTGTTTAGTTTCTGGTTTCCTGATCAGTCCATTGAGGATAATGGAGTGTTGAAGTCACCCACAATTACTGTATTAGGTGTAATGTGTTCTTTACGCTCTAGTAGAGTTTCTCTCACGAATGAGGGTGACCTTGCATTTGGAGCATAGATGTTCAGCATTGAGCATTGAGAGTTCTTCTTGGTGAATTTTTCCTTTGACCAGCAAGAAGTAACCTTCTGTGTCTCTTTTGATGACTTTAGGTTGAAAGTCAATTTTATCTGATATTAGAATGGCTACTCCAGCTTGTTTCCTGAGACCATTTGCTTGTAAAATTGCTTTCCAGCCTTTTACTCTAAGGTAGTGTTTTTCTTTGACACTGAATTGTGTTTCCTGTATGCAGCAAAATGTTGGGTCCTGTTTCCGTATCCAGTCTGTTAATCTATGTCTTTTTATTGGAGAATTGAGTCCATTGATGTTAAGACATATTACGGAATAGTAATTATTACTTCCTGACATTTTTGACGTTATTTTTTTTTATATTTGAGTGGTTATCTTCTTTTGGGTTGGATGAGAGGGGGTTTCTATCTTGCTTCCTCTGGGATGTGGTTTCCCTCCTTGTGTTGGTGTTTTTCCCCTATTATCCTTTGTAGGGCTGGGTTTGTGGAAAGATATCGTGCAAATTTGGTTTTGTCATGGAATACCTTGGTTTCTCCATCTATGACGACTGAAGGTTTTGCTGGGTAAAGTAGTTTTGGCTGAAGTTTGTGTTCTCTTAGAGTCTGCATGATATCTGCCCAGGATCTTCTAGCTTTCATGGTCTCAAGTGAGAAGTCTGGAGTAATCCTGGTCGGTCTTCCTTTATATGTTACTTGGCCTTTTTCTCTTACTGCCTTTAATATTCTTTCTTTGTTTAGTACATTTGGGGTTTTGATTATTATGTGACGGGAGGTATTTCTGTTCTGGTACAGTCTGTTTGGAGTTCTGTAGGCATCTTATATATTCATGGGCATCTCTCTCTTTAGGTTGGGGAAGTTTTCTTCCATAATTTTGTAGGAGATATTTGCTGGCCCTTTAAGTTGTATATCTTCCCACTCATCTATGTCTATAACCCTTAGGTTTGGTCTTGTCATTCTGTCCTGGATTTCCTGGACGTTTTGGGTTCCAAGCTTTTTGCATTTTGCATTTTCTTGGGCTGTTGAATCAATGGTTTGTATGGTATCTTCAGCATCTGAGATTCTTTCTTCTATCTCTTGTATTTTATTGTTGATATTTGTATCTATGGCCCCTGATTTCTTCCCAAGATTTTTTAGCTACAAAGTTGCCTCTCTTTGCGATTTCTTAGTTGTTTCTACTCCTGTTTTTAAATCCTGGATGGTTTTGCTCAGATATTCTGCTTGCTTGTTTGTATTTTCATGTATTTCTTTAAGAGTTTTTTGTGTTTCCTCTTTCATTACTTCTACTTGTTGAACCCGTTCTTTATTTCTTTTGTTATTTTTGTAATTCCTCCTCGTTGGCTTCTATTTTTTGATCCATATTCTCCTGAATTTCTTTAAGTTGTTTTTGTGTTTGCCTTGTAATGGCTTTTAATTTTTGATCCATTTTCTCCTGTGTTTCTTTAAAAGATTTATCTATGTGTTCTGCTATCAGCATCCTGACCAGTGATTTTAGATCCAAATCTTGTTTTTCTGTTGTGTTGGGATATCCAGGACTTACCTGGGTTTGGATGCTGCCATATTGCATTGATTTCTTTTAGTAAATTTCCTACATTTGCCTTTTGCCATCTGGCTATCTCTAGCCTTAGTTGGTCTTGTAGTCACTAGCTCGTGCTTGAACCTCCTGTGGGCTCATAAGGCTATTTCCCCACCACTGGATGACTGGGTTTCCCTGGCACAGATTTCTGATGTGTTGTTCTCCTCTTGGGTGCTGTTGGACCCCTGGTGTATCTTGCTCCAAGCAATGTTATATTCGGTTATCACTGTGGACCTGATGCTGCTTGTCTTCTCTGGTTCTGATTTCTTAGTCCAGTCAGTAGCAAGGATTCTGGAGGAGGTCGCGGGGAGTGGGGAATGCAGAGTATGGGCTCTCCCACAGGGCAGAGAACCCTCCTGTTCTTAGATGACTGGCTGGAGGCCTGAGTCACCAGAGATCTTAAGCTTGGGATATCTCGGGTATCTGGTTCTGCTTGCTCAATCTAAGCAGTCACCACCAAGATGGCTGCAGTTGCCCGGAATGCAGGTTTCCCCTCAGGGCACAGAGCCCATGCCTGGTTGGTGCCCAGGAACCGCTGCTCTGCCCAGATGGCTGCCTGGCAGCCTTGATTCCCCAGAGATCCTAAATTCTGGATATCATGGGTACCTGGTTCAGCTCGCTTGGTCCAGACAGCTTCAAGGATGCTGGCAGTGGACAAGGGGAGTGGGGAGTGCGGGGATCTCCTTCTTTAAGTTAGGAAATTTTTCTTTTATGGTTTTGTATAATTTAGTTTTGGGGCCTTTGAGCTTGGATTCTTTTTTTTCTTCCTATTATTATGTTTAGGTTTGCATATTTTATAGTGTCTCATATTTACTTTATGCTTTGTGTTAGTAAATTTTTAGATTTAACATTTTCTGTGATTCATATATTGCTTTCTTCTTTGTATTTGTAAGGCATGAGATTCTCTCTTCTATCTCTTGTGCTCTGTTGATGATGCTTTGTTTGTTGTCCCCGATAGCTTACCTAGATTTTCCATTTCCAGAATTCCCTAAGTTTGTGTTTTCTTTATTGCTTCTATTTCCATTTTCAGGTCTTGAATAATTTTACTAGTTTTCTTTAAGTGGTTATTTTTTCCTTGCTTTCTTTAAGGGATATATTCATTTCCTCTTTTAGGACCTCTGTAGTCTTCATAAAATCTCCTTTAGGGTCTTTTTCTTGTGCTTCACATGTATTGCAATTTTCAGTGCTGTCATAGCTGGGCTTTGCTGTTGCTATATTGTCTTGAGTGTTGAGGATTATGCTATTATTCTGGTGTGTAGACATCTGGGTTTTGGGTAATTATGGGTCTAGGTGCCAATTTCTGGGTTCCTTTTTTTGGGGGGGGGAATGTGTGTTTTATTCCTTGGCTTTTGTTACCTCTCTTGTCTTCTGCACTGTATGACTTGGCCTGTGTTTAGCAGGAGGTCTCTACTTGAGTTGGAGACTGCATTTCTAGCAGCCTGTATGGTGTTTGATCCAGCAGGCAGTCTCTGCCTATGCTGAAGATATATATATATATATATATATATATATATATATATATATATATATGATTGGGTATAGTGTTAGGGTGGTGCTAAGAGAGTGGTGAAAGTCTGTGGATGGCTGGTCTATTTAGAGATTCGGTGGCCAGTGTGGCCTCTGGTCCAGCAGTGAGATTCCACCTCAAATCGGGGATGGGATATGGCAGTGAGGATGGGAGAGTGATCACGATTACTCCAACAGTGACACATTCCCTTCAACAAGGTCACACCTACTCCAGCAATGCCACACTTCTTAACAGTGTCACTACCTATGAGCCAAGCATTCAAACACTTGTCTATCGGAAACATACCTATTCAAACCACCACAGAGATAGTGTCAGAGAGTGGGCATCAAGAGAGTAGAGGTCTATTGGCTGGCAGCCTACCTAGTCTTCTGGATACACATCATGTGGTTGAACTGTGGGTATGTCCTGTGGTTGGGCATGGTGTATCTCCCTGAGTTGGAGGCTGGGACATAGTGATGAGGAGGGGAGGGACATCCAAGAATTTTGGGTCTTTTGAAAGCTAGAGAGTGGAGGAGTATCCACTGGTGGTCAGCCTATCTAAATTTCTTGCAGGTGTGACCTCTAGTTTGGCTGGGTTCATCTGACCTAGGGAATCAAATCAGGGAGGTTTGTGGGGTGCCTGGCCTATGTAGACTTCTTGCAAGTGTGACCTATGGTTGGGCAGGGGGTCTCTGCACAAGTAGCTGAGTGACTAGGGAAATTTTTTGATTACTGTGACTTTCCTTGTATCATCTAAATCAAATTAAAAATAAAATTAAAAATGTGAGGTCATTTTAAATTTTAAATTTATCTTTTCTTTTGATATGTATTTATTTACTCCTTCTTTTAGAGTTTCATACAATGTTTTTTGATCATATTCCTTTGCCAAACTCTTCCTAGATCCACCCCTCTTCCTTATCCACCCAACTTTGTGTCCCTTCCTTTTAATTCATCATGATCAGTTTCTGTTGTCCAGATGTTTTTGGCTATGTGGTCTTATGTGAGAATATGATTTACTAAGGAAGGATACACTCAACTAATAATTTCCAGTAGATCTATGGCTAGGGGCAGGTAGAGTTCATGTCCAACTCCCATCTCCATGATGGGATTTGGTTTGGATTGGGCTTGCATGCAACATTAAGTTATTGATAACATAGTTTACATTATTTTGTGTTATGATTACATTAACAATTCATATACTCTATTAAGTTCATGGTCAATTTTATGTGATTTGTTTACCACATTGTAGAATCAGAATAGTGTCCATTTGTGTACATGTTTACTATCAGTGAGTTTTAAATTTTCATATGCTTCTGTGTTTATATGTAGAATTTCAATTTGAAAACTTCCTTATAGCATTTAAAGAGTATGTCTGTGGGCAAGAATTAATTCCCTCACCTTTTTTTTATCTACAACAATCTTTTAGCTCCATTTCATTTTTGCATTGCTGGGATATAGAGAGGTATACTGAAGTAAATGAAGTTCTATGAAGTTGAATGCAAAAATCACTTATCTCTTTTTGAAGAGGATTCTATGCTAATTGCCTATTTTCTATCTCATGAAAGACTTTCACTATTTGATAGTATGACAGGCCACTGAAATGACCACGTATTGTGTGCTAGATTTTCTCCTCCCCATGAGAACTCTCTGGACTTTACAGACTTTTCATACTGTAGAGATGTGCTTTTATCCCTCTCTCTCTCTTACCATTTTTCTCTTCAGTGTGATGAACTTCTGAAGTGCTAGAAGGTTGGGTTCATGTTACATATATAATGTACATATCTATTTTTATTTATAATCCCAGGGATTGAACTCAGAGCCATACATGTGCTTGGCATAAATAGTCTACTTCAATGAGATCCAAATGTTTAAAATATTTTGAGGATATAATTTAATCACATTATTTCCACCATCCCTTTCCTTCCTCCAAACCCTCCCATATACCCTTCCTTACTTTTGTTCAAATGTATGCACTCTTCTTTCTTTCCTTTTTTAATTTAAAATAGATTCTTCTCTCATACAATACACCTTGACCACAGTTTCTCTTCTCTCCAGTCCTTGATACTCATCCCAAAGTGCATGTAACATTATACAGACTGAACATGTTTTTTGTGTTTAGGAAGACCCACCTTTACTCCCTTCCTCATGTAGAGGGCTCTTAGGGCTATTTAGTTATTTGGGTATTCTTACAATGTCATGTTTTTGCTGATGACCCTTAATTCCTTTAATGTGAACTACAGAGACGCTTGGTTTATGTTTCATTTCTCTCCTGTTTCTTTGAGGGAAAGTATTATGATTATTCCCAGCTTCTTATGCTCCTGTAGCACTACTTAGGTGAGAGAAGGTTGATGTCTCATTGCACTAGGTCAGTACATTTGAACTCTGGCAGAATTTATGTCAACTTTACTGTCCATTTCTTCTTCTGAACTATCAAGATTGTGAAACTATTTGAAATCTTTAAAGGCTATGCAGGATACTGAAAGCCTCTACCCCTTGTCATTTTTCTTCCTCCTCCTCCTCCTCCTCCTCCTCCTCCTCCTCCTCCTCCTCCTCCTCCTCCTCCTCCTCCTTCTTCTTCTTCTTCTTCTTCTTCTTTTTGATATTTTCTTATTTTCTTTATTTACATTTCAAATGTTATCCTCTTTCCCATTCTCCCAGCAGAAAACCCCCTATCACATCCCTCCTGCCCCTGCTTCTATGAGGGTATTCCCCCACCCACCTACCCACTCCCACCTCTCCGCCCTTGCATTCCCCTACACTGGGGCATCAAGCCTTCACAGACCCAAGGGCCTCTTCTCTTATTTGCACTTCTTGGTTGGTGGTTTAGTCCTTGGGAGCTCTGGTGGGTCTGGTTGGTTGATACTTTTGTTCTTCCTATGGGGTTGCAAAGCCCTTCAGCTCCTTCAGTCCTTTCTCTATCTCTTCCACTGAGGACCCCATGTTCAGTCCAATGGTTGGCGGAGAGCACCCTCCTCTGTATTTGTCAGGTTCTGGCAGAGCTTCTCAGGAGACAGCTATAACAGGCTCCTGTAAGCATGCACTAATTGGCATCCATAATAGTGTCTGCGTTTGGTAACTATATATGGGATGGATCCCTAGGTGGGGCAGTCTCCGAATGACCTTTCCTTCAGTCTCTGTTCTGCAATTTGTCTCCATATTTCCTCCTATGAGTATTTTGTTACATCTGCTAAGAAGGACCGAAGCACCCACACTTTTGTCTTTCTTCTTGAGCTTCGTGTGGTCTGTGAATTGCATCCTGGGTAATCTGAGCTTTTGGGCTAATATCCACTTATCAGTGAATGCATGCTCTGTGTGTTCTTTTGTGATTGGGTTACTTCAGTCAGGATGATGTTTTCTAGTTCTGCCCATTTGCCTTTGGATTTCATGAATTCATTGCTTTTAATAGCTGAATAATACTCCATTGTGTAAATGTACCACATTTTCTGTATCCATTCATCTGTTGAAGGACATATGGGTTCTTTCCAGTTTCTGGCTATTATAAATAAGGCTGTTATGAACATAGTGGAGATTGTGTCCTTGTTATATGCTGAAGCACCCTTTGGGTATATGCCTAGGAGTGGTATAGCTGGGTCCTCCAGTAGTATTATGTCCAATTTTCTGAGGAAACAACAGACTGATTTCCAGGTGGTTGTATCAGCTTGCAATCCCACCAGCAATGGATGAATGTTCCTCTTTCTCCACATTCTCTCCAGCCTCTGCTGTCACATGAGTTTTTGATCTTAGCCTTTCTGACTGGTATGAGATAGAATCTCAGGATTGTTTTGATTTGCATTTCCCTGATGAATAAGGATTTTGAACATTTCTTTAGGTGGGTCTCAGCCAGTTGATATTCCTCAGTTGAGAATTCTTCATTTATTTGATTCTCTGGAGTCTAACTTCTTGAGTTCTTTGCATATATTAGATATTAGCCCTCTTTTGGATGTAGGATTGGTAAAGATCTTTTCCTAATCTGCTGGTTGCCATTTTGTCCTATTGAGTGTGTCCTTTGCCTTTCAATTTTTTTCTTTCTTCTTCTTCTTCTTCTTCTTCTTCTTCTTCTTCTTCTTCTTCTTCTTCTTCTTCTTCTTCTTCTTCTTCTTTTTTTTTTTTTTGGTTTTTTGAGACAGTGTTTCTCTGTGTAACCCCGGCTGTCCTGGGACTCACTCTGTAGACCAGGCTGGCCTCGAACCTAGAAATCCGCCCGCCTCTGCCTACCAAGTGCTGGGATTAAAGGCATGTGTCACCATTGCCCGGTGAGGCTTTTCAATTTTATGAAGTACCATTTGTCTATTTTTGATCTTAGAGCATAAGCCATTGGTGTTCTGTTCAGGAAATTTTCCCCTGTGCTCATGTTTGTGAGGCTCTTCCCCACTTCTCTTCTATTAGTTTCAGTGTATCTGGTTTTATGTAGAGGTCCTTGATCCGCTTGGACTTGAGCTTTGTACAAGGAGATTAAAAATGGATCAATTTGCATTCTTCTGCATGCTGACTGCCAGTTGAACCAGCACTATTTATTGAAAATGCTGTCTTTTTTCCACTATATGGTTTGTCAAAGATCAAGTGACTGTAGCAGTGTGGGTTCATTTCTGTGTCTTCAATTCTACTTGCCATTGATCTACTTGCCTGTCTCTTTACCAATACCACACTGTCCTCTGGCAGTTCAGTTATGCTAGGTGCATCAACATTCTAAGATGTGCAGCAGAAATATGTGAATCTTTCCAAAATTTCTGCAACTGACTAGAGATACAAGATTTATCCTTTAGTTAGTGTTTTTCATGTATTAACATAGAACATTACTCTTTCAGACATTCAAGTAAAAACACTTGACATTACTTATGTCTATTCTTTCCATCAACCATTGTATATCAGACTGACCCCAAAATGTTAATTAATTTTCCTCAATATTTTTGCTTTCCATTTCTACTTGCCAAGACTATTGTTAAAGTCTCTATGCTTTGTGTTTTACTTATTCAGTTGCTACTGAGGATACTATGCTAAGTCTCCAATTATCTCAATATCTATTATGCTAATAGATAACATATTCCAAGTACATGCTGTGCACGACTGTCTATTAAGAACTCTATGTGTATCATTTTAGTTTCCATAATGAAACAGTAAGCTAGGTAGTACAATAATTCCCATTTTTGAATATAAATATGAGAAAATAATTAACAAAGTCTTTAACCCTGAATAAATTATCATGTAAGTGGCAATGCTAGAATGAATTTCAACAGTCTTGTTAAGAACTTTATTTATTCTTCTATAATTGATTATATTCAACAACAGTTCCCCTTCCATTTCCTCCAACAAATCCCCTCTCCTCCAGATCCACTTCTCCTCTATTTGCCTTCAGATAAAACATTAAATTCATCTTTACCACATCTAACCTTAAAATTCATAGGTATTTTATATTGATTTCAGATTAATGTTCAAATTACTTAACATTATTCAAACATGTCTCATTACCTAGTCAAAATTTTCATCCTCATCTCAGTGATTTCTCACAGTTTAAGTGGGACTAAATATTTTTTAAAAATCATATTATCCTTCTTTCACAAGACTTCATGATTTTGCATGATCATTGTGTTTGGTAAAATGTCCTCAGTTTCCATATTGCTCTCTATCTTAACTCTACTCCCATGACTAAATTCTACTTATTTTTGAAGATCTCACTTATATATTACTTTTTAAAGGATAGCTTTTTGATTGCCTTCCCCAACCTTGCAGCAATATTAGGCTACATGTCCCCCAGGTTCATTTCCTAGTGCTTTGAGAATTCTTACATAATGTGCCCTGCCCCCAGCCTTTGAGCAGGCATTTCAGACCTAGATGCCAGCCACTACTTCCCACCTAGGGTGGAGCTCTAGCCCATTGATCTTCAAGGACCTGCAGTTTCCCCCTCCCCAGAGGCAGTAGCCACCTGCTGAGCAACCAAACCTATTCTGAGGACAAGTTTCCAGCCTTTGGGGGAAGGGTTACCCCCCACCTATATATTTGGAGACCCCCATTAAACTTTGAGCCTTAATCAGAAAACTTGTCTTGGCTCCTCATTTCTCTCACAGTCCTGTTCTATTTCATCCCCAGCTTTCCTTCCAGGTAACCCATTTGCTGTAACTGAACATAATAGAATTCAAAATATTATGTTGAAAAAACTTGTTTGTGAACTCATGTCACATGAACTGAACTTTTTAAAAATTATTTTATTTATTTACATTTTAAATGTTGTTCTGCCCTTATTAGTCCCCCTTCTCAGAGTTCTTCAACCCCTCCCCATTCCCCCTTGCCATTGAGTGGGTATTATTCCACCTATCTATTCATCCCTTACCCATTCTGCCCACCCTGACCTCACCTTAGCCCCCACATATCCCCCTTCCCTGGAGCATCAAGTCTCTAAAAAATTAGGCACATTCATTCCCAGTGAGAACAGACAAGGTATTCTTCTGTTATATATGTGTTGGGGGCCACGCACCAGCCAATGTATGCTCTTTGGCTGGTGGCTTAGACTCTAGGAGCTTCCAGGGTTCCAGTTTAGTTGATACTGTTGGTCTTCCTATGGAGTTGCACCCCTTAAGTTCTTTCAATCCTCCAACTCTTCTGCAAGGGTCTCTGACTTTAGACTAATGTTTGGCTGTAAGCATCTGTCTCAGTCAGCTACTGGTATAGTCTTTCAGAGGACAGCCTTCCTAGGCTCCTGTCTGCAAGCACAACATAGCATCAGTAATAGTGTCAGGGTTTGGTGCCTTCCCATGGGATGGATCCCAAGTTGGGCCTATCACTGGATGGACTTTCCTTCAATTTCTACTCCATTTTTGTTTTTGTATTTCATTTAGACAGGAACAATTCTATGTTACAATTGTTTGAAGGTGGGCTGGTGACCACACCCCACCACTGAGGTCCCTGTTTATCTACTGGAGCTGGTCTCTTCAGGTTCCATTTCACCACTGTTGGGCATTTCAGCTAAGGTTATCCCCATCAATCCCCAGGAACCTCTCATATCCCAGGACTCTGGAACTTTCTAGATGTTTCCCCTACCCCCTGGCCCCCAAAATCTGCATAATTTCATTCATTTTTGTGGCCCTCTGGGCTTCTCTACTGTCTGTCCTGATACCTAATCCTGCCCTGCCCTCCTTGTCCCCTTCCCCTCTACTCTCCCAGTGAGGTCCCTCCCTCCCTCTGCCTCAGAGATTATTTTGTTCCCCTTCTAAGTGGGATGGAAGCATCTTTACTTTGGCCTTCCTTCTTTTTAAACTTTGTAAGGTCTGTGGGTTATATCATAGGTATTCTGTACTTTTCGGCAAATATCCACTTATTAGTAAGTATATACATGCAAAAGAACATACATGGTATGCACTCACTGATAAGTGGATATTATCCCCAAAGCTCCAAATTCCCAAGATATAATTCACAGACCACATGAAGCTCAAGAAGAAGTTAAACGAAAGTGTGGGTGATTTGGTTCTTCTGGGAAGGGATACAAAATACTCACAGGCAAATATGTAGATTAAGTATAGAACAGAGACTCAAGAAAAGGTCATCCAGAGACTATACCACCTGGGGATTCATCCCATATACAGTCACCAAACCTCAACACTATTTTGGATGACAAGAAATGCTTGATGAAAGGAACCTGATATGGCTGTCTCCTGAGAGGCCCTGCCAGAGGGTTACAAACAGAAAGGCAGATGCTTTTATCCAATCATTGGACTGAGTGTGGGGTTCCCAGTAGAGGAGTTAGAGAAAGGACTAAAAAAGCTGAAGGGATTTGCAATATCATAGGAAGAACAATAATACCTACCAACCAGAACCCCCAGAACTCCCAGGGACTAAGCCATCAACCAAGGGGTACACATGGCTCCAGCTGCACATGTAGTAGAGGATTGCCTTGTCAGGCATAAGGAGAGGAAAGGTTCTTGGTCCTATGAAGGCTTGATAGATGCCCCATTGTAGGGTCATCAAGGGCAGGGAGGTTGGAGTGGGCTGGCTGGAGGAACCCCATAGAAGTAGGGGGGAGGGAGGATGGGATAGTTGCTATCCAGGAAGGGAGAAACTGGGAAAGGGAATAATATTTGAAATGTAAGTAGAGAATATATCCAATTAAAAAAGTCATTTCTTGTCCATAGAATAGAGAATTTTTGAACAGAAAGGATGGTGTATAGAATGAGCTAAGAGTTCCAGACTACACAGCTCGAACAAGCTGGAAATTTATTCATCTGAGGTGCAGAGACTCTCCCACTATTAATATTCCTACAAGTTCTACAGGGAGTGATACAAGTGCAATTTTTTGTGAGTCGTCATGCAGACTGGGCTGGGTATTTTGGTTTTGCAGACACCTTTGTGTCATCCATGTTCCTGTAACTAACCCCAATAAACTCATGGATTCACCAAGTTACACTTTGATAAAGTTGATATTGCAATGTGTGATGGGTCCCATATCTAAAGTAGTAGATAATTGTTTATGTATCCCCAGAAAAATTCACACAAGTATTACTTCCTATAACTTTTTTCAATAAATATCTCTTAATGTCTATTTCAAAACATAAATGATGTAGAGCCATAATATTTATAAATTATTGTTTAGAGACAGTATGTTCTATAAATATCTCTTGAAGGATTTATGAGTAGCCTTCTACATTATATATTTATTCTGACCCACTATATTTCATTTGTTATTGGAGTCACATACAAATGTCTAATTGTCAAGTGTCAGACTGTTTCTTTGGGAGCAGACCTTGTGATGATTTAAAAAGTCTTTCTAGCTACCAAGAATTACAGGTGTTATTTTTATTATAACATTATGAAGTTTAAAATGTGTACATGATGTTCTTCATCCCAAGAGAAACTACTGCTTTTAAGCCTAGACTAAAGAAATATAAAAAATTACTTGTTGATTTTCCTTGCCTTTTTTATCTTGCACTTTCCATTTCCCTTGGGAAAGTATTCCTCTTTAAATCTCCCACAGTATTTACTGCATTATTATTTTTAACCTTTCCTGTGAGTTTTAGAATGTAGTTTTTGAATCCATCAAAACATTTCTTTTTATTTCTTTTTTCAAAAATTGACCTCCAAGCTCACTTTCTGAATTCTGGCTCCAAAAAAAAAATCAATTGTATACACTGAGAATTGGGAACATGTGAATTTAACAACACTTCATGGGGGAAAACAACCTGAGGGTTGAGTAGAGTGTAATCTCAAAATGAATCAGAAGTGACGTATATACTTAGAAAAGAGAGCTAATGCAATCTTGGTCTGCATTAGCAGAAGTAATAGTGTTTAGCCTTCAGGCAGTAATTGTCCTATTGTACTCTGTGCTATGGTTTAGGCCAATATTAAGAGGAAGACTATTGATAAACTAAAACATGCCCAGAGGATGGCAAGTCCACAAGTATGGGATATGAAAATACTACTACACAAAAATATCTGGATTTGCCATTATCATTTAGATTAAATTTAGTTTTGAAAGGTCTGAGTCTCCATGAAAAATAGGAAATATGATGAGTAACATGAAAATAACTTCATTAGTTTTTACAGCTTCAGATAGTTTGTATCAATACAGGTAAGTTATATGAACAAACAGAATACAAATTTTACTTAAAAACTTGGGAATTTCATCAAGGCCTAGCTTGGGTCATGTGTATAAATGATTGTTTTGCTGACTGATGTGGAAAGAATGATGGAATAGTCATGAAAATGTGTCTTGGCACTAGTACCCTCACTACATTTTTGTAATGTTCTAAAAAAAAATCATTGCTCTTCTATAGGTTTGTACACCATTGCTCCTGGTCCTTAATTTAAAGAAACTGGCTTGCTTGGTCAAAACCCATTTCAGGCTCCACGAGACAAGGATACCAAGGAAGAACTTTTAACAAATTTTATCACCTATAAAATAATAAGCAGGCAAACCTTATGGTGGTATTTTCTTGAGTGTCAAGCTGACATACAGCAGCCAGTACAGGCACTAAGTGAAATTAGTAAGTCGATGAATAACTGTATGGAATAACAATAGAGGAGATTATTTTACTGAATAGGAATATAGAAACTGTAACTCCAAAATTAACTTTATTTAGCTTAATTTTGTGGTGATACATGTTCTAGAACTACAAAAGTTCATATACACTCCTAATTAGGGCACACATAGCTCCAGGTCAGCAAATATCCAAATGGTGACCTATAAAGAATTTAGAAAAACTGAATATATTCATAAAAACTAGAAGCTGTTTACTTTGGTTCCCTAGCTTGTAGCTTTAATTGCATGGATTATACGAGTAAATCAGTTTTATGACTTCAAGTATCATTAAAATGACATGTTTTGACCCCACCACTCAAAATCTTTCTACATTGGTATTCTAGGAAGAAAAATTACTTAGTTTATTTTTGCTTATCACTTGACATAACATATTTTGACATCACCAAAGGGGACTGTCACTTACAGACAGAATTTTTTCCTCAAATATATAAAGTCCATTTGCAAATATGCTAAGTTAAAATCCAACTTGAATAATAAGAGCAATAACTGATCATCTATAAGCCATACTTTAAGTTGTACCACCATATAGTTTAGAAATGTGGATGACTCTGCTAAGTATTAAATACCTCTCACATGAAAAATTTCCTGGCCTCATGTAACTGTTTATTTGATTACCTTTTATTATTTCTGAGAAAATAATTGTCTTCTTTCTATGGAATCGTAAAAGGAAATCCAGATGAACTTTCATAGATTGTTCCTTAGAATGCTCTTGAATCACTTTAACATATGAATTACATAGAACCATGACTATATTTATAGCTTTGTAGACTAAACACAGGCAGAGGTTCAGTATTGTTCAAAGTTGAGTCCTGGGTCCTACTTGCCCTCCCAAAGCCTGAAGAGACCAATATCCCAGGATACTTGAAAGACATTTCCAATATACTTGTGGACCCCAGTAAATTGTATAAGAAGCTTTACACACACACACACACACACACACACACACACACACACACACATTCACACATACATGTGCATGTTCACACATGTTTATGTATGTGTGTTTATGTGATTTATTAGATAGATAGATAGATAGATAGATAGATAGATAGATAGAAAATATGAATTAGATGATTTTAAGACCAAAGATGAAGTGTAAAGAAATGGTAAGTTATTTAAATTTTAGTCTGCTAAAACTCCCTAAGAATAATTGGCTTCAAAGTTTGAGATTTATATTTAAAGTTGTTTTGTTAAAATTCAGTACTATTAATTATATTTTGGAAATTTTTTCTCTGATTATGGTAAGGATTTGTTTTTTGACCTAACAATCAACAAATGAATGAAAAAAGAAACTATGGTACAGACTCTTAGTTACTTTTCTGTTTCTGGAATTCAAACATGATGCTCAAGGGAACTTAGAAAAGAAAGCATTAAATCGGCTTGCAAATTCAGAGGATTTGAGTCCATGACAGAGTAATGATGGAACAGCTGAGAGCATACATCTTGATTCATAAGCCTTGAGAGGGATAGTAGAAATAGTGTGAGTCTTTTGAAACTTCAAAGCCCATCTCTAGTGACATAGCTCCTTCAACAAGGTCCTATCTCTTAATCTTTCCTAAATAGTTCTATCAACTGTGGACAAGTATTTAAACATGGGCCCATGGGTGGCATTCTCATAAAAACCACCAAATTCCACTCCCTGGCCTGCATAGGCTCCTGGCTAGATTACTGAACAAAATGCATTTATTTAGTCTAACTTCAAGTTTCCATAGTTTTTCATACTCACAAAACAATTTAAACTGTAAAAACTCATAAGAAGCCTTCAAGATAAAGGTATATGCTATGATTTTAAAAATAAGATTCAAAGGTACAGGCGATAAAGTAGACAAATGTTATTATATCAGTACAGTTTTTAAAGTAGACTAAAGTATACATAGTACTCCCTTAAAGAAGACATACATGTGGCTAAGTATATGAAAATGTAATTAATTCATTAATCATCAGGGAAATACAATCAAAGCCACAGTATCAAATGATAAAATATAACAAATTCTGACAAGGAAGTGAAGAAGGCAATTCATTTATTGTTGATAGGAATGTAAGTTAGTACAGCCAGTTATTCTGGAAAACACTGTGGAGATTGTTCAAGAATTGTTAACAGAAAAACCATTTTATGCAGAAATTCTACTACTGGGTATACTTCCAAAGGAGACAAAATCAAAATAAAATATATTAGTAATTCTGTCCATTTGTTATAGCTATAGTAGAGAGTTATTGTAGATTCACATTATTGAATACCTGGATAAAGAAAAATATTATATACAATGTAATACTATTCTGCTTTTAAAATAATGAAATCCTGACATTTTCAGGAGCATAATCTTTAGGAACCAGATGACATTATATCAAATAAAGTAAGCCATAGAAACAAAATAAGACATAGAAAGACAAATGCTGCATATTCCTACTGGTTTAGTGGAAATTAAAATCCTAATTTCATTGATGAATAGAGGAAAGAAGCATGGAGTATAGAAATAATTTCAATAGAGAAGGATTTATTTCTGTTTTTCAAAATGCATAGTCGGGTGACTATTGACTAAAACAATCTATAATGAATTTCAAAATGACTAGAAAAGGAGTTTATACATTTCTGAACACAAAATTTCTTACTATGTGGAGAAATGGAACACTTCTTCATTGCTGGTGGGATTGTAAACAGGTACAATCACTCTGGAAAACAGTCTCGCAGCTCCTCAGAAAATTGGAAACAGTTCCATCTGAAGACCAAGCTATACTGCTCCTGGGAATATACCAAAAAGATGTTCCACCATACAATAAGAACATGTGCTCCACTATGTTCATAGCAGCTTTATTTGTAATAGCCAAAAGCTGGAATCAGCCCACAAGTCCCTCAACTAACGAATGGATACAGAAAATGTGGTTCATTTATACAATGAAATACTATTCAGCTATTAAAAACAAAAGACATCAAGAATTTTGCAAGCAAATGGATGGAACTAGAAAATATCATCCTGAATGAGAAAACCCAGACCAAAAAGGATAGACATGGTATATACTCACTGATATTTGGATATTAGCCAAAAAATACAGACTATGCAAGATACAACCCACAGAGAGTAAGAAGCTTAAGAAGAAGGAAGGCCTAAGTGAGGATGTTTCAATTCTACTTAGAAGAGGGAACAAAATAATCATAGGAGGTGGAGGGAGAAAGGGTCATGGGCAGGCAAGGGGAAAGGGAGGGGTAAGGGGCAATAGGAGAGAACCCCAGATGTCCAGGAGAATGAGTATGCAGCTTCTAGGGGCAAGAAATGGAGGGACCCTCTAGAACGTTCTAGCAACCTGAGATATGAAAGGCTCCCAGAACTTGATGGGTTGTTCTTAACCAAAATGCCCAATTGTGGTGAGAGGGAACTTGAAGAGTCTACTTCCAGTAGATATAAAGGGCCCCACGTGAAGGGACAGGGATACCAACCAACAGTCAAAATTTCTAACCCATAATTGCTCCTGTCTTAAAGAAATGCAAGGATAAAAATGGAGAAGAGACTGAAGGAGAGGCTGTCCAGGGACCAGCCCAAATTGTGGTCCATCTTATGTGGGGTCATCAAAGCCTGACACTATTACTGATGCTATGGTGTGCTTAATAGACAGGAGCCTAGCATAGCTGTCCTCTGAGAGGCACTACAAGTAGCTAGCTGAGACACATGCAGATACTTACACCCAACTATAGGACTGAAGTCAGGGACCTGGTATGGTTGTATTGGGGGAAGGATTTAAGAAGCTGAAGGGGAAGCTGACCAATAGGAAGAACAGCAGTCTCAACTAACCTAGACTCCTGGAAAATTCCAGAGATGGGACCCCCTACAAGGCAGCATACAGAAGCTGGCCTGAAACTCCTGGCACATTTATAGCAAAGGACTGCCTGGTTTGGCCTCAGTGGGAGAAGATGAGCCTAATCCTTGAGAGACTTGATGCCCGAGGGCAGGGGATGCCAATGGAGTGGGAGAGAGTGGGAGCACCCTCTCAGAGGCAAGGGAGGGGGAATGGGATGAGGAACTGTGGAAGGTGTTACTAGAAGGAGGCAATGTAATGGAATATAAATAAATAATGATTAATAAAATTTTTCTTATTATTAGAAGAAATGAAAATGCTTATCTTTATTATACATGGTATCTATATATCAAATTATGATATATCTTTTAAAGGCATGCTAATATGTCTCAGTAAAAATAGAAAGAATACAGGCATAAATCAGTACATTAAGGGCAATTAATTTTTGACATCAAAGAATAACTGAAAGGATAGAGTCTTCAAACAATAGTTTATGGAATATTGGATGTCTATAAAAAGAATAATGAATTTCCACCTATATTTTATACTATCTACAAAAGGTTGATTAAATATTAAATGTATTACCTAGAATTATAAACTAGTAAAGCACTGGGGGAGAGGCTCTAGTGCTGGTATTAATGATGATATGTTTTGGCAAATGTGACAGAGACTTGTACAAAAGAAGCAAATCACATAAATTACATAAAACTCTATAACTTCTGTACAACAAAGGGAATAATGAACACAGTGAAAAGATAATCTATAAAATCAAATGACATGTTTATGAACTATAAATATGTTATGGGACCAAGAAGCAACATATATAGAGATCTCAAAAAATCAATAGTGAGAAAACAAATAGCTCAATAAAAGCTCGTCAAACACTTCCAATATGTTCTATAGTGTGGCTACATGTAGGCCCAAGTCTCTTCTTATTCCTCACTATCACTATTTTTTCCATTTTTCAACCACATCCAATTAATTTGAACATTAGTATGTATTTATTTGCTGCACTTTCACTTATGTTCTCTAATATATATGATGATTTTATTTTTGCAATGTAGTATGTCATGGTTTTGTCACTGGGGACTCAAGAAACAATGGCATTATGTGTTTTATCTTTCTCTTTATGAACTTAATTACAGATCAACAAACCTAAAGGATTTTAAACCTTTTATAGATCACCTATGATAACACATAGGACTTTTGTATAATGATTTGCAGACTGAAGAGCTAGCAGCAAAATGTATATTTTATGAAGTTACTCAATATTGCTACACTCTAGTAGATATTATATAAACTATATTTCATGAGAATATTGCCATTTAAATAAGTTATAACAACTGAAATTCATACATATTAGAAATTGGAAAGCAATGGCTTCATGTATTTCTTCTAAAATTATTTCATTATTAAAACATTTCCAAAGGAAATCTGAGGCACAGATGGCTTTGCTGGCAAACTCTTTCCACACATGTGCAAGATGTTCTTTGGTATTGAGCAAACTTTTCCAGAGAATAGAAAGAGCACATTATAACTCATGTTTTACTTTAAGTCCAAAGTAAAAGCTTCAGCATTAAAATTCCATAGGGACATTGCTAGAATTGAAGATTATGAATATCTTTCATGTTCACAGGAATGGTTGTATTTCAGTAGAACATTAACAAATTAAAGTTGACAGTATATAAGAAGTATGATACAACATGATGACTTATGAGAAACCACAAGCAAAAAAATAATTTAACATTTTAAAAACTAATCAATAGCTATTCACCATAAATTGGAAAAAATGAGAAATAAATGCATGGCCATCTTGATAGATGCAGAAATTTCCAATTAATTAAAATCCTTAGGTAACTAGAAATAGAATGAAGCATTTTTAGTTTGAAGTTTTTACTTAGAAAATGTAGTAAAAGCATCTTAGTGGTAAATTCTTTGTAACTTTCTTTCTGTGACTGACAGCAGCATGCCTTCTACTACCACTTATACTCACAGCTGAACTTTTTATTTATAATCCTCACCAGCTCATCAAAGAAAGATAGGAATATAGCATTAGAATAAATTAATATTTTCTGTTAGACAGTATGACTTTGTAGAAAATTCAAAATATCCCCATAATATAACCTTTTATTTGGTAACTTAGTTTCAAGAAAAAAATTAACAACAGAGTACTGACATGTCCATATCCAACAACAGAGAACCATCATCAGAAAATACCGAATGTATAAATATGCAGGGTGTGGCTAAGGCAATCTTAGAAGCAACTAAAAGCTAATGTTTAAAAAGAAAATACTTAAGCCAATAATCTAAGCTTCTGAGAAAAACCTAGAAAAGTATGAGGAAAATGAACTTAAGCATAAAAGGAAAGGAGACAAGAAATATAATAGAAATCACCAAAATGAGGATGAATAAGACAAAACCTGATATAGACAAAAAATGACATCTGTCATGCATGTATGGTAGGTATTTGAATTTATTCTGTGGAAAATAGGATGATCTCCCTTCCAGTGTGTATAAACATTGAGGCAAATCATTTGCTTTGTATTAGGAGGATTTCACTCACTATATTGTGTCTACATCTAGAGGCTTATGAGTGTATTGCTAGGGCAAGATATTAGGTAGCAGGAACTTTTCAGAAGCTGGCTAAGCAGAAAATGTCCTCTGGATGCTGTTGGTCTAAGTTAGTAACATAGGTGAGGGTCCTAGTTTAGTTTCTGTTGCTGTTACACAACAGTGATTAAAACCCACTACCGAGGGCCTCTCCTCCCTTTGATGTCTAACAAGACCATCTGCTGCTGCCAATGTGTCTGGAGCCATGTAATTCTATGTGTACTATCTGGTTAAAGACTTGATATGGCAGTGTTGAGAAATACCAGGACAGGAAAGCCGGGGAGGGTTGACTGGGGAAGGGGAGATGGCTTATGGGATTTTTGGGGGGAGGGGAGAACCAGGAAAGGGGACAACATTTGAAATATTAATAAAGAATATACCTAATTAAAAAAAACACTTAGGGATGAAAGGTATTGTTATATTTTACAGTCTAGCATGAGGGAAGCCAAGGCAGGAACTAAATCAGGATAGGAACCTGGAGGCAGTACCTGAAAAAGAGATCACTGAGAAACAGAGGAACACTGCTTACTGGCTTGCTTACTTCCAATGGCCCACTAAGCTTGCTTATAGAGCCCAGGATGACCTCTCCAGTGGTGCCACTGCCCCAGTGGCCTTGACTCTCCCACCTCAATCATTAGTCAAGAAAATGCTTCACACATTTAATTGGGGACATTTTCTCAGTTAGGGTTCCACTATCTGACTGCTATTTATGTTAAAATTGACAAAAAAAACGAACCAACACAGTGGGTGACACTGTTTGTTAGTCTTCACTTTTGTTAGTCATTCCTCCTTTTTTTGGTCTTCCTGCTCTTTTAACACTTTCTTTTTTAAAGAATTCCCTTCATTCCTCTGATATATTTCATTCTTATATCAAGTGAAGATCCTACATGTCAAGTAAGCACTCTATGATTTCTTCAGTCAACAGATTTCTCATTTATCTGGAATAATATAAGAAGAAATTCTTATACTAAATTTGTTTATAAATGTAAGTTATTGAGGCCTAAGAAACGAAATAACTTGCTCTTTTACTAGGTTGATTGTTTTTACAAAGCACTTTCCCTGGATGCTTTCTTACCCATTAACAACAACAACATCAACAACAATAATAAAACTATTTATGTCCAATATCATGGAGCTCTTCCATTATCTTTTCTTGGTGTGAACTTACAAATGTGTTGAGTTCCATAGCTATCTGCAGCTACTCCGGACTGTCTCTGCAAGAGAAAACTATGGGATGGATGGGGAAAGCAGCGTAAAAGAATTGGATTAAGGAGACATTGCCTTTTAAGACCCAAATTTTTATAAATGTAACCCAATATATAGTCTGGAAGATTCCCTCCCCCCAGGCATGAGGTGGAGTTTTGGGATCTTGTTGGCTCCAGACTCAGCAGGTGGTTGTCTCCAGAATGCTTCCTAGGCTTCTAGGTAAGGCTGGGTTGTTGTATACAGAACAAAAGGCCAGGAAATTCACTGGTTGAGGATAGAGCCTAGCAGAGGCTGAACCACCTAGCTCGAATGCTGGAGTGGGGGAAGGGACAAAAATGTATGTCTTAAATGTAATTTTTGAATCCTTTGGTTTATTTTGGAATACTGTGTAACATCATGGTATACTTTAACCTTCCTGCATGCCACTTATTTAATTTTTCCAGCATTATTTATTGATGGCCTTGTCTTTTTCAATTTTGTGTCCATGGCATCTTTGTCAAAAAGCATTTAGCCATCTATAAACTGGTTCATTCCTTTTTTGTTGTTGTTCTATTAACTTGGCCGTGTGTTTATTTTTATGCATGATGTTTTAGCTGCTACATGTTTACAAAATAAATTCTGATGAGGAGTGAACCTATTTTTTGAGCATTAGTGCAGCTATTTGAGGCTCACAGACTGATACAAGTTTCAGGGAACAAAGTACAGGTAGACTCTGAGTGGCTAAGGTTTTATGAACCAATGTCAAAAAGCTTCCAATTTTGATGATATATTTAGTTCATCTTAATAGTCTCCAAGTTTGAGAGGTCTTGAGTTGTTCAAAGGTACAAATCTAAAGCCTTCTGAGAGTTGATGTGATTCCTTATTGTCAGCTTCTTTATGCAAAATCAATGTTGTATACTTTCTGTATATAGTGACAAAAATAATCGTTTCCATTTTAAATAGATTGATACCAAGATGACAAGGAAAGACCATACCAGAATAAGGTTGAACACAAGTCTAACACCAAGCCCTGTAGCTTCGTAACTCATGTTGGCATTGTTAGGCTACAAAAAGGTTTGAGCATTACATTTCTTCAGTTACACCACCTTCCTGCAGCTTTCTGCAATGGAGATCCCATGTTTTTGTCATAGCCAACATCCAGAAGTCTATAGTGCAAATTAGGCTTTACCTTAATAACTTCACAAATGGCCTCCTTTCTGAGAAACCTGACCCTGCCACATATTGTCTGTTCCAAGTAGTTTTCTTGATCTCAGGTATAAGCCTACATAATTCTACAACTCTTGCATTTTGAATTCCTGCAAAATAAGAACAAAGTAGACAATACTGTTAATTCTACTATGCCTAAATGTGTAGTTTAGTCCCCATATAATATAGTTGTTGTGTCCTCTATAAACCTTGTCTGCTAAGCCTGTGCACATATTTCCCTAATGTATTTTATCATCAGCAGGAAACATATTCAGTGCTAAGTTCAGGCTTTCTCGTTTCGAATAAACTTTTATTCTCACAAGATAGAATCATGGAAATGTAGAATCTTGCCCTCAAGACACCTTAACCATTGTTTTAGGGATGAAGAAATTTCTTTTTGATGAAAAACTTTATTTTACACTCAAAAGTTTTATCTGTACCACCCATGTCTGAAATTTTAAACTAACACTAATTTCCTTGTCAACAGTATATTTCATCTTTCTGTTCTATCTCACTGAATATCTGAATAAGATAATAATTGAGCAGTGAACATGCAATACCCTAATGCTATGTGCTCTTGAAATTTCCTCTGCAAAAGATACCGAACCCATTTTTGAATTCTTACTTATTCAGGCTATATTTATATCATATTTTATTGACTTACAGTAGAATGGACTTAGGATTCATTATCAATGGAAATGCAGAAAATACGCAAACATGGAGGTTGAACAATGCATTTTGAATGATTTGTGACTGTAGAAATTGGCAGGTGATGGTTTTTTAAAAATTCTTACTAGTGAAAACAAGTACATAGTATAGCAGACCACATAATATTCTACTAAAATTATTCTGAGTTCATAAATCAGAATTTATGAAACCATAAAAATCAGAAAATCAGAAAGATGTTATAATGCAACCCAAGTTCTTAGAAAAATGAGAAGAGAGTTTCAAAACCAAGAGAAGAAAAATGTTAAATATAAGATAAAATTAATAAAATGGATAATAAAAGCACAGTATGAAAGATCAATGAAACAAATAGTTGATATTTTCAAAGGCTAAACTATACTGACAAATCTTAGTGAAGGAAACAAAAAGGAAAAAAGAAAAGAACAAATTAAAAATAGAGGTGAGATACCCCTGAAATCCATGTTTATTAAGCAGTATTTTGAAAACAAATGCTAAATGAAAACTGTAAAATCTAGAAAAAAAATGAATGTTTAAAATATTGTGTTTGTGTGTGTGTGTGTGTGTGTGTGTGTGTGTGTGTGTGTGTATGTGTTCTTGTACAGAGATAGATGTTCATGCTTGGACATGGAAGGTCAAAAAAGAGCATTGGATACCTCAGAGCTAGAATTATAGGTACTTATATAGTACCCCACTTGCTATGTGTGCTGGGATCCAATTTATAGTCTTGGTGATTGTACCTTGAACATGTATGCTACAAAATTTGCTTCAAAAAGCTGAATAGCCTCTTTGTGTCTGTGGACTGTATCATGATTGTCTTTTACTTTACAGCTAATACCCACCTAGAAGTAAGTACATATCATGTTTGTCTTTCTGGGTGTGGGTTACCTCACACAGGATGATATTTTTCCAGTTTCATCCATTTGCCTACAAATTTTTTGATCTTACTTTTTTTTTTAGAACAGCTGACTAGTACTCCATTGTATAAATATACCACATCTTCTTTATACATTTACATGGAGGTATTTGTATCTCCCTGGAAAGGGGAAATAGATTTTGTGGATGAGCTAGGAACATGTGGGCTTGGAAACAGGAGGAATCTGGTGGGGTATGGGGAGGGAAGAACAAAATTCTAGGAGAAATGATTGAAACTTTAGGGTGAGATGGAAGCAGTGCAATGTAAACTATATAGAATCTACAAAATAATGTTAGCAGACTCCTAGTAATGGAAGACATGAAATCTGAACTGCCTATCTTCTGTAACCAGGCAAGATCTCAAGTGGAAGACTGGGACACCAACTCAACCACAAAACCTTGACCTATAGTTTTTTTCCAACCTGTGGAATATTCTGGGACCACAGCCTAGCATAATCTTTATGAAAGAGATGAGAGAGATTTCATCCAGCAACTGATGGCAGGAAGATATAGAGTAAAACAATAGGCAGATCTCAAGGAGTCCTGCAGAAGAGGAAAGAAGTATTGCATGGGTCAGGGACATGAAGAAAATGCACCTGACATAATCAACTGACTGGGAACTTGGAAACTCTCAAAGATCAAGGAGCCTGTAGGTTCCTGACCTAGGTTCTCTGCATATGTTATGGCTGAGTACCCTTGGTGTTCTTCTGGGAATCCTAACAGTAGAAGAGGGGCTATCCCTGGACTCTTTTGCTTACTTGTGGAACTCTTTTCCTCATCCTGTGTTGCCTTGTCCATCCTTGATGTGATGGTATGTGCCTGGTCTTATTGTAGCTTATTATGCAATGTTTGGTTGATGTCACTGATGGTCCTACTATTTTGTGAGGTAGTCAGAGGGGATGGATCTTGGGGAGAGGGGAGGTGGGGGGAAGAGACTAGGGGGAAGGTAAAACTGCAATTGGAATGTAATATATGAAAGAATACAAGCATTTTTAAAGGTTAAAAACATATTTAATTCATTTGGGGTGATTTTATAATAGAGGAATATAGATGTATACTTCTACGGATGAATATCCAGTTTCTTTAACAAGGGTTGTTGTAACTTTAAGGTTCATTTTTCATACCTTTGTCAAAATTAAACTTATGGACACATGGTCATATATTAGTGTCCTTTATATTCTACATTGATTTATGTGTGTCTGCGTTTATGTTAATACTATGCTGTTTTTTTTTAATTAAGAATCTGTAGTATAACTTGAAATCAGGTGTGGCAATAGTTCCAGTTTTACACTTTTTGCATAGAATTGCTTTGATTATCAGTGTTTTTTATGCATTGATATCGACTTTAAGACATTTGTGTGGCATATTAGAATGAATGGCATTGAAATATCACTGAGGATTGAAATGAATATATAATGCTTTTTGGTATTGAAGTCATATTCAGTGTTAATTCTTTAATCCATGAGCATAGTGCATGTATTTGTATTTTCAATTTCTTTGATTATTTAAGTATTCAGTAAAGAATTCTTTTCCTTCCTTGTTAGATATATTTCAGGGTATTGTTTTGGATGCAATTATGAGAATCATTTCTATGAGTTCTATTTTTTGAACTGATTTTTATTAGTTATTTGCTTTATATATATTTTAAATGTTAACCCCTTTTATGTTACCCCACCAAAACCCCCTATCCCATCCCTCCTCCTCACCCCCCCCCAATTTCCTGACTTGCATTCCCCTATTCTGGGGAATTGAGCCTTCACAGGACCAATGACTTCTCTCATTGATGTCTGAAATGGCCATCCTCTGCTAAATATGCAGCTGGAGACATGTGTCCCTGCATGTGTACTCTTTGGTTACTGGTTTAGCCCCTGGGAGCTCTGGGAATACTGGTTGGTTCATATTATTGTTCCCCCTGTGGAGCTGCAAACCTCTTCAGCTTCTTGGGTCCTCTATCTAGCTGCTCCATTGGGGACCCTATTATTCTATTGGTTGACTGTGAGCCATGGGTGTTTTGATCCACTTTCCAATAAGGATCAAATTATCCACACTTTGGTCATCCTTCATCTTGAGCTTCATGTGGTCTGTGAGCTGTATTTTGGGTATTCTGAACTTTTGGGCTAATATCTACTTATCAGCAAGTGCATACTCTGTGTTATTCTGTGATTGGGTTACAGCACTCAGGATGATAGTTTCTAGGTCCATCCATTTGTCTAAGAATTTCATGAACTCATTATTTTTAATTGCTGAATAGTACTCCATTGTGTAAATATACCACATTTTCTGTATCCATTCCTCTGTTGAGGGACATCCGGGTCCTTTCCAGCTTCTGGCTATTATAAAAAAGGCTGCTATAAACATAGTGGAGCATCTTCTGGGTATATGCCCTGGTGATATACCTGGGTCTACAGTTAGTGCTATATCCAGTTTTCTGAGGAACCACCAAACTGATTTCCTGAGAAGTTTTACAAGCTTGTAATCCCACCAGCAAGGGAGGAATGTTCCACTTTCTCCACATACTCTCCAGCATTTGCTCTGTCCTGTGTTTATTATCTTGGCCATTTTGAGTGTTGTGAGATGGAATCTCAGGGTTGTTTTGATTTGCATTTTCCTGATGATTAAGGATGTTGAATATTTCTTTAGGTTTTTCTCAGCCATCCAGTATGCCTCAGTTGAGAATTCTTTGTTTAGCTCTGTACCCCATTTTTTGGTAGGGTTATTTGGTTCTCTGGAGTCTAACTTCTTGAGTTCTTTGTACATATTGGATATTAGCTTTCTATCATATGTAGGATTGGTAAAGATCTTTTCGTAATCTGTTGGTTGCCATTTTGTCTTATTGACAGTGTCCTTAAAAGAAGCTTTGCAATTTTATGAGGTCCCATTTGTCTATTGTTCTTAGAGCATAAGCTAATGGTGTTCTATTCAGGAAATTTCCCCCTGTACCCATGTTCTGCAGGTTCTTCCCCACTTTCTCTTCTATTAGATTCTATTAGGTTTTATGTGGAGGTCCTAGATTCTCCTGGACTTGAGCTTTGTACAGGGAGATAAGAATGGATCAGTTTGCATCCTTCCACATGTTAACTGTCAGTTGACCCAGCACCATTTATTAAAAATGCTGTCTTTTTTCCCACTGGATAGTTTTACCTCCTTTGTCAAAGATCAAGTGACCATAGGTGTGTGGGTTCATTTCTAGGTCTTCAATCCTATTCCATTGATTCACCTGTCTGTCCCTGTACCAATACCATGCAGTTTTTTTATCATTATTCCTCTGTAGTACAGTGTGAGGTCAGGGATGGTAATTCTGCCAGAAGTTCTTTTATTGTTGAGAGTAGTTTTAGCTCTCCTGGGTTTTTTGTTATTCCAGATAAATTTGGAAACTGCTCTTTCTAACTCTATGAAAAATTGAGTTGGAATTTTGATGGCGATTGCGTTGAATCTGTAGATTGCTTTAGGTAAGATGGCCATTTTTACTATATTAGCTCTGCCAATCCATGAGCATGGGAGATCTTCTTCAATTTCTTTCTTCAGAGACTTAAAGTTCTTGTCATACAGATCTTTCACTTGCTTGGTTAGAGTCACACCAAGATACTTTATATTATTTGTGACTATTGTGAAGGGTGTCATTAGGGTGTCCCTAATTTCTTTCTAGGCCTGCTTATCCTTTGTGTATAGGAAAACTATTGATTTGTTTGAGTTAATTTTATATCTAGCCACTTTGCTGAAGTTGTTTCTCAGGATTAGAAGTTCTCTGGTGGAAGTTTTGGTGTCATTTATGTATACTATCATATCATCTGCAAATAGTGATATTTTGACTTCTTCCTTTCCTCTTAGCACTGCATTCATTGTGTCTCATAAGTTTTGGTATTTTTCTGCCATCTTTTTCATTAAATTGTAAAAAGTCTTTAATTTCTTTATTTCTTTCTTGACCAAGTAATCATTGAGTTGAATGTTGTTCAGTTTCTGTGTGTATGTGGGCTTTCTGTTGTTTGTGTTGTTATTGAAGACCAGCCTTAGTCCATGGTGATCTGATAGGGTGCATGGAATTATTTTAATTTTCTTATATCTGTTGAGGTCTGTTTTGTGAATTAGTATATGGTCAGTTTTGGAGAAGGTATTGTGCGGTTCTGAGAAGAAGGTATATTTTTTTTGTTGTTTTAGGATAAAATGTTCTATAGATATCTGTCAAATCCATTTGGTTCATAACATCTGTTAGTTTCACTGTTTCTCTATTTAGTTTGTGGGTTTCCCTAATTTGTCCATTGATGAGAGTGGGGTGTTGAATTCTCCTACTGTTACTGTATGGGGTGCAATGTGTGCTTTGAGCTTTAGTAAAGTTTCTTTTATGAATGTGGGTGCCCTTGTATTTGGAGCATATATGTTCAGAATTGAGAGTTCATCTTGGTAGATTTTTCCTTTGATGAGTATAAAGTGTCCTTCCTTATCGTTTTTGATTACTTTAGGTTGAAAGTCTATTTTATTTGATATTAGAGTGGCTATGCCAGTTTGTTTCTTGGGACCATTTGCTTGGGAAATTGTTTTCCTGCCTTTTACTCTGAGGTGTCTGTCTTTGTATCTATGGTGAGTTCCCTGTATGCAGCAAAATTTTAGGTTCTGCTTATGTATCCAGTCTGTTAGTCTATGTCTTTTTATTGGAGAATTGAGTCCATTGATATTAAGAGATATTAATGAGAGGTGATTGTTGCTTCCTGTTACTTTTGTTGTTATAGGTAGTGTTATGTTTGTGTGTCTCTTTTTGTTTTGTTAAATGACGATTATTTCTTGCTTTTTCTAGTATGTAGTTTCCCTCCTTTTGTTGGTGTTTTCCATTAATTATTCTTTGAAGGGCTAGATTTGTGGAAAGATATTATGTAAATTTGTTTTTGTCATGGAATACCTTGGTTTCTCCATCTGTGATGATTGAAAGTTTTGCTGGATATAGTAGCCTGGGTTGGCATTTGTGTTCCCTTAGGGTGTCTATTACATCTGCACATGGTCTTCTGGCTTTCATAGTCCCTGTTGAGAAGTCTGGTGTAATTCTGATAGGTCTGCATTTATATATTACTTAACTTTTTCCCTTACTGCTTTTTAATACTCTTTCCTTGTTTAGCACATTTGGTGTTTTGTCTATTATGTGACAGGAGGAATTTCTTTTGTGGTCCAAACTATCTGGAGTTCTGTAGGCTTCTTGTGTGTCAATGGCATCTCTTTCTTTAGGTTAGGTAAGTTTTCTTCTATAATTATGTTGAAGATATTTACTGGCCCTTTATGTTGTAAATCTTCAGTCTCTTCTATACCTATAATTCTTAGGTTTGGTCTTTTTATGTTATCCTTGATTTCCTAGATACTTTGGATTAGGTGATTTTTGCCTTTTTCATTTTCTCTGGCTGTTGTTTCATTACTTTCTGTGGTATCTTCTGCATCTGAGATTCTCTCTTTTATCTTTCTTAATTTGATTTATTCTTAATTTACATTTCATATGATTTCCCCCTTTCCATGCTCCCCTGTCCCCACAAGTCCCATAAGCCCACTTCCCTCCCGCTGTTCCCCCATTCACCCCTTCCCTCTTCCCTGTTCTGGTATTTCCCTACACTGCTGCATTAAGCCTTTCCAGAATCAGGGGCCCTTCCTTCCTTCTTGGACATCATTTGAAATGTGGATTGTGTCATAGGTATTCCAGTCTCTAGGCTAATATCCGCTTGTCAGTGAGAGCATACCATGAGTGCTCTTTTGAGTTTGGGTTACCTTACTTAGGATGATGTTCTCCAGCTCCATACATTTGTCTAAGAAGTTCATGAATTCGTTATTTCTAATGCCTGAATAGTACTCTATTGTGTATATATACCATATTTTTTGTATTCATTCCTCCATTGAGGGACATCTGGGTTCATTCCAGCTTCTGGCTATTATAAATAGGGCTGCTATGAACATAGTGGAACATGTATCCTTATTACATGCTGGGGAACCCTCTGGGTATATGCCCAGGAGTGGTATAGCAGGGTCCTCCGGAAGTGTCATTCCCAGTTTTCTGAGGAACTGCCACACCGATTTCCAGAGTGGTTGTATCAACTTACAATCTCACTAGCAATGGAGGAGTGTTCCTCTTTCTCCACATCCTCACCAACACCTAGTGTCTCCTGAGGTTTTTTTGTTTGTTTGTTTGTTTGTTTGTTTTTTGTTGAGACAGGGTTTCTCTGTGTAGCCCTGGCTGTCCTGGAACTCACTCGGTAGACCACGCTGGCCTCGAACTCAGAAATCCGCCTGACTCTGCCTCCCAGGTGCTGGGATTAAAGGCATGTGCCACCACCGCCCGGCCCTGAGTTTTTAATCTTAGCCATTCTGACTGGTGTGAGGTGGAATCTCAGGGTTATTTTGATTTGCATTTCGCTAATGACTAATGATGTTGAACATTTCTTAAGGTGCTTCTCAGCCATCCAAAGTTCTTCAGGTGAAAATTCTTTGTTTAGCTCTGTACCCCATTTTTTAATAGGGTTGTTTGGCTCTCTGGAGTCTACCTTCTTGAGTTCTTTGTATATGTTGGATATTAGCCCTCTGTCGGATGTAGGGTTGGTAAAGATCCTTTCCCAATTTATTGGTTTCTGTTTTGTCCACTTGATGGTGTCCTTTGCCGTACAGAAACTTTGTAATTTTATGAGGTCCCATTTGTCAATTTGTTATCTTAGAGCATAAACTGTTGGTGTTCTATTCAGGAACTTTTCCCCTATGCCCATGTCCTCAATGGTCTTCCCCAGTTTCTTTTCTATTAGTTTCAGTGTGTCTTGTTTTATGTGGAGGTCCTTGATCCACTTGGAGTTGAGCTTAGTACAAGGAGATAAGAGTGGGTCAATTCACATTCTTCTGCATGTTGACCTCCAGTTGAACCAGCACCATTTGTTGAAAAGGCTATCACTTTTCCACTGGATGGTATCAGCTCCTTTGTCAAAGATCAGGTGACCATAAGTGTGTGGGTTCATTTCTGGGTCTTCAATCCTATTCCATTGATCTACCTGTCTGTCACTGTACCAATACCATGTAGTTTTTAACACTATTGCTCTGTAGTACTGCTTGAGGTCCAGGATACTGATTCCCCAGGAAGTTCTTTTACTGTAGAGAATAGTTTTAGCTATCCTGGGTTTTCTGTTATTCCAGATGAATTTGAGAATTGCTCTTTCTACCTCCGTGAAGAACTGAGTTGGGGTTTTGATGGGGATTGCGTTGAATCTGTAGATTGCTTTTGGTAAGATGGCCATTTTTACTATATTAATCCTGCCAATCCATAAACATGGAAGATTTTTTCATTTTCTGAGGTCTTCTTCCATTTCCTTCTTCAGAGACCTGAAGTTCTTCTCATAGAGATCTTTCAGTTGTTTGGTTAGAGTCACACCAAGATACTTTATATTGTTTGTGGCTATTGTGAAGGGTGTCATTTCCCTAATTTCTTTCTCAGCCTGCTTATCCTTTGAGTATAGGAAGGCTCCTGATTTGCTTGAGTTGATTTTATAACCAGCCACTTTGCTGAAGTTGTGTATCAACTGTTGGAGTTCTCTGGTGGTTTTTTTTTGGGGGGGGGGATTGCTTAAGTATACTATCATATAATCTGCAAATAGAGATAGTTTGATTTCTTCCTTTCCAATTTGTATCCCTTTGACCTCCTTATGTTGTCTAATTGCTCTACCTAGAACTTCCAGCACTATATTGAAAAGATATGGAGAGTGGGGGCAGCTATGCCTAGTCCCTTATTTTAGTGGGATTGCTTCAAGTTTCTCTCCATTTAATTTGATGTTGGCTACTGTTTTGGTGTATATTTCTTTTAGTATGTTTAGGTATGGGCCTTGAATTCCTGCTCTTTCCAAGACTTTTAGCATGAAAGGATGCTGAATTTTGTCGAATGCTTTTTCAGCATCTAATGAGATGACCATGTGGTTTTTTTTCAAGTTTGTTTATGTAGTGGATTAAGTTGATGGATTTCTGTATATTGAACCATCCCTGCATCCCTGGGATGCAGCCTACTTGATCATGGTGAATAATCGTTTTGATGTGATCTTGGATTTGATTGGCAAGAATTTTATTGAGTATTTTTGCATCGATACTCATAAGGGATATTGGCCTTTGTCCTCCTTCCTCTCTTATCTCTTGTATTCTGTTGTTGACACTTGTATCCATGACTTCTGAGTTCTTTCCTAGGTTTTCCCTTTGTGCTTTCTTTATTGTTTCTACCTCCATCTTTAGATTTTGGCTGGTTTTGTTCAATTCCTTCACCTGTTTTGTTGTGCTTTCCTGTATTTAAGGGCTTCTTCTTGTTTACTTGTGTTCTCCTGTATTTCTTTAAGGGAGTTATTTATGTCCTTCTTGAAGCCCTCTATCAGCATCATTAGCTGTGATTTTAAATCCAAATCTTGCTTTTCCAGAGTGTTGGGGTATCCAGGACTTCTTGTTGTGGGAGAATTGGGTTCAGATGGTGGTATGTTGCCTTGATTTCTGTTCCTAATATTCGGTTCCTATGTTTGCCTTTTGCCATCTGGTTATCTCTGGTGTTAGTTGGTCCTGCTGTCTCTCGTGGGTGCTTGTCCCTCCTGTGGGCCTGCAAGCCTGTCTCAGCACCCCTGGGTGACTGACTCTCCCCTACCACAGAGTACTGTGGCACTGTCCAGCTCCTGGGTGCAGGTGGAGCCAGGATTGACTCTGTCCCAGCTGCTCTGCCACTCCTGTGTTTACTGTGCTCCTGGCTGAACCTGCCCACTCAGTCATCTGAGAGAAGATGGTGGCAACCTGGCCTTACCTCCAAAGGTGGTGTCAAATCACTCCCTGCAGAGTGGTACTCCCCTGGCAGGATCAGTGCACAGAGTACTGTGGAGTCACCCAGCCCCTGTGTGCAGGCAGAGCCTTGATGGACCCAGCTGTTCTGCGGCTCCTGATCCTTGCCTCCTGGCTGTACCTGCTGTTTGGTCACCAGAGAGAAGATGGCATAAGCCTAACCTCCAAAGCCTCTATGAGTTCTTTTCCTACATGTTTCTTTGGTCTGTAGGAAAGACTTATTGATTAGATTTTACTAGGATTCTTGTGGTTTCTTATATCTAAAACCGTATCATCTGCAAAGAAAAATATTTTGAAGTTGCTCAAAAAAGATAAACTTAGAATGATTTAAGTAATATTTTATTTCTGTCATGTAAATGTTGATGTACATTTATATAATTTTCATGATTTAAAATATTCTAACATATGTTCAATTGTATTCTGTTTCATTGGTTTGACCTAAAACTATTTAGATTTGTGGAACTAAGATTTGTAATGTATTTATAAATTCAACTTAATTTAAATTTTTGTTATTTTTCTTATTTTTTTAGAATTTTATACCTGTTTTGCATATCTTTCCTGATATTTTCTGGAGAAAATAGCTCTAAGGTTTCTGGGGCACTTACAATTACTACTCTGTAATCCATGTTAATGATTTTATCCATTTAGATATGAGACCAACATTTTGATAATAGTTTCTATAATATACTTTAAATTTAGATTTAAAAATTTTCTCTTGGGAAGTCTTCCTGCCCACCTCCATTTGCACCAGGGAGCCAGGAATCTCTACAGCCTTCTGTGATCAGTGGAGCAGCTGGGATGGAAGTCTTTCTGCCAACATTTGCACCAGGAGCCAGGAGACTCCACAGCCTTCTGTGCATAGCCCTCCAGGAAGGAATGATCTCCCAGCAGGCTTTCACTTTTTAGCACAGAGGTGAAATCTCCACTTTCTCTCCGGAGTTGACCCAGCTAGGAGCACACAGGGCCAAAGGTCAGTGGAGCAGCTGGGACAGAAGTCTTCCTGGCCGCCACCATTTGCACCAGGGAGCCAGGCGACTACACAGTCTTCTGTGCATAGCCTGCCAGGAGAGAGAGAGATCTCCCAGCAGGGCTTTCACTTTTGAGCTCAGAGGAGTAAGGTCACAAGCTTACAGGCCCACAGGAGGAACAAACTCCTGCCAGAGACAAGAATACCAACTAGCACCAGATGGTAAAAGGTAAGTACAAGAACCCTACCAACAGAAACCAAGGCCACATGGCAAAATCAAAACCCTCCCACCACAGCAAGTCACGTATACAACATACTGGAAAAGCAAGAGTTGGATTTAAAATCATATCTCATGATGCTGATAGAGGGCTTCAAGAAAGACTTAAATAACTAACTCCCTTAAAGAAATATAGGAGAACATCGGTCAACAGGTAAAAGCCCTTAAAGAGGAAACACAAAAATCCCTTAAAGAAGTACAGGAGATCATAGGTCAACAGGCAGAAGCCCTTAAAGAAGAAACACAAAAATCCCTAAAAGAATTACAGGAAAACAAACAATCAAGTGAAGGAACTGAACAAAATTATCCAGGATATAAAAGTGGAAGTAGAAACAGCAAAGAAATCACAAAGTGAGGCATCTCTGCAGATAGAAAACCTTGGAAAGAATTCAGGAGTCATAGATGCAAGCATCAACAACAGAATACAAGAGATAGAAGAAAGAACCTCAGGTGCTGAAGATACCATAGAAAACACTGACTCAACAGTCAAAGAAAATGCAAAATGCATAAAGCTGATAACTCAAAACATCCAGGAACTCCAGGACACAATGAGAAAACCAAACCTAAGGATTATAGATATAGATGAGAGTGAGGATTTACATCTTAAAGGCCCAGTAAATATTTTCAACAAAATTGTAAAAGAAAACTTCCCTAACCTAGAGAAAGAAATGCCCATGAACACACAAGTAGCCTACAGAACTCCAAACAGACTGGACCAGAATAGAAAATCTTCCTGGCACATAATAATCAAAACATGAAATTAACTAAACAAAGAAAGAATATTAAAAGCAGTAAAGGAAAAAGGGCAAGTAACTTATAAAGGCAGACCTATCAGAATCACACCAGACTTCTCACCAGAGATGATGAAAGCTAGAAGATCCTGGGCAGACCTCATACAGACCCTAAGAGAACACAAATGCCAGCCCAGGTTGCTATACCCAGCAAAACTCTGAATCATCATAGATGGAGAAACCAAGATATTCCATGATAAAACCCAATTTGCACAATATCTGTCCACAAATCCATCCCTACAAAGGATAAATGGTGGCAAATGCCAACACAAGGAGGGAAACTATACCCTACGAAAAGCAAGAAAGTAATTTTCCAACAAACCCAAAAGAAGATACCCACACAAACATAAAAATAACATAAAAATAACAAGAAACAACAATCACTATTCCTTAATATCTCTTAACAATGAACTCAACTCCCCAATAAAAAGACATAGACTAACAAAATTTTCATTTCTCATGTAAATCTTCAATTTTAGCAGAAAAGGTTTGTAATTCCCCTTTTAATTAATTTAGTAATTTTTTTATGTCTACCATTTTATCTGCATTATTTTTCATGATAATCTTCGATTTTAATGTCTTTCTATATCTTCCTCCATTTTATCAGAAATGTTTGCAATGTAAATCTTTGATTTTATCACAAATGTTTCTAATTCCACGTTCAATTAATTCAGAGTTTTTACATCAATGATATTTTATGTAAAATTTCCATGCAATAGTCAATTTTAACTTGTTTGTCTATTTATTTCTTGAATTTTACCAGAAATATTTTCCATGTAAATCTTCAGTGTTATCTGAAAATGTTTATAATTTCACCTTCAATCAACTTAGAATTATCTTTATGCCTATTATGTTATCTATATAATTTCCATGATAATCTTTAATTTTAACATGTTTTTCTATATATTTCTGCAATTTTATCAGAAATAGTTTCCATGTAAATCTTCAAGTTTATCGGAAAATATTTATAATTCCACTTTTAATCAACTTAGGAATACTTTTATGCCTACCATTATAAAATTTTCCATGATAATCTTCAATTTTAACATGTTTTCCTACATCTTTCTACAATTTTATCAGAAATATTTTCCATGTAAATCTTTGATTTTATCATAAAATATTTCTATCCCATATTTCAATTAATTTAGCAATGTTTTACATGTCTAACACTTTACTCCCTAATTTTCTATGAACATTGAGAATTTTAGCGTGTTTATGTGAAATATTTTCCATGTAAATCTTTAATTTTATCATAAAGTGTTTTTACTTCCCTTTACTTCCCTTTTCAATAAATAAAAAAAATGTTTAAAAAAATTCGGAAAAACATTCTCTTGCTTTTAAATTGTTGAGCATTTCCTCCTTACCATATATATATACATTAAAATTTACCATTTAAACCATGTAAAAGTGTCCACCTCAGTGCCAATAATATATTCATTATTATGTGAACTTCCCTGTCTTATCTCCAGAATATTTATTATCATTCTAGTGCAACATTTTGTACTCATTAACTAATAATCCCCCAATTTACAACTGATAACATCTTGGTTTTTATTATTTTATTGTATTAAATGAAATAATACAATGTAAGTCTTTGTGTGTCTGAATAATTTCCTTAGCCTGATTCCCCCAAGGTTCATTATGTTGTTTTATTAATGTAGAATCATTCTTTTAATGCAGAGAAATATTCTATTAATGAATACATCTACAATTATATACTTAGTTATGGGCAGTAAAATTATTTCTACTCTCAGTGAATGTACTCCTTTGTAGTGTGTAATTTTTGCTACCCTGCTTTAAGCTCTGGGTGGACCAGGCGACCAGCCCCACCCAGGTTCCCTGGAATCCATGGATGAAACACACACGCACACACACACACACACACACACACACACACACACACACACATTTGATATGCTCTAGCTCAGTGGTTGGGCTCTTCCAAACCTTCCTCCGTTATCTCACACCCTTCTTTTCACTCCCAGCTCAAAATCCTAAATCTGCCCTCAACTTTAGTTGATCAGTTACCTTCTTGTTCAGTCCTCTAAATCTGCCCTCAGCTTAATTGTATTTCTTTTTATTTTATTTTATTATTATTTTTCATCTCAAATGTTATCACCTTTCCTGGTTTCCCCAACAAACCCCCCCTAACCCATCCCACTCTCCCTCCAGTCTGCTACCTCAAGCCCAGTCTGGGAAGCTACAGATGGCCACTTTGCCAGAGATCTCACATGGTTGATGACCCCTTCTTTCTCAAAGCATGGCGAATATTCTTTTCCTGCCCCGAGTTGGCTAGCCTGCCTGAAGGAAAACTGGAAATTCTACCTATTCTGCCCAGCTTATTGGCCTCTAGCAACTTTATTGATGGATCAAGAACCCAGATACTGCAGTATAGGGGAATGCCAGGACAGGGAAGCAGGAGTGGGTGGATTGGCGAGCAGGGGGAGGGGGCATGGGTTAGATGGTTTTGGGGGGCGCGCAGAAAAGAGGATAACATTTGAAACGTAAATAAAGAATATATATAATAAAAAAGTACCAATTGGGGGGGCACTATTGGGTGGGGGCAAGGTTCAGGCTGGTTGTGCCATTGAGAGCCTGTTATTCCCTGATTGTAAATTGGAGGAGCCAGTGGTGCTGCTGTTTTGTTTTGTTTTGTTTTGTTTTGTTTTGTTTTGTTTTGTTTTGTTTTGTTTTTTGGTATTTTTTTGGAGGCAGTTTAAGTTGAATCATTACTTCTAAGATGTAAATTCTTCCAAGATCCTAAAAACAAACAAATCCAAGTCTGGGTCTTGGTCTCCTCGCTCAAGATCTGCATCCATATCTTGGTCTCATTCATTTTCAAAGTCTCCGTCCTGAGGCCAATCTGTTTCTCATTCAAGGAAGTGCAGGCTGAGTTCTAGGTCTCATTCCAGATCATATTCTCCAGCTCATAACAGAGAAAGGAATCACCCCAGCATGTATCAGAATCGAGATTTCCAAGGTCCAGATTGGCTACAGGAGGCCCTATTACTTCTGTGGGTGAAACTGAGGCTTTAACCATGGGGTCAGTATAACCGAGGTGGCTATGGAAATACCATTCCAACTGGCAGAAATACCAGCAAGCATACAGCCCTCACCTGGGCTGTTCTTGATTCTCCGATCTCCTTCACCAGGAGCCATTCTAGGAACTCTGATAAGTCATCCTCTGACAGGTCAAGACACTCCTCATCCTTCCGGTCGTCCTCCAACCACAGCAGGCTTGAGTCGACTAAGCAAAAGTCTACAGAAGAGAAAAAGTCCTCTTCCAAGGATAGCCGGCCATCTCATGCAGCTGGTGATAACCAGGGAGATGAGTCTAAGGAGCAGACATTCTCTGGAACACCTCTCTAGATAGAAAAGGGTCTGATAACTCAAAGCTGGTGCCACCACCTATGGTACTGGTTCTGCATCAGTTTCTGACCTGAATCCCTGGGAGAGAAGCCCAGCTCTCGAAAGCCCCCTCCAGTCTGTGGTGGTTAGGCCCTGTGCCAAAGCCTAGTCCTCTACTTTCTAATGCATCCCAGATGGGCTCATCTATGTCAGGTGGTGCTGGATATCAGTCTGGAGCACACCAAGGTCAATTCGACGATGGCTCTGGGACTTTTAGTCCATCCAAAAAGAGCCCTGTGGGTAAGAGTCCACCAGCTGCTGGCTCTGCATATGGCTATCTCAGAAAGAGGAGAACGCTGCTTCAGGAGCAGGTATCTGGAAGAGCAGAAGACAGAGAATGGGAAGGATAAGGAGCAGAAACAAACAAATGCCAATAAAGATAAGCTAAAGGAGAAAGGGGCATCTCTGATGCCCATGTCAAAAAGAAATCTGATCCATTTGCTCCCAAGACAACACTGAGAAACCCTTCAGAGTCAGCCGGTCGCCCAAAAGACCCAGTGGGTTATTGGCTCAGGAATGAAAGCTTTGCTGGGGATCTAGTCCATAGCAACAAAAAGGAGCAGGAATTTTGTTCCATTTTCCGGCACATACAGTGTATTCTCAGGGTAGCCCCTCAGAATTGTTTGCCCAGCACATAGTGACCATTATTCATCATGTTTAAGAGCATCACTTTGGATCCTCTGGAATGACATTGCATGAATGATTTACTAAATACCTAAAAAGAGGAATAAGAAGCAGCTAAAAATAGGAAAAGCCCAGAGATACACAGGTGGATAGACATTTCCTCCTGAAAGCATGGTTTGACTCATGAGGAACTGAAAAGTCCATGGGAACATGGCCTCAAGCCTGAGGGAAAATACAAAGATGATCTTCGCCTTGATATTGAACATCATAAAAAACATGAGAGAGATCTTTCTTTCTTTATTTTTTATTTTTATTATATTCAACACAATATATATTTTATACCAATTATAAAAGTGTAGACATGGTATTAAATGAACATAGATAGTCTTTTTGTTTGTTTTGTTTTTTAGTAGAGCTTAAAATCTTGGCTCTTACTGTGGTAGAAACCCCAAATAACAATTTTAGACATCAATTTTGAAGAAGAGAATCTTATGAGTTACTCTTTTTCTGAGATGAATGCTTTTCAAAATCATCACAGCTAATGAATCAGAATCTTACTCTCACCTAATGTCTGTGCTACCCACCAAGCAGAACCATTGTTTAATGAAACAGTTGAATGACTTCATGCATAGACCATCTTATTACACACACCATTTCTTTTCTTTCTTTCTTTCTTTCTTTCTTTTTTTTTTTTTTTTTTTTTTTGTTTTTCGAGACAGGGTTTATCTGTGTAGTCCTGGCTGTCCTGGAACTCACTCTGTAGACCAGGCTGGCCTCGAATTTAGAAATCCGCCTGCCTCTGCCTCCCAAGTGCTGGGATTACAGGCGTGCGCCACCACGCCTGGCAACACACACACCATTTCTTAAATGAATGTAACCTGTTCCCTGTGGGCTGACAATGATGCCAATCACTCAAGTCAAATAGCTTTGACTATAGCAGGAAATCTGTATCCAAATAATTGCATCTACAATTCATTCCTTGGCGAAGCAGAACTATCAACTCTTAGCTTAGCTACTATGGAGGTAAAATCCTTTGGTGATGTGAGGGACATTGAAGTACAGGCTTATTACAAGGAGAGAGATGTTAAGGGAGATAAATCAGAGTCAGTGGATTCAGGAGACTCTAGCCACTCAAGAGAAAGATCATCTGAAAAGACAAAGAAAACCCACAAAGGATCAAAGAAGCAGAAGGAGCACGTCAGAGCAAGAGACTGGACTAGGTCTTCCCCCTCCTCTTCCCAGTCGTCTCACGCCTACGAAGCAGAGGAGTGCCCCAGGAAGCAGAGGAGAGGGAGGAGAGCACCACAGGTTTTGACAAATCCAGATTGGGGACCAAAGACTTCATGGGTCCGCATGAAAGAGGCAGCAGAGCTCGGGGAATCTTTCAGTGTTGAGCAAGAGGAAGAAGTTGGGGCAGAGGAAACTATTCTGGTAACAATAACAACAACAGCAACAATGATTTTCAAGAGAGAAGCCAGAAAGAAGACTGGGATCCAGAGTACACACCCAAGAGCAAGAAAGAAGTATTACTTGCAGGACCCCCAGGAAGGCAAGGACGAGCTAAGTAAGACCTTGGACAAGGAGCCTTTCCCCAGGGCCGGGACCTGGTTCATGATCCGGAAATCTAGTACCAGTCCCAAGTGGGCCCAGGGCAAGTTCAGTGGGGAGGGGGGAGAGATTAAAGACGATGATACTGAGACAGAGAACAGAGAACAGAGAAGGAGAGTCTACAGCCCTGGGCTGAGTAGGGGCCACTCTTGATGGAACCCTTCCCCGGGGGATTCGGGGTGGGGGAAGGCACTGGGAGAGGCTGATAGAGCTAAACAAGGAGCCTCAAGGAGATCCTAAGAACCCCACCCCACAACCCACTAGCCACATGGAATCCCAGGAGAGCAGTGTGTGTCCCTGGTGCTGTCTCACTGGACAGAGGACACTTCTACCGAGCCTAGATCGGGCCCACAATTCCAGCAGACCACACACACTGGGCTCCTGCTGCTGTTGCTGTGTGGGGTGGGGCAGGGGAGGGAGAAGGATGCTGATGCGGGCTTTGTTTTGGTTTTGTTGTCCCACCCCCACTCCGCCCCCAATTAGAAACCAAGTTTTCTTCATTTCATTTGGAACTAAATGGGAATTTGGTTATCATTCTCTTCCTATCCTGAGTTTTATTAAAACAATCCTTATATTTTCCTTTCTGTTTTTTTTTTCTTTTTATGGGATATATAGTAACATTAGCATAAAGATTTTAATTTGGGCTACTTTGATTTTTAAGAAAAAACAAAGCATGTGAGTAAAATTTGAAGTGCTCACCTCACTTTGGGACCAAACTGCTTGGATCTTTGTACAGACGGTTTTGTATGTTAAGGAGGGGTTTAAGGCCGTTCAGACCGCCCCATGTTTCCGTGTCCCCTTTCTACACAGCCTTGTATGACATGGAGTTGCTCCCAGCCGCCCCCCATCCCCCCTGCTCTTGTCTGATTTCTCCTGGGCTGGGCTTCCCCTTCTCCACCAGCAGCTCCAGTATCCCAAACTTTGTAGTCCTTCCTACTGGTCTTCAGCAAGGGGAGTGGAAACTGGAGGGCGGTTTCTGGATGGTTTGCTAAGGAACTTCTGGATTCTATTATTTTTACAAATATGAGAAATATTTTTTCAATATTTTTATTAATCTTTTTATAAAATGAAAAGAAACACCTATGATTGATTAAGGATGGTGGTTATGGCTGAGTGGTCTGTGAGGTTGTGTGTTTTGGGAGTTTTCCTTTTTTTCTCTTTTTTAGCCTTATGTTTTGGGTTGAAATATTTTCAGATGTTGGTGGGCATCCTCACTAAAGGATCCCTATGCTTGCCTTCCGGGGTGGTGGTCCCAGCAGGTGACCCACGGCATTCATGCATCTTCTGGATGCTGGCTGCACCCCCTCCTCCAGCCTTTGCTTTTGGGTTGTTGTGCATACTTCCCTTTACTTTGCTAATTTCAATAGTTAAAGGTGGTTTTACTTGAATGATTCAGGTTTAGGGGAGAAAAAATTTAACTCCTCCTGCAAATAAAAACAATAAATGAAGTGGCAGATGTAACAACAACAACAACTAAAAGAACCAATTGGGGAATAGGAACTTCAGTGTTCACATGCAGATTACCAATCAAGACCTCTGAACCACCCGCTATACTTGTTAGATTTTAATTTATGCAAATATGGTAGTGATGACACTGAGAAGCAGTATTCTAATTATCATTGTGACTCAAATACTCAACAAAAACAGACAGGAGCAAAGATTTATTTTAGCTCTTATCATAAGAAGGTTCATCCTACTGTGTCAGAGTATAATGGAAGAGCAGTTGAAACGCATAGTTTGAGATCCATGCAGTCTGTTAAATTTTACCTTTTCTACTTAGAGCCTCCAGACAGTAAGATGATGGGACCACCCAAATTCAGAGTATATCCTTTCCTCTTAATTGATCATTTTGCAATAACCTCAAAGACATAACCAGAGGTATGCCTCATCATATCTTAGTTATTATAATTTCAATAGAGTTGGAAATGAAGATTAACTGTCACACAGGCTAATGCCATTGAATTTTTTTTTTTTTACAGTTTATGCCTCCTGAGAATAGGTAGTTTACTCACTAAAGGGCATATTATAACTAATCACAAGGTTCCTGTCACAAGGTAGAAGGAAGAAAAGATGAAAGCCTAGCCAGTAATTGCTTTTAGGAGAAAGGAAGTATAGGGTATATAGTAATGGAATAGGTATTTGGGTTAATCCTGACATGCTTGGAAAAGTAATGATGGATTCTCCTAATCGTACATTTGGCCATGTAATTGTTTATGGCAGGGAATATGTTGCATAGTTTTGTGGACTTAATTTACAATATTCATCTATGAATGATTGTTAGTTTATGAAATGCAGAGATCTCATTACAACCATGACTAACCCTATGAGAAGCATTATCTCTCTGGATAAGAAGATTTTAATGCCTAAAAGTTCATTCAAATATTAAAAACATGACTAATAATTCACCTTTGCTATTTTGAATAATATTGTTTTGAATATTAGTATATGATCATTTTTATTTTTGTCCTCCATTATTGGCTACATAATTAATAGAAAACTTATTGGAAAACATGATAATTCTTTTGAGTATACTATTTTGTTGATAGTTTCTTCTGTAGCAAGACTGACTTTAGATTCTTTATATTCTTAGGGATTATCTTGAACTAATTTTCCTCCCAAGTGTTTCAGGTATTACTACTAGTAGTGCTAGTACTACTTCTATGTCTACTACTATTACTTCTAGTAGTAGTACAAGTAGTACTACCTCTAGTAGTAGTACAAGAAGTACTACTTGTAGTAGTAGCACAAGTAATACTACTACTACTTTTTAATAATATACTAAAATATATAATTATAGTATATTGTACTACTATAGTAGTAATAGTATGCTAGTATGTACTAGTATAGAAGTATAATTGTATATACTATTATAGTATTATAGTAGCAGTAGTATAATAGTAGTAGTATTATACTAGTACATACTAGTGTAATGGTAGGAGGAGGAGGAGGAGGAGGAGGAGGAGTCGTAGTAGTAGTAGTAACAGCAGCAGCAGCAGCAGCAGTAGTAGTAGCAGAAGCAGAAGCAGCAGCAGAAGTAGTTGGACCATTCAATAGTCTTAGAAATTACCATCATTTCTAATTTTTCCATATCATCATTGATATGGATGTTTTCTAGAAATTTCTACATTGGTCTGTTTTTTTTTTCTCTAACAAAATATCAGAAGCCATCTAAAGGGGAAAAGATTACTATGTCAAAATACTGGAGATTTCAGGGCCTTTCTGTGAGCATGGGTTTGGCTTTAGAACAAGTCTAGTAGCAACCTCATGGCAGGCATCAGGAATGTGCAGAAGAAGGAAAAAAATCATGTTATCCAAAAGGAGCCACTTCCTTGATAATACAAAGGTTGGAAGTTTGGTGGAGCTAGCTGGAAAATGTACAGAACATTAGAAAGAAAACATTTAGGGATTTTTGATGAAAGTTTAGAAAAAAATACTAGAGAAGTAGTCTGAGACAGCAATGAGGGTTTGATTAGAAATGGAAGAAAAGGACATCCCTATTGAATTTAAATGTGCTATGTCTATAACCTAAGACATAATGCTAAAATTATGAATGATGAACTAGCTAGATTTATGAGTAATATCTCAAAACAATGAATCATTTTAGCTTTGGCACTAGGATTATTGGTCTCTTTTTGTCAGATATACAGAGATCATCAGGACAAAATGAGAACTTGGAAAGTTCACAGCTTGTCTTCTCATACTTTAGACAGGAGGATATAGTAGAGTAACCCCTTTAAAATATATTATCAGATATAGCAAGTATCTATGTGCTACTTAGTAAAATAATTAGAAATAGGCCTTGAGAATATTTCAGCAATCTTCTTGCCTGTCCTTATCATATGCTTATTGGCCTAGAAAAGTAATTTTTTTCATGGAACCTCAGATTGCTGCTCTCTTTGGGCTTCTTGCTCTGGACCACTTTAGGATTTGTTTTCTGTTGTCCAACAAGAAAACCAATTTATGGCTTCAGCTATGATTGAAGGAAACTCAGGCATAGTTTCCTCCAGTGGTAGACCATTTTGCCACTCAAAAGTTGCTGTTTTTTCAGTTGTACAAGATATTAGTATTATAGATTCATTAGGCTTCTGCAAAGATCTCAAGAAAAGGCTTGTTAGGCCTAGATGAAGTTTTCTATACTGGATGCCTAATGGACTAATGTTTGTGCATACAGTTCCAACAGGAGCCCAAACAGTATGTTTGTCTGCTAAAGTGGCTTCCATTAGCATGAAGCCCAGTGAGTAGCCATGAGGCATTAGAGTCATAAAAGCAGGGTTGTTAGAGTCCTTGTGAGTTTATTTTTGCCCCAATATGTGTAAAATTCTGGCATAAGACTTTGAAAATGGAATGTTTGTGCTGATAATCTTTAGACTTCCTTTGGGCTGGTTACTTCTTTTTTTCAATTTGATTTTTAGACAGATTTTTATTATGTAACCTAGACTGGCCTAGAACTTGTTATGTAGCCAAAGCCAACCTTGAGCTAATTAACTTTCTGCTTCAGTTTCTTGAGTATAGTCATTTGAAGTGTGTCATAACATATTACAAATATGCATTTCTCTACCCAGTTATTTTTATTCCTTTTACTTGCCTTATTTCTTTTTGGGTGCTAAACATTGGTCAATACATTTCATTTATTCTTATCTTAGAAGTATGCAATTTGTTTTCAATGATATATGTTACTCTCCCCTTGTCGCTCCTCTACCCCACCAAAAGTAATAGTCTAGACAGGAAACAAAATTGGACATAATATTACCTGAGGAAGCAGCTATACCATTCCTGGGCATATGCCCAAAAGATTCTCCAACATATAACAAGGACACATGCTCTGATGCATTCATAGCAGCATTATTTATAATAGCCAAAAGCTAGAAAGAACCTAGATATCCTTCAACTGAGGAGTGGATTAAAAAAATGTGGTATATTTACACTATGGAGTACTACTCATCTACTAAAAACAATGACTTCATGAAATTCTTAGGGAAATGGATGGAACTAGAAAATATCCTGAGTGAGGTGACACAATCACAAAAGAACACACATGGTATGCACTCACTGATAAGTGGATATTAGCCCAAAAGCTTAGAATACCCAAGACACAATTCACAGACACATGAAGCTCAATAAGAAGGAAGAACAAAATGTGGATACTTTGATCCTTCTTAGGAACAAAATACCCACCAGAGGAAATACAGAGATTGAAGGAAAAGCCATCCAGTGACTGACCCACCTGCAGATCCATCCCATATACAATTACCAAACCCAGATACTATTGTGGATGTCAAGAAGTGCTTGCTGACAGGAGCCTGATATACCTGTCTCCTGAGAAGCTTTGCCAGTGCCTGAAAAATACAGTCATATCCTCATAGCCAACCATTGAACTGAGCACAGGGTCCTCAATGGAGGAGTTAGAGAAAGGACCCAAGGAGCTGAAGGGGTTTGCAATCCCATAGCAAGAACAACAATATCAAGCAACTAGAACCGCCCCAGAGCTCCCAGGGACTAAGCCACCAACCAAGGGGTTCACATGGAGGGACCCATGGCTCCAGCTGCATATGTAGCAGAGGATGGCCTTGTTGGGCAACAAGGGGTAGAGAGGCCCTTGGTCCTGTGATGGCTTGATGCCCCAGTGTGGATTAATGCTATGATGAGGATGTAGGAGTGGGAGGGTGGGTAGGTGAACACTGCCATAGAAGCGGGAAGAGGAGGAATGGGATAGGGAGTTTCTGGAGGGGGAAACCAGGAAAAGAAATAGCATTTGCAATATACATTTAAAAAAATCAAATTCAAAATTTAAAAAATATAAAAAATAAAATAAAATAAAAAAATGTGTTAAGTATGTTGAAGGGTAGCTCTCCACAATTAAGGGTTTCTGGTGGGTGTGCAAATGAGGAAAGAGTCAAGTTTTCTTTAAGAGACTGGCTACTTGGCCTTCAACAATGTGTTCCAATGAGTATATGGGCAACACAAATTTAACTTGGTTATTTCTTTTATTCTTTTGTTGAGGGGGAAGGTCACAAGGGTGAGGGGGTACTAGGAAGTGAGTGTGATTAGGGTGAATGCTATGAAATTCCCAAATAATGAATAAGAATATTATGGGAATACCTATGATACAACTCAATGGCCATATGAAACTCAAGAAGAAAGAAGACCAAAGTGTTGGGTGGGTGGTGGCACATGCCTGTAATCCCAGCACTTGGGAGGCAGAGGCAGACGGATTTCTGAGTTTGAGGCCAGCCTGGTCTACAGAGTGAGTTCCAGGACAGCCAAGGATACACAGAAAAACCCTGTCTCAAAAAACAACAAAGAAGAAGAAGAAGAAGAGGAGGAGGAGGAGGAGGAGGAGGAGGAGGAGGAAGGAGAAGGAGAAGGAGAAGGAGAAGGAGAAGGAGAAGGAGAAGGAGAAGGAGAAGGAGAAGGAGAAGGAGAAGGAGAAGGAGAAGGAGAAGGAGAAGGAGAAGGAGAAGGAGAAGGAGAAGGAGAAGGAGAAGGAGAAGACCAAAGTGTGTATGTTTCAGTACTACTTAGAAGGGGGAACAAAATTATCATGGGAGATAGAGGGTGGGAAGGACTTTGGAGGAAGAGTAGAGGGGAAGGAGATAAAAGAGGGGCAGAATCAGCTGTGGGAGATGGGAGAGATGTAGAGAGGGCCAGGAAATTGAACAGAGGTGTTTAGCAATGGGGAACAGGGAACTGGAGATATCCACCAGAACATCCCAGATTCTAGGAAAGCAAGAGGCTCCCAGAACCCAACTGGGATGACATTAGCTGAAATACCCAACTAAGGGGAGAGAGAACCTGTAGAGACCATATCCAGAGGATAGGCATCACCCCCAGTTGAGGGATGGGGCCACCCACTTGTCTCAAAAATATTAATCCAGAATTGCTCCAGTGTAAAATATACAAAGCTTCTACACCTAAGGCTGAGGCAACATTGACAAAGGGTGAAATGATTGTAAGAGTCAGAGGATATGTACATCTACTACATGATTATGTCATCTATATATGATATCTGACAAGCTTTACCCAGGAAATATCTTCAATATGGTCACCCAAACAAGACCTTAACAATAATAATACAGGGGTATGCACATGTAGAGGGCAGAAATATCTCAGGGAACCACCCCTATGGGAAGAGCCATCAGTGACTTTTGAGAGAGTCCATCTTCTTCAGGGTTGACACCCCCCCTTCCCGCCCAAATTGGTTATCTTTTACCAAGTGGTCAACCCTGATATGATGAATACAAGTAACACTAAGCAGTTTCAACAAGTTTATTTATATATTTATTCTCATGTACTTATATAAAATAATCATAACTAAAGAAAAGAGGCTATGGTTTTGAGAGGAGAGGGAGTAGGGGAAACAGAAAGAAGTGGAAGAAGGAGGGAAATGATGTGAATTTAGTACTCAAACATGAAATTATTTAAGAGTAAATAAAAAATTAAAGAGATATATTAAAGTAAAAGAGTAAGAGAGATAGCTGTCATTATCAATATAAATGCTAGCTTGAAAGGAAAAGAGAACCTTCAGAGAAATCACCCGAATAATGGAAATATTCTGGTTTTTATTAGCTTGGAGGTTAATGGGATTTTCCATATCACATAACTTAGTTTGGTATAGCCTATATTTCAAGGGCCAGGTATTGGGCAGGATCATAAACTTACACTGTAATTAGAAGAAGGAGCTTATCACCCTTTGAAAACTCTGTTACAAAGAGAGAACTTCAGGAAGGTGTGGTCTGATTTCTCTAGGATGTTAGAGCTAGTCTCCTGGATTCACCAGCCTCTTAAAGAGGTAGGCTTGTGATCTAACAGAGTTTGAGACTGACTATTGGTAGAATTAATACTTTATGTAATGGGGATGAACCTTGGAAGGCCAAGTATAAAATTGAAAATGGTCCTTTTTCCCTACCCATCACAAATGGGGGAAAAAAAACAACAGGAATTGAATCTTTAAGCTGTGTTTTATTCAGAAAGCCTGCAATCTGAGAAGAAAGATCTGTCTTTCATCTCATCTGTGCCAGCAGATTATATAGGGAGGGAAAACAAAGAGAGACAGTCATTTCAAAGTGTAGTTTTACCTCTCTGGTTAGATTATCAGTCTTGTCTCTGAGATTATGTATTGTTACTGTTCTTACCATTTTCTCTTTGTCACTAGGAAAGGGTTCCCTTTGAGCAAGTAATTTAGATGGCATCCAGTCTGAAGATTATCTCAGAACAAACTATTCATGATGTGTTCATGGTGATTCCTTTTTACAGTGCATTCCTATAATATAGAATATTTAGTATCCCTATCATTGTTCCCCTATCACCATGTAATGATTTGGGTGTAATTTATGTGTGTCTCTAGCTCTTTACCTGACTCAACACCAGAAATCTTCTCTGTCAACTAGAACTTTTGCCTCTTTGTTTCCTGCCTAAGCTAATAGGCCAATAGCATTTTATTGACAGGTGAATGTTCTTACACAGTGCATAAAAGATTATTTCTACAACATGCAATCTGTCACAAGATCATTTCCAGAGCTAAAGCTTTGATGGCCATTCCCTTGAAAATGACTGTATCGCTATGACCTTTTATAAAAATAATAGTAGTGGGTTTTCTTCTAGGCCCATTATTTATCTAGTCTGAGTTGCTTGGCCACTTTGGCAATGTTAAGTATATATCGAAGGTAAGATATATGAGGTCCATTTCATAGAGTGGATGTTACATCCAATTAGAAAGTGGCTAGTTATTCCTATAACATTCATGCTGCTATTGCACCAATGTATTTTTCAGGCAAGTCACTGTTGTAGGTGATAGGATTAGCACTGGAAAATATTGCCTGATCACCGCAGGGCTCTGTCTCTTTCTTCTTCTTCTTCAGGAGATCCATTTCTATCATCCTGGTTCCTTACTAGGTACTTAACTTCTGTGGTTATTTCAATTGTAGCACACATATAGAAAGTACAAAAGCTAATATCTACATATAAGAAAAAACATGCAATATTTGTCTTTTGGAATCTGAATCACTCCATTTAGGCTGATTGTTTCTAGTGCCATTTACATGAACATTTCACAATTTTATGTTTATATCTAGTAATATTTTATATCTAGTAATATTATTTTGTACAAATATACCACTTTTCTATTATCAATCTATCAGGTGATGAACATCTAGGCTGTTTCTAATTTCTGACCAATATGAACAGTGCAGCAATGAACATTGATGAGAAAGTGTCTCTGTAATGAGATATAGAGTCCTTTAGATATAATCCTGTGGTGGTTTGAATGAAAATGGCCCCATAGGCTCAAGGGAGTGGTACTATTAGGAGGTGTGGCCTTGTTGGAGTAAGTGCAGCCTGTTGGAGCTAGTATACAATTGGGAGTAGGTTTTGTGGTTTCGAATGCTCAAGCTAGGCCCAGTGTCACTCTCTCTTCTTGCTGCCTTCAGATCAAGATGTAGAAATCTCAACTACTCTGCCTGTACCATGTCTGCCTACATGCTGCCATGCTTCCCCCATGATGATAACGGATGAGACTTTGTGACTGTAAGTTAGCCTCCAATTAAACCTTTTCCTTTATAAGAGTTGCCATGATCATGGTATCAATTCACAGCAATAGAAATCCTAAGATAATGCTAAAGCATAGTTGTAGTTTGATCTTGAGTTTGATTGATTCTCAGTTTCCTTTGGAATCTGTATACTGATGTCCATAGTGGCTATACAAGTTTGGACTCCCACCAGCCTTCAATAATGTTCCCCTTTCCTTGGGGAAATCGGAATGAATGGGGTAATATAAAATCTCAACGTAGTTTTAATTTACATTTTCATATTGACTAAATGAATTAAAAATTGATTTAAGCCTTTCTCAGACAATTCTGTTTTATTTTTCTTTTTTGCTCTATACCCCAGTTTTAATTGGATTATTTGTTTTCCTTGTTCATTTTTAAAAGTTTTTTTTATGTGTTCTAGACACTGATTTTCTATTGGATGTATAGCTGGTAAAATAGTTTCCCATTCTGTAACCTGCCACTGTCTTAATGATAGTATCCTTTGTCATGCAGAAGCTTTTCCATTTCATGAGGTCCCCTCTTAACACATTTTGATCTTAGTGTCTGTGCTAATGATGTTCTATTCAGAAAGTCTTATTTTTTGCCAATGAGTTCAAGTCTGTTCCCTACTTTTTTTTCTAGCAGATTCCATATATCTGGACTTATGTTGAGATCTTTGATCCATTTAATGTTGAGTTTTTAGCATGATGATAAGTATGCAACTATTTGCATTGTTCTACATGCAGACATCCACTTTGATCAGCACCACTTGTGGAAAGATGCTGTCTTTTCTCTAGTGTGTACTTTTTGTTTCCTTTTCAAAAATCAGGTGTTCATAGGAGTGTGAGATTATATATTGAATACTCAAGGCACAATTAGCAAGTCAAATGATTCCCAAGAAGAAGGAAGGAGAGGACCCTGGTCCTGAAAGGACTGGATCCAGTTTTGTAGAAGAGTACCAGAATAGAGCAGAGACATGGTGGGGTGGTGATTGGGGAATAGGCAGGGGGGGAGGGGGAAGTGGTGGAAGAGGACATATGGGACATATGATGAGGGGGGAACTGGGAAAGGGGAAAGCCTTCGAAATGTAAACAAAGAATATAGAAAATAAAAAAAAATGTTAAAAAAAAACAACCCAGGATAGCTAAAACTATTATCAATAGTAAAAGAACTTCTGGGGGAATCAGTATCCCAGACCTCAAGCAATACTACAGATCAGTAGTGTTAAAAACTGCATGGTATTGGTACAGTGATAGGGAGGTAGATCAATGGAATAGGATTGAAGACCCAGAATTGAACCCACACATCTATGGCCAATTGATCTTCGACAAAGGAACTGAAAACATCCAGTGGAAAAAAGATAACCTTTTCAAAAAATGGTGCTGGCTCAACTGGTGGTCAGCATGTAGAAGAATGAGAATTGATCCACTCTTATCTCCTTGTACTAAGCTCAACTCCAAGTAGATCAAGGACCTCCACATAAAACCAGACACACTAAAACTAATAGAAATGAAATTGAGGAAAACCTTTGAGGACATTGGCTCAGGGGGAAAGTTCCTGAACAGAACACCAATAGCTTATGCTCTAAGATCAAAGAATTATGTTTGAATCTTTACATTGAATTGGCAGATTGCTTTTTGCAGGACAGGCATTTAATTCTACCAATATATGAGCATGGGAGATATTTCTATTTTCTGAAGTATTTCTTCTTCAGATTCTTTCTTCAATATCTTAAATGTTTTTATCATGTAATTCCCTGACATATATTTTTTGTTAATTTTGTATCCTGCTACATTGCTGAAAGTGGTTAACAAATGTGGACATTTTGGGGGCCTTTTATGTATATAGTATCCTATCACCTGCATTTGATGATACTCTTACAACCTCCTTTCCTGTATTGGTCTCTCCCAGTAGTCAAGTAGCATATTAAATAGGTGTTCTGAGAGGAGACATCCTTGTCTTGTTCTTGATTTTAGTGAAAATGTTCTGAGTTTCTCTCCATTTAGGATGATGTTGACTGTGGGCTTACTATAAATTGTCTTTGATATGTTAAGAAGTATCCCTTGTTTTCTTAGTTTCTGCAGGACTTGTATCATGAAGGAATGCTAGATATTTCTCAGACTTTTTCTGCATCTGTTCAAATGAGCATGAGATGTTACTTTTTTTTTGTTGATACTGTTATATTTTGGCCTTTTAGTCTGGTAATGTGGTGGATTACATTTATTGATTTCCATGTGTTGAACCATCACTGAACCTCTTGGATGAATACACTTGACCAAAGCACTAGAATATATTCGCAAATATTTTATTGAGAAATTTTCATATATGTTCTTAAGAAATATCAGTCTATAATTTTCTTTCCTGTTGAGTCTTTAGGTGATTTTGATATTAAAGCAATAGTAGCTTTGTAAAACCAATTTAGAAATATTCCCCGGCTGCTATTTCATGGAATACTTTGAGAAGTAATGGCATTGGTTCTTTTTCGAAGGTCTAGTAAAATTCTTTACCAAGTCCATCTGGCCTTGGACAGTTTTGCTTAAAAAATTTTAATTACTGTTTCTATTTGACTAGGGGATATGCATATGTTTTAATTGGTCATTTGATCTTGATTTAACTTTGGTAGGCTTTGTTTACCAATAAATTAATCTGTTTCTTTTATGTTTTCCTGTTTCATGATGCTTATCATACTCTTATCTGAGTGGATTAAATACATTGGTAATTAACTCTAAGTAACCAATAATACATTAGTGTCACATTAAAAAATGGGATCAAAACACTTTCCCGTGGTGTCATTTAACCAAGAAAGAGCCCAGATTTGAAGTTTTTACTTCATGTTCCCTGTCTTTTGTCCTATGTCTGTTTGTTGCATGAGTCTGAATCTGCATCTGCCTGAAGGCTGTCTTGTGAATCTGTCCTTCCTCTTACATTTATCTATTTCTGTGTGAATGTATTTGCTTTTGTGTGCATCTGTACCTAAAAAATGACTTTATTTTCTATCTTTAATGTAAAGCACAAAAAGCATTTCATTGTGAAAGAATGGGATAGTTTAAAGAAATCTTTAACAGGGTTCTGCAATCATCACTGTTTATCAATGAATATTTAAATGTTTTCAAATTTTGTGGTAGATATTTATGGTAGATACTTATTTTAGAAGATTGTTTCCAATCTCTATTTTCCTATGTCACTTGGGACATACCCTGCCAGGACTCTGACTGTACTCAGGAGCTCAGCAGCACCACAGCACCTATGTCAGGGGCATGGAAGAATATGTAACTTAAGATTACAGTTATATATAAGCTTATGTTGTAAAAGTTGATTATGTGGAAATCACAGGCAAATAAGATTGGTTCTTATATTTTTCTCTTAAATGCTAATTAAAGAAATAGGCTGAGTACACAGTAGACTATTAGTTTTAAGTCTTGAGTCAGTAATTTCAAGATGTATTATTCACTCTGAGTGTGAGGTTCAACAAAATCTCCAATCTCATAGGATGTAAGGGGCATTTTTATGCTATCATTGCCACATATATGCACATTTTAAAATTTCACTTTTTTAGGTTTTACACATTCTGATTATTAGTTCTTTTCCATATAGGTGACATGACAATATAACTTCAATTTTATAAATCATACTTAATTGTCTTACTAGCTTTCTAATTGTTAATTTTAAAAAGGTCTGGTGGAGTGCCAGACTAATAGGCAGGGATCACCAGAGTAGAGGATCACTTGGGACACACCCCACCAGGACTCTGCCTGAACCCAGAAGTTCAGCAGTGCCATGGGCAGCCAGCTGGGCACCTACCCTACCAGGGGTCTGCAGTGAGGCAGTTGGAAAGAGTCCCATGCTTGGAGGTGGGGCACCAGCATCTTTGCTCCTGTGACTGTGTGGAGGCACAGACTGGTAGGCAGGGATCACCAGAATAGAGGATCCCTTGAGACACAGCCTGCCAGGACTCAACCTGTACCCAGGAGTTCAGCAGCACCACAGCAGTCTGTGCCAGGAGAGAGAAGGTCACCCAGGGTTGCTGAGATAGGCTTGTAGGCAAAGAGGCTCTGGCAAACACCAGCCAGAGACAGCAGGACCAACTAACACCAGAGTTAACCAGATTGCAAAAGGTAAACACAGGAACATTGTTAACAGTAATCAAGGCAATATGGCACCATCCGAACCCAATTATCCCACAACAGCAAGTCCTGAATACCCCAACATACCAGGAAAGCAAGATTTGGATTTAAAATCACATGTCATGATGCTGATGGAGGGATTCATGGATGCCTTCAAGAAGGACATAAATAACTCCCTTAAAGAAATACAGGAGTACACAAGTAAACAGGGAGTAGCCCTGGAAGAACTAAGGGAAAACACAACAAAACAGGTGAAGGAATTGAACAAAGCCATCCAGGGTCTAAAGAAGGAGATAGAAACAATAATGAAATCACAAAGGGAAACAACTCGGGACATAGAAAACCTAGGAAAGAACTCAGGAGTCATGGATCCAAACATCAACAACAGAATACAAGAGATAAAAGAGAGAATCTCAGGGGCAGAAGATACCATAGAAAGCATTGATACAACAGTAAAAGAAAATGAAAAATTCAAAAAGCTCCTGTCCCAAAACATCCAGGAAATCCAGGACAAAACGAGAAGACCAAACCTAAGGATTATAGGTATAGAAGAGAGTGAAGATTTCCAACTTAAATGGCCAGTAAATGTCTTTCAAAAATTATAGAAGAAAACTTCCCTAACCTACAGAAAGAAATGCCCATGAACATACAAGAAGCCTACAGAACTCCAAATAGATTTGACCAGAAAAGAAATTCCTCCCGTCACATAATAGTCAAAACACCAAATGCACTAAACAAGGAAAGAATATTAAAAGCAGCAAGGGGAAAAGGTCAAGTAACATACAAAGGCAGACCTATCAGAATTACAACAGACTTCTGACCAGAGACTATGAAAGCCAGAACCTGGGCAGATGTCATACAGACCCTAAGGGAACACAAATGCCAACACAGACTGCTATATCCAGCAAATCTCTCAGTAACCATAGATGGAGAAACCAAGGTATTTCATGACAAAAACAAATTTACACAGTATCTATCCAAAAATCTAGCCCTTCAAAGAATAATGAATGGAAAACACCAACCAAAGGAGGGAAACTACACACTAGAAAAAGCAAGAAACTAATTTTCTTTCAACAAACCCAAAAGAAGATAACCACACAAATATAAAAAAAATACATCAAAAAATAGCAGGAATCAGGAATCAGCATTCCTTAATATCTCTTAACATCAATGGACTCAATTCCCCAATAAAAAGACAGACTACCAGACTGGATATGGAAACAAGACCCAACATTTTGCTGCATACAGAAAATGCATCTCAGTGTCAAAGACAAGCACTACCTCAGAGTAAAAGGCTGGAAAACAATTTTCCAAGCAAATGGTCCCAGGAAACAAGAGGCAGTAGCCATTCTAATATCCAATAAAATAGACTTTCAACCAAAAGTCGTCAAAAAAGACACAGAAGGACACTTTTTACTCATCAAAATAAAAATCTACCAGGAAGAACTCTCAATTCTGAACATCTATGCTCCAAATACAAGGGCACCCTCATTCATAAAGGAAACTTTACTAAAATTTAAAGTACACATCGCACCACACACAATAATTGTGGGTGACTTCAACAATCCGCGCTCATCAATGGACAGATCAGGGAAACACAAACTAAACAGAGACACAGTGAAACTAACAGAAGTTTTGGACCAAATGGATTTAATAGGTATCTATAGAACATTTCACCCTAAATCAAAAGAATATATCTTCTTCTTAGCACCTCAGAGTACCTTCACCAAAATGGACCATATAATTGGTCACAAAACATACTTCAACAGATATAAGAAGATTGAACTAAATCCATGCCTCCTATCAGATCACTATGGAGTAAGGGTGGTCTTCAATAGCAACAAAAACCAACAGAAAGCCCACATACACATGGAAGCTGAACAATGCTCTACTCAATGATACCTTGGTCAAGGAAGAAATAAGGAAAGAAATCAAAACCTTTTTAGAATTTAAAGAAAATGAAGGCACAACATGCCCAAATTTATGGGACAAAATGAACGCATTGCTAATAGGAAAAACCCATAGCTCTGAGTGCCTCCAAAAAGAATCTGGAGAGAGCATACACTAGCAGCTTGACAGTACACCTGAAATCTTTAGAACAGAAAGAAGTTAATACACCCAAGAGGAGTAGAAGGCAGGAAATCATCAAACTCAGAGCTAAAATCAACCAAGTAGAAACAAAAAGAACTATACAAAGAATCAACAAAACCAGGACCTGGTTCTCTGAGAAAATCAACAAGACAGATAAACCCTTAGCCAGACTAACCAGAGGGCACAGAGACAGTATCCAAATTAACAAAATCAGGAATGAATAGGGAGATATAAAAACAGAAACTGAGGAAATTAAAAAAAATCATATCCTACTAAAGAAGCCTATACTCAACACAACTGGAAAATCTGGATGAAATGGACAATTTCCTAGACAGATAGCAAATACAAAACTTAGATCAGGATCAGATAAACCATCTAAACAGTCTCATAAATCCTAAAGAAATAGAAGCAGTCAGTGAAAGTCTCCCAACCAAAAGAAGCACAGGACCAGATGGTTTCATGGTTTCAGTGCAGAATTCTATCAGACCTTCAAAGAAGACCTAATACCAATATTCTTCAAAGTATCCCACAAAACAGAAAGAGAGGGAATACTATCCAACTTGTTCTATGAAGCCACAATTACACTGATACCGAAACCACACAAAGATCCAACAAAGAAAGAGATCTTCAGACCAATTTCCCTTATGAATATCGATGTGAAAATACTCAATAAAATTCTTGCCAACTGAATCCAAGAACACATCAAAACGATCATTCGCTATGATCAAGTAGGCTTCATCCCAGGGATGCAGGGATTGTTGAATATATAGAAATCCATCAATGTAATTCACTACATAAACAAACTCAAAGGAAAAAAACCACATGGTCATTTCATTAAATGCTGAAAAAGCATTTGACAAAATTAATCATCCTTTCATTTCAATAGTCTTGGAAAGATCATGAATTCAAGACCCATACCTAAACATAGTAAAAGCAATATATAGCAAACCAGTAACCAACGTCAAACTAAATGGAGAGAAACTTGTAGCAATCCCACTAAAATCAAAGACTAGACAAGGCTGCCCACTCTCTCCCTATCTATTCAATATAGTACTTGAAGTTCTAGCTAGAGCAATTACACATCAAAAGGAGGTCAAAGGGCTACAAATTGGAAAGGAACACATAAAAATATTACAATTTGCAGATGATACGATTGTATACTTAAGTGACCCCAAAAAGTCCCAAACCTGATAAACCTGATAAACAACTTCAGCAAAGTGGCTGGATAAAATTAACTCAAACAGATCAGAAGCCTTCCTTTCCTCAAAGGATAAACAGGCTGAGAAAAAAATTGTGGAAAAGACACCCTTTGCAATAGCCACAAATAATTTAAAATTCCTTGGTGTGACTCTAACCAAGCAAGCGAGCAACCCTTAGTCTTATCTAGCTGTCTGGGTTGTTTGGAGATTTCTGTAGCAATCTCTTGGCCATACACTCAATTGAATATAACCCTGTCTCGCCATTCGAAGCCTTGCCTGGCAAAAAGAGAAGATCATTTGAGAGCTTGTATCCTCCATTGTTAGGAGTAGTCCTTAGGATCAACTTCATACATTCATGAAGTTTCTATTGCTCTAGATTTCCACATGCCCCCTGACCAAAAAGTCTGCAAATTCCAACCATCTCTGTTTTCACTCTTTCCTTCCACCTCATCTTCCCCACCATGAGCCCTGCATTCCTGTCCCCAGCTCCTCACAGTTCACTTGCAAAATCTATTCTATTTTCCCCCTCCCAGGGAGATCCACACATTTGCCCTAGAACTTTATGCTTTACCTAACCACTTTGAGTCTGTTGACTACCGCTTGGTTATCATTTACTTAATGGCTAATATCTCTTTACAATTAAATACATACAATGTTTGTCTTTCTAGGTCTGCATTACCACACTGAAGTTGATTTTTCTTGGTTCATCCATTTGCCTATAAATTTCATTTTATATATATATATATATATATATATATATATATATATGTATGTATGTATATATATGTGTGTGTGTGTGTGTGTGTGTGTGTGTGTGTGTGTATTATGTATACACATAATACATATGTATGTATATATTCAGATTAGGAATACTTAGTACCACATTTTCTTTATCCATTCTTTGATTGAGGCTTTTCTAGGTTGTTTCCAGTTTCTGGCTATTATGAATATAGTCACAAGAAACACTATTGGGCAAATGTCCTTGTAGTATGGTGGAGCATCCTTGGGTGGGTATATGCCCAGGAGTAGTATAGCTGGGTTTTGAGGTAGATTGATTCCCAGTTTTCTGAGGAACTGCCATATTGGTTTTCAACATGGCTATAAGAATTCGCACTCCCTCTGGCAATGGAGCAGTGTTTTCCTTGTACCACATCTTTGCCAGCATGAGCTCTGTTATTGGATTTACCATTCTGACAGGTGTTAAGAGGAAACCTCAAAGTAGTTTCGATTTGCATTTCCCTGATGGCTAATGATTTTGAACACTTCTTTTTGTTTCCCAGCTATTTGAGATTTCTTTATTGAGAATTCTCTGCTTAGATCTGTTTCCTATTTTTAATTGGATTATTTGGGTTTTTTTGTTACTTAGTTTCTTGAGTTCCTTATATATTTTTGATATGAGCATTGTGTCATATGTGGAGTTGGTAAAAATATTTTCCCATTTTGTAGGCTGTTGGTTGACCTATTGACTGTACCCTTTGCCTTACAGAAGCTTTTCCATTTTATGAAGTCCCATTTATTAATTGTAGCTGTTAGTGTCTGTACTATCACTGTTCTGTTTAGAAAGTCTTTTCCTGTGCCAATGCATTCAAGGCTATTGCAAATTTTCTCTTCTATTAAATTTAGTGTGTCCAGATTTTTGTTGAAGTCTTTGTGGTAGCCGTGGACCTATTTGCTTCCATCTACTTGAAGAAATCCTGAAAAGATTCACTGCAGTCAACATTGGGAAAGGCTTACTTCATCTTTTGAATTGCTTAAAAACCTGACAAGAATCTGATTCTTTAATTTCTTCATAATATTACCATCCACCTTAATAATTGCTACTAAAAAGTATAACTTCAACCTTGGGATTAGAGGCTCATCAAAATTGAGTACAGTTTCAAAGTCTGCAATAAGGATGCCCAAGCAGCAGCACATCCGAAGCTCAGAATGTCAGTGGAAACTCATATAATCACAATATGAACCTCCCCACATTCTTTGTGTCCGTGTCTTTGTAATGGTTTCAGTGACATTGTATTTTTCTAATCTACCAAGTATCTTGTATAACTCATACCTTCTGATCCATCAAAAGAAAGGGATAAGAATCAGCTAGATATGACCTTATTCCTTCTGTCTATGTTAACACTTTATTTGCAAAATAGTCATAGAGCTCAACAAAAATCTAAGGTAAAAACTCACAGGTTGGTCACCATCTCATACCTTTAATATCATTCCAGTGCTTCAGAGGACGTTCACCATGTTCCTGAGCCACATCATTGAGCAAGTTAATATGCTTTAAGAAGGTCAGCCAAAGCTCAAGAATTTGAGATCTTTTCTCTTTCATCATCTATTTTTCTCATCATCAACCTCAGCCTTTTCTTTTAGCTCCTTTGAAATTTTACCTTCCTTGTATGGTTCTCATTCACAATCTTCTGTAGGTTCAGAGTGCATTCATGATCTAAAATTGCTACTAAAGACTAAAGATCAATAAATGCAGAGAAAAAAAGCAAAAACAAAAAATTTTACTTTATAGAAATCAGACCCCAGTGGTTTGAAGCACAACACACTGATTTGTGATGCCCTATACAAATAATTAAAGCCTTACTCCTATTGGCCCCAATGCTTCACTCCAAATGGGCAATCTCAGAAAGAGCAAGTAGCATGACAAGATTTACTACCTCAAGATAGTGAGTCACTGTTTGAAACTCTATTCAAATACAGCCCTATCCAAACTACTTTGCAGACAAGTTCCTGTGTGTCCTGACTGTGCATTTCTCCATTCTAGTATTCTCATTTGTATGCACACACAGCTTTCTATTACCTTCAACCCATATATTACTCTACAGTATCCCTCCTCTAATTACCTATAGATTTTGTTTGCTGTATGGCATGTATTTGCCACTTGAAAAGACCCATGTCTCTAAATCTGGGTCAAAGTGTGTGTGTGTATGTGTGTGTGTGTGTGTGTGTGTGTGTGTGTGTGTGTGTTCAAGCTGATTCTTTGCATAGCCACTAGTTTTTCTAGTAAGAAGGCGAGGCCTTTGGAATTTAGATATTTAAAAATCCAGACTATTTATAACCATTCATTGTGCAGACACTGCAAGACAGATGAATAATCAGCCTTAAATGTATATCACAACCCCTCCTTCCAAGGCTCCAAGATCTTTATAGAAAGTGTCTAAAAATAGAGACAACAGATGACTACAAAACCATAGTTTTTCTGTGTACAGCAGGACATATATATATATGAACTTACAGGAGTTGCAACAGCATGCACAATATGTATTAGATTAAGCTAGACCAAATCCTGTCATGGAGAGGGAAGGTGAACATTATGTCTCAACCATACGTAAGGAAAAATTGGTAATTGATAGCTTCTCTGTGTGTGTGTGTGTGTGTGTGTGTGTGTATGTCTGTATATGTGTATGTGTGTGTGTGTGTGTGAGAGAGAGAGAGAGAGACAGAGAGAGAGAGAGAGAGAGAGAGAGAGAGAGAGAGAGAAGAGAAAGAGAGTGAGTTTTCATTAAGAGTGTGACCCCAGATAATTCAGCTATCCTCTAGTGGAAAGCCACACATGTAAAATTGTGTGGCAATATAAATTGTATATGGTGGGTTTAAAATATTTTTAAGAGGGCAAGAATTTGGAAAGGACGGTTAATCTAGAGGAATTGGAGCAAAGTGTGAATATGATCAAGTATTCTGTACCGTTTGAGTTTATTTGAATAATTCTAAGGGAGGCAACCCAGACACAGAAAGACAAATGTTGCATGTTTTATCTCATGTTGATGTTAGCTTTCAATATTTAGATATATTTGTTTATTTATAATACCTACATAAGTAAGGAAATTACTGAGGGGTCACAGAGAAGGGCTCTTAAGGGAGGGGACATAGAAAACACTGGAACAAAGGGTGAAAAAGAGTTATGGAACTGAATTGGATGTGGGGAGGGGAGGATAGTGTAGATTGAGGGTACTGAGAGGTAAAATAACCTGAAACCTTTCCATAAGAGTAATATTTGGACATAATAAGTAGACTCTTCATAAACTAAATCTGTATACATATATTAAAAAGACTTAGAGTAGAGTTATCCTATAATGAAACAACAGTGTCTCTATATAAGAGAGAGGCCAACAATTAAAATGCTTAATTCCAAAAATGGGCTACATCTTTTGGATTTGTTAGCCAATGAGATTATAAAGACCTCCAAACATTATGATTATATTTTCAATATCTCCTGAGTCATCACCAGATTTTGACTGTGAACAAGTAAAAGCCTATTACTGAGAGACTACATATTTCAGTCATTGAACATGATGGTACTGACCTAGAAACTTCTCCTCTATTGTCTAGCTTTCATAATGCTGAAAGGTACTATGTATATACTACTGGAGGAGAAAAGCAATCATCAGTCATTCTCAGTTGTTAAAATTGCAAGCTGCAATAATGATTGTAGGCCAACAAAGATGGCCTTCCAAGATATTCCCACTGATGCAATAGTGTCACAAACATCATGGGAGTCTCCATCTACTTCAATCCATGAGGAGATTCAAGTCCTCTATAAGAAGAAATCCATAGGCCCTAGAAGAAACTTACTACTATTGTGGTGCTAAATGAATATAGTATTAAACTGACTCCTAATGATGCAGTGTTATACCTATAAATTGATGAACTTCTCAATCTTCATCTGAGAAGCTTCTGTTTGTGCTAGTGATAAAGATGGTCTCCCACAACTGACAAGGTGCAGATTAAAAACACTACTGAATGCTCATCCAGACCAAATCCCACCATGGTGAGGGAAGTTGGGCATGGAATTTTATCCCTAGTCAAGGCTATTATTAGCCAAGGCTACTATTTGTGGCAAAGGAAGGGTCAGCTTTCTCAAAAAAGTTAGTCCATGATCAGTCAAATGTGCTCCAGTTTAAGGCCACAAATCTAAGAATGTTTGCACAGCACAAATTGACCTTGATATGTGTGTTGGGAAAGATATAAAATTGGGCAGGAAGAGAAGGGAAGGGAAACTGTTGGGGGATGAATGATAAATATGATCAAAACTCATTGTAAAATATTCTTGAGGAACTAGTGTTTAAAAGATAAAATCAAAGAAGTACAGTGTGTGACACTGTTAAAGAACAAATAAAAATTAACAAAAACAAGGGCTTATATCTCTTATTTTACTTTAATCCTTTTCTAAAAGAGGCTTCCCACTGTGACATCTTTGTGCAACAAAAAGGTCACTGGTCTCTTCTCCATTGTCTGTTTGCTGTGCAGTTTTCAAACCTCACATCAAGAATAGTATTTTTGTAGAATGCCACAATGTGTGCCTCTGGGGTTTTCTGACACTTTTCTTTTTTATTACAGATCTACTGATGGGACTCAAGGGGTGGAAATTTTTTTATTATTATTGCTTGCCATTTTGGTCTAGTACTTTGTGTGAAGGCTCACTATTTTCCAAATCTGGATTCTGGATTTCTTCTGGCCTATAAGAATCTGCTGCTAACAGATGAGTTCCCTTGCCTTTCCTCATCAGCTACTTTTCCCTGTAGCCATGCCTCTAATGTTTTGTTTCAGATTCATGAAAATGCAAGGGAGTTCTAAGTGCCTCTAATCCTCCAGCTTCCCTTTCCCTAAGCCACAATTTGGAGAATTACTCATTCTCTGAGTATCTCCCATGTGTATGCAAAATTTCCATGTAAAAACAGGCTTCATTTACTTTTGTTAATCTGTTCTTACATGTGCCCCAGACCATAAATCTAAGATGTATAGATAGAAATGTGTTTTTTCCTCTCCTATAAATAATTCATAATAAAGATAATTTGATGTAACTGTTTCCCTTCTATACATGGCTCAGTTTTCTACCTTAATTCTGTTTGAGTCATTAACATGTTTTTGAAATACTAAATTTTTAGGAAATATTCAGGACATGAGAAAAGTTACCGTCCGTTTTTTATTAATATTTATTTACTGTTATATGACTTTGTTTCTGAAAAATTAGTTTTATTTCTTTGTTATAGCAACATATTAGGACAAATGATTCTACAAATATGATAATAAAACAGTAAGTCCCTAGCTTCTAAATTTCCTTTTCTTCTGAGGCATCTCATTTGTCTCTTTTAATTCATCATTATTTACATGTGCCTATATAATATTTTTATTGTTTTGGTTGCAATACTTTATTTATTTTTAATCTGTTTGTTTGTTTGTTTGTTTGTTTGTTTTCAAGACAGGGTTTCTCGAAACTCTGTAGCTCTGGCTGTTCTGGAACTCACTCTGTAGACCAGGCTGGCCTCCAACTCAGAAATCCACCTGCCTCTGCCTCCCAATTGCTGGGATTAAAGGCATGCACCACCACCACCTGGCATAATTTTAATCTTGATATAGACAAATTTTGTTTTAACATCTCCTATCTCAATGTTACTATATTCATATACTGTACTTTAAATATTTAAATATTTTTCTGTATATTTGTACTTGATCATCTCAAAAAAAATCTCATTACAAAGACTACCCATCTTTTAGGTACATAAATACTAAGTTTAAAGATCAAAACAGTTTATGTCTTTCATGCAAACTAACAAATTAATAAGCACAGAATCATACCTCATGTATCTGGCCCATACAATCAGGAAACAATACTTTTATCTGTTATTCATCTTAAGGCCAGATGCAAGGTCACTATATAATAATATTATAGCTCAAAGCCTTCAAAAATTATTCAAACTAGTCAACACTGAACTGCTTCAAGTGCCCTGCCTTCCTTCCCCTAATGAAATCCAATAAAGACAGTAGTCTAAACACTCTTCTTGTTTCTGTCTTCCATCTCTTGACTGCTCTTGTATCTATATCTTACTATGCACAGAATACATTGTCTCATCTATCTATATAAGCATAGGAAATTTTTCTTTTTTTCTCAGAATTTTTCATCCGTTTCCCCTTGTAGCAACATTTACAAGCTGATACAACATTGCAGAACACACATAATTTTCATATTTCTACTTCATCAGTAATTTTATACATCTATCTAAATTCCCTCTTCTTTTCTCTTTACAACTCAGACTACAGAAAGATAACATAAGCCCATTAAATTCCCATGCTGTATTATCTTATGTAATTTCTAGTTCCTTCTGTCTCCCTACTAAAATGACCATTGAAATGATCAGTTGAATTTTAGTATTTATTGGAACTCAAATAACAGCACCCCTAAATTAAAGTTTGTTCCGTATTCCATTTGAACATTGTATTCTGAGAAATGTGATCCAAAAGATGTTAAAAACACCTTTAAATCAGAGTCCCTAGATTTTCCCATGTTCCTCTTCCATACATACAAGCTCTATTGAATGTCCTTATCTGCATTAAGACTAGATAGTCTAAAGGACTGTACCATCACCTTCTCAGCCATCTGTGAAATCTTACATCTGCCTCAGAAATGAAGTGTGAGGGGTGTAATCACTCACAGTCAGATATCCATCACAGCAAGAGAGCCTGAAATCAATCTGCCACAACTCCTGTGTGAGAGTTAAACATGGTGTGATGATTAATCTTGATTTTCAACTTTATGATGTTTAGAATTACTGTGGAAAATAAACCTTTGGACATGGCTATGAAGGATTATCTAAATTGTGTTTATTTAGCTACATCTCTTTAGATAGATGTTTAAATCTTAGTTGAGTTTGAAAGTATTGAGACAAGTCCATTTAAAACTAACTATCTCAGTTGTGTGTTTACTTCCTTCTTTCCCAATACACATGTGAGACATCCATAGCTAAAGCATAAGTCATCCCAGAGTTTACAGTAAAGGGAGTCTTGGAAGTGTGGCAGGACCACTTAACATGCCCTGATAAACTACAAGTGGCTAGCCAAAGGCTGTGGTATACAATCAAGGGGAGTGACTTAAAATACAGAAACTACTGGGTTTAAGGATCCTGACTCTTATCTTTGTACAACAGATAAGTGTAGCTACCACTCCTCATCAAGAAGTCTGTTCACAGAATATGGAAACTATCACAGAAAAACCACAACTGGATACTGCAGAGATCAGCAGATTGTGGGGATCTGAGTTCTAGAGAATATATCTATATCATGGCTTCTGCATCTAGGGCTCAGGTAGTATTATAAAAAAGGAGTTGGAAAGATTTAAGAGCCAGAATACCTGGAAGTCTACTTTGAAATAGTCTCTTCTATACATGGCTGCCCAAACAAGACCAGGGCAATGACAATATCAATGGGCATATTAACAAAGGGAAAATTTGAAGTGGTCCTACTCCTAGGCAAAGAATTAGGCAAAGTAGGCAACTAATGACTCCTGAAAGAATGAGAGGAAAGAAATAATAATATCCTGAACAGAAGACAAGGTTAGGGGAATAATAGATTGAAGATAAAAAAATTATCACAGCCTTCATACCTTCTGGCTCTTGTGGGTATAAGCCCCTTATTGGTTGCCCAATGCATTAATGCATTATGTTCAGCCTATAACTGTATACACAGAAACAACAAAAACAGAACCAGTAAGTTGTGTATATGTGTGTGTATGTGCATACACATACAAATACATATATACACACATATGTATGCTGTAGTGGCTATTCCTGGTTGTCAACTTGACTATATCTGGAATGAACTACAATCTAGAATTGGAAGGCTCACCTATGATCCTAATCTGGAGGCTCAGAGATATAAGTTTCTGACTTGGATCTTAGCATGGAGATCTTGAAGCATAGTGGCTGTGGATTCCAGTTCAAGATCATCTGGGATTAAAGGCATGGAGACGCACACCTATAATCTGGGCCACACCCTCTGCTGGAGACCTACAGCCTTTAATCTGGGCTACACCCTCTACTGGAGACATATATGAGGACATTGGAAGAAGGAAGGATTCTTCCTTGCCAGCTTGCCTTGTGGAACTGAGCAACTGCTAGATCCTTGGACTTCCATCCACAGCTGCTGCTAATTATTGTTGGGGAGTTGGACTACAGACTGTAAGTCATCGACAAATTCCCTAACTACATAGAGACTGCCCATACGTTCTGTGACTCTAGAGAACCCAGACTAATACATATGCCTATGTAAAAATAATGAAGAGGCTATCAGCTTGAGAGTGGGGTGCATATAGGACAGTATTGAAGAAGTCGCTAGGGACGTGAGAGGGGAAAGATGGGAGAAAAAAATGATGGAATTTTATTTTACTTAAAGCATACTAAAAAATAAAATACAAAAAGGGGGAAAGATACTATTGGTAAATACTTGACACTAATCCCATACAGGATAATTATCAGCATAAAGCATAAGAACAGTAAAAACAATATATTTAACTACCCCTGACCCAAATTCACTTAGTTGATTATATTTAAAGGAACCACAAAGAAGTTATTTATTCCTTATTTTCACTAGTATATTTCCTGTAGTATTCAGTTAATTTTATATTTTTGAAAATATTTTTGTTTTTATTTTTAGTTCTCATTTTACCCTTATCTACTTTTTGCTTATCTACTTTTTAATGTGCTTTGTTATGACTAGATAACTGTTTTTCTTCTTGTCTTTTTCATTTTCTTTCTTTTTTTGCACTTGTGTTTCTCTGTTTTCACCTTTACTATACTTTTAATAATATTTTGATTTCATCTTTTTTTTTGGTTTTTTTGAGGCAGGGTTTTTCTGTGTAGCCCTGACTGTCCTGGAACTCACTCTGTAGACCAGGCTGGCTTCAAACTCAGAAATCTGCCTACCACTTCCTCCCAAGTGCTGGGATTAAGGGCATGCGCCACCACCGCCCGGCTAATTTCATCTTTTTTATCTTTCATGTTGTTTTTATTTTATTTATTACATCTATCAAATCTTAATCACATATATTTTATTACAGATATTTTTTCTTTTTTATTATTTCTTTTCTTTCCCCACTTTCTTCTTTTACGTAGCCATATTCTTTATCTAATTATCTTTCACATCAACCCCAAATATTTTTAACTTAATAGCACACTACAGGTTTTGACTTATTTTTATTTTCTTTCTCTGTACTGATCTCTAAAGAGTAGGAGCTTTCTAAGAAGATTCCCAAATACAACTAGAAACCATTAAGCAAACCTCTAGACACACAAATTACATGGAAACATGGGAAACATAACAATTCAAGGTGTGAAATTTTCCCTCCCAGAGATTATAGCTACTCACTTATTAAATTCAAAGATACTAAAATGGAAAAAATGTCACCTGAGGAATTCAAAATTTACTTGTAAACATAAACACACTAAAAAGGAAACCTGAAGGTCAATGAATGAATTCAGGAAATTAATTTAGGGTCAAATGAAAAAGGCAAGCAACACAATGACAAGATCCCAAATAGAATTGACAATGCAGAAGAAAAAACTATCCTGAACAGAGGACAAGGTCAAGGGAAAAATAAATTAAAGGTAATAAAAGAAAACATTGCAACAGCCTTCACATCTGGCCACAATCTAGAGTTGAAATCTAAGAAGCAATAAGTAAATACATAGAAAATCTGTTCAAACAAATTTTAGCAGAAATTTTCCTAAATTGATGGATGAAATGTATATGCAAATGTAAGACCCCCTAAAAAAACAAGGGTGCCCCAGCACCCCACGCCTCAGAAGGCGACACCCAGATCACTCGTGAGAAACCGTCTTGATGCAACAGCAAGAGGATTTCTGTTCCAGAGACTCTGGGGTTCACAGCCGTATACCACACAGGGGTAGAGGACTGTGAATCACAAGTGCAGAATCGGGACAGCTTTTATAGGTTTACAACAAAATCTGCATATCGCAAACCAATCATTCCTTAGCATCGAGAGCCCACTCAGTGCAAGCCAATTGATTTGTACCACTCCATAGCTTCTAAGCCAATCAGTTTAAATTATCCAAGCCCTCACTCCAAGGACCAATCAGTTTTCGATAGAAGCCAGATATCAACTAGTTAGCTCAAGTCCCCTTCCGGGGCCAGGATCACATACGCATTTCCTGTTATGGGGCCAGGATCAGGTCCTCAGGCCTTTTCACCTAGTTCTATACAAAGAACAGGCTCAAGGAATGTGACCTTTCACCTAGTTCTATACAGAGAGTGGGCTAAACTTCTGACTTTTTGGGGTCATTTAAGAGTTAGGCATGGGAGATTTTTAGGCTATAATTTTCATCCTTTCACAAACACAAGAGACATTTAGAAATCCAAATAATTGGAACTTGAGAGACAGATTATTTAATAGAACTGGCTTCTTTTTCAGAAGACCAAGGTTCAAATCTCAGCACCCAGATGTTTTTTCATAACTGTTTGTAATTCCAGCTCCAGAGAATCTGATGCCGCCTTCCAATCCCTGCATGAACTAAGCATTATATAGTACACACACATACTTGCAGACAAAACATTTATACCATAAGGTAAATAAATCTAGAAGACGAGCTCTAAATAGGTATGAGCAGAAATGAACATTTTCACATTATTGTATAGATATCAGATATATAAAAATAATACATGTTAAAAGCTGTTATAAGAAAACACTCCAAATCACTTACAAATGCCAACATAACCAAAATAACATTGGACTTCCCTAAAGATGGAAAAGCTAAGAAGTTGTGGAATGAACTTTAAGAACTAAAAATGAATAACTGCTAACCAAGATTGCAATATCCAGAATAGTTATCTTTAAAAATTGACAGAGAAATGAGACCTTTCAGTGATAGCAAAAACTAAAACAATTCATGTTCATAAGCAAGCTCTGAAGAAGATACTTAAAGGAATCTTAAAGAAGAGAAAGAAATGCAGTCTTAGGTATGGAACTGTAGGTAAAGATAATTTTTATGACAATAATAGATGACCAAAGGAGAACTAAATGCCTGGCCCTGCTGAGGACAGAATGATATGGTTCTGGAACAGGACCCTGAATGTCAGCCTCCATGTGTAGATGACTGCTGTGAGCTTAAGGCTTGTTTGTATAATAATGTACTATTTCACATTCCTCCAAGGAATTTCCTCTCTGTTAATGTTAATGACTCCATGGTAATCTCAGGTAGCATGAGTCCAGGTGGCAAAGGCGTGGCTACTGTCTCAACCAAAACAGTAAACTCTATGACCTTCAGGACATCCCTTAAGGTTATAGAAATGACCTTTAAATACATTATATGTATGTATATATATTATGCAAAATAAAATGATTCAATATGAATTATGAGGGGATTCTTGAATCTAAAGGAACAAAGGCAGCTACACTATGAGCCAGCCCACCAGAAAGTTATGAAGGCTGTCAGAATCCTGAGTTAAAGGCCAGCTTAGAACAGTGCAAAGTTAGGCCCAGGTGAGCTAGAAATGGTAATTTCAAGGCAGGGTGCCACCCAACTGGCTGATTGTCTGTGCTTAAGAAACGCAGACAAGTTAAGAAACAAAGTATGCTTGCTGTCTCTTAAGAATTAAAGGGATAGGGTCTGGGTGGGGTTGCTGATTCATAGGATAATAAAAAGGAAACCTGGAGTAAATGACTGGATTGATATGTAAAATAAAAGACTAGACTTGTGTTCTGCAGGAGAGGAGCTATCCAGAGAAATTTTAGGATAAAAGAGAACAGCTTGGAGCATGGACACACACACACACACACACACACAGGACATGCATAGACAGATCTTTTAGAATAGCAGGCAAGCAGAATATGGACAGAGAAATTTCCAGAGAGAAAGCAGAACATAAAAGCATATTGGAAAAGTTGTATCAAGCAGAGAACAGGTCATCAACTTGAATCCCTGATTTGACTTCGAATAGTTCTTTTTGCCACTCCCAAGACTTACACCCCTTCTCTCAGAGCCCCTCTCCATGCCAAGGTTGGTTCTTGGCAACTAAGTCTCTGCACA